>CM031243.1:799685473-799960473 GCA_018340775.1 Taxus wallichiana var. yunnanensis | reverse complement strand
CTTTGGTCGAGGATCACATTAAGTCCATAATTTTTTTTTGTTCCTCTATCCATATGTAAGAATTTGTAACTTGGGCATAAATTCGTGTTTTTCCCCTTCCTCGTATTTTTCCGCATCATGTTTTGTTTTTCGTGTAAATTTTTGTCCCACCATTTGTGGAAACATGGTTCCTTTAGATTGGATGCATCCCGATAGGTCATTTTTGTGAAATTTTCCACTTTTGTCTCATTTGTAAAAATACCAAATTGGACCCATGGCCCCGATAGTATCTGATTGGCTATTAAAAAAATATGACGTGGCTGGGAAAAAGTCTTACTTTGACCCGCAGAATATGGACATGTGACATGTTTCAAAAGTTAGAAGCGAGGATGGTGGGTCGGTGGAAAACTTTTAAGTTTTTGGCTTAGGAGGAAGGGAAAAGTCTTACTTTGACCTTGAAGTTGGACACTTGGCCATTGTTTAAGACAAAAGTAGAGAGATTGGTCACCGGGCGTTTTGAATGTTTTTCCCTTTTGTAAAAAAGGATCAAAGTTATAAATTGATCCGCACCTCACTAGGGAAAAAAATCTTACTTTGACCCCGAAGATGGACATGTGGCATGTTTCAAAAATTAGAAGTGAAAGGTGACTCGCTAGGCATTTTGAATTTGTTTTCCCTTTTGTAAAAAGGGAACAACGTTATAAATTGACCTGCAACTCTGGTGGGGCCCACATCAAAAGATAAAAGAGGGAAGCGGGTCATCGGAGGAAAATTGGAAATTTTTCCTTTTTGTTAAAAAGGGTAAAATTGTAGAAATGAGTCGTGACCCCATTTAAGGCCCGATCAAGCCATGTGTTAATCCTGTATTTCAAAAGCAGATTTAGGGTAAATTGTTAAAATTGTGCATTTTCTCCAAAAGTTTTAAAATGCAAAAGACACCCCAAGCCAGCTTCAAATAAAAATTTTCCATGTGGATGACTCTAATCTAAATTTGAGAAAGGAAAGAATCAATGGTTGTTGTGCATTGCATCTAATTTTTCACCATTTTTTCTCCAAGACTCCTAGAGATGTGAATACACATTGTTTTTCATTATTTTTGATGAAATTCCTAGTTGTTTTTGTGTGGAAAGTGCAATTGAATGGATTTAGAGCTTAATTTGTGAGTCTAAGGAATGTAAAGGTTGATATTTTGAACTTGCTATTAGTCGGGCACTTGCAAAAAATGTGAATTACCGGATAAGTGGATGCGAGCAAAGTTGCGAGAGGAAAGAATGGGAAAAGGATGCAATGATGGAGGTTGCAGGTGCAAAGGATGAAAAATATGTTTCCAGAGGAGATGACTGGATGCCCCAGTTAAAACAATGATGTAAATATTTACAATGATTCATATTTTTGAACAACTTACAACTTTTTGTTGCAAACCTGTTAAACATCATTTTCTAGAAATCATGATCAAACATGTAACAAACAAAGGTTCCTCAAACATTATTTTCTCAGGAGGAAAGATTGGATATAAATTGAGTTTTATAAAAGCATGCTCTACTCATGTAAATTGTCGGGGGTTGAATTCTTACAAGAAAATTTGAGAAAGCCCATCTTCCCAAGAGACCTTCTCGAGAAACTTGTTAATCTCTTATGTTTTAGCTTTAATCATGTCAAGTTGGTTACAAGTGTAGAGACATTGACAAGCTCTGAGTTGTTCAAGAAACCTTCCTATTTGATGAATCTAATAAAATTCAAATTAATCTATGTTAATTTTGGGAAAATTTATGTCTGCTTTATTTCAAAATTTCGGCAAATAGTATTTATTGTTCCTATTGCAATCTTGTGTTTAAATCCTCCAAATCACATAGGATTTTGTCCTGTGATAGTTTAGTGTCATTTACATTTTCATTATGAGAAGAGCCTTCATCCTGTAATGAGATAACCAATTTAAAATCACTTTACTTTCATTTTGACGATAAATATTGTCTGTAAGCCTTTGATTGTATCTTAGGCATGAGGAACCAGGGTTTTTAATGTTTAATTGAGTCTTTAGCTTGAGACTTCATGTTAAATTCTTCATATTTTGTGAAACAATGCAAATCTGGGCCTCCATTAATGCACACCTTTTGGTTGAAGGAATATTTTAGCTATTGTACAACATATTGTAATTTAGTTTTCCAATTGTTATGAAGGTTCTCAAAGATCTGGAAAAATCAAATTTATCCTATTTAATCTCCCACCCAAAATTATTCAAAACCAATGAATCCTACCTTAACTTCCCTTATTTTTGATGTATGTCCACAAATGAAAAAATTCTTACGCCAAAATATGCGAAGCAATCGATTCCATAATGTCTTTAGTAACCTTAACCTTGTTTAGAAAATATCACCATTCTTTAGAAGTGACAACTCGTGAGAGTTAAATTCTGGTGCATTGATCATATTTTCTCAAGGTTTCCTTTCAAATTTGTGCAAAGAAAGATATCTTCATTCTCCTTCAAAGAACAGAGGTTATAAAATGGGTCCTCTCACCTGGTTAAAAGGAACAACCTAAACTAAAGAGGATAGATCAATTCCTTGTAAAGGTGCTATCCATTTCTCTAACATCTGAGTGACAAAGAGCCAACTGAATCACCTCTCCAGGTTATAAAATGACATACATGATGATTTATATGTCTCTAGGATTCTTGTTAAATATGTGATGTTACTCAATGTGCAAAGGAGAATCAATTTAGATATAAACACCCTTATTGGTGTCGTTGTCAAGGATTATTTGAACAGTAGGACCTATTTTTGTGGTAACAACACACATATCGAGTGCCACTTTTGGGGATTATTTGAACACCAGGACCTATTTGTGTGGCAATAACACCTAGATTGGCATCGTTTTCGGAATTATTTTAACATCGGGACCTATTTTTGTGGAAAAAACACCCGATTGGCATCATTTTGTGGGATATTCAAAGGCATTTTTATATACAACCCATGTAATATTTCTTACATGATCTAAAGTAAAAATACGTAATTTAAACATCCTTTTTGAGATCTGTAAGCTTTACTGAATTTACAAGTTCTCGTGCAATATTTCTAGTTTCTGTTGGTTTTTAAACTAATTTTACATCATAAATATTAATTACGGGTAAAGGAAGGTCAGATCTGTGAAGCTTTGCATGATTTTAGTGTTAACAAACATTCGACAATTCAATTTTAGTGCATTTTCACAACTAAGGTGAAAATCCTTGGTGACGACTTCATGTTGAATTAATTTTTGATAAATGATAGTGTCTTAACCTCTATCAATTGAAATTTATTAGTAATATTTTCAAAGTTGTAAGAAAGAAGATATTTCTTCATTAAAGACCCTATTAGAAGGTTGTTTCTAGAATTAGGAAAGACAAATTATGACGGAAGAAGAATCTAGAAACTTATTAGAGATCGAAATCAAGATAAGAGTTATCAATTGTGCAAAATGATTAGCCTATCATTGAAGATTGCCATACTTCCTCAAGTACTTCTGAATCATGTATTCTTTTTGTAGATTTGAATTGTCTAACTAGAGAGGGTACTTCATTTGTATTTGAAATTTTTTTGTCTCATTTTGTCCCTGTGTTTTCCATAGCTAATAGGATCTTCCAAGAAACAGAGTTTTTAGAGAACATTCATTCTGAGAATTACATTCTTGTGCCCCACAGACCCCTCACTCCTCATCATTTTGTTTCTCTTGTAAGATCACCTCCCTAAAACAATATGTCCCAGCCCCCACCCAGACCTCCATTTGTTGTGAACACTTCCAATCCTATAGATTTCAGAGGTATGGATGGATATCCAAATGTTATGCCCCAAGATGTTAGAAATAAAATTCCTAAATTTCAAGGAAATAATGTTATTACTTGTGATCAACACTTAAATCTTTTGGTCAATATGATGGAAGACTTTGAGATCAAATTTGAGGATGTGTACGTAATTTTTTTTATTCATACTCTCGAGGAGGATGCACGAGACTGGTATAAGTATTTTCCAGACAAATCCATTGATTTATGGACAGAAATGAAGAAAGCTTTTAGAATGTGGTATGGAGATAAAACAGACACTAGGTTTCTTTTATCATAATTTGAAAATATTAAGAAGAATCCTGATGAATATATTCATGACTTCAATACTTGGTTCAATAAGATGTTAAATAGGTTACCTATAATCCTGAGGCCAAGCGATGTTTCCTATCCGATAAAATACTTATTATTTAAGGGATAAGAAGCCAACAACATTAAAAAAGTCTTCACCATGGCTTTACTGATTGAAATCAATATCAATGTAGTTGGTAAGCCTCCTAAGAGGGAAGGTATCAAGTGATAAATATAGAGAAACCTTAGTCAAGTAATTCTTTGGATCTAGAAGAGGTTGTAAAAACTTTGGTTGGAGCTATTAAGGAAATATCATATAAACTTTCCAGAGTAGAGGAGGGGATTGGAAAAAGATCCCAAGGTTAGTATAAAGCACAAGGTCAATAAATATTTGCAAATCATCCTAATGTTCATCAAATATCTAATGACAGAGGCAAAGGGACCATGTGGTCGAAATAGATAGCCCCAAGCCCATGAAAATAGAATCATGCACGATACTTTTCTTTGCCAAAGTTGATACTATTGAAGACACCAATGAAATTGAGTGGTGTGACAAATGTTTCTTTCCACATGCCCCAATTGATGAAGAAAAATAAGTTGAGGAAGTTGACAATGAAACTGATGATGATTTTTGCATGATGGGGTGCTCTACAATCTCACAACAAGGAGCAACATTGGTCGAGTTAATCGATGCAAAACTACTACAAAATTTAAGGATTGCATTCACTTGGGTATTACCCCTTCCTCCCTCCCAAACTTTTGAAATAGATATGGTTCAAGCTTTTAAATTTCCTAAAAATTATTTTGAATACTTAAGGGCATTAATGATTAAAAATTATGATGGAGGAATCCTCTCGAGGAGGATAAGCGATGCTTAATGAATGTTGTGGTTGCCTAAGAAAAAGAATATAACACTAGGAATAAAGTTATCAAAGGGGAAAGCCTCGAGCCAAACCAAAAATTATAGTTCTCACAAATATCACAAAAGAAACTCTTAAGAAAGATACATCTCGTAAAAGTCCTTGTTTCCCAGAAGAACTGGTAACCCTACCCATGCGAGGACTGTTAAAAATCCTTTGTTGTTAGATGAGTTTGTTAGTCTTCCTCCAAATTTTTCCTTACCCAAATACATTCCTTATGACATTTCCCATGTCTTGAGTCGATCAAGGTTTATGTTCCAATTTTTGAGCTTCTTAGCATTCCCGAGCAAGAAAAAAGGCCTTTGAGTATTTGGGATTGAAAGAAGAAAAGATTACCCAAGGCGAAATGTAAACAATGTTTAGACTCCTCCTACCATTGCAGAGTTGGAGAAACCCCAAGTCTTTGGAAGAACTAGGTGAGCCATCTGAAGTATATTTGGGAATATCCTTGGTTGAGTACCATTTGAATGTAGATCCTTTTTTCACTACTCTAGTTATTAGGGACGAGGTGTTAAACAATTGTATTTTGATTTTGGAGTATCATGCAATGTTATGCCTCTTGATGTCATGAATGAATTTGATATCAAAGTGATAGAAGCTTATCGAAGTGCACTTCCATGGATTCCATAGAGGTAAAAGTGGTCGGATGTGTCAAGGGTTTGGTAGTGTAACTTGTATCCTACCTGGTAATAACTTAAAACCAGATGTTGTTATTGTTGATTTCCCTGCCAAATGGGGAATTTTGTTATCAAGAAAATGGGCTAATAGTGTGGATGGGAGTGTGCAAATGGATATGTATTTTGTCACTATACCTATTGAGGAAGCCTTGTAAAATTATATGGTGAAAAGAAGATGCTACATCTAATTGAGGATCCCAATAATTATTCCTATGAAGTGTTATACACTAACATTGATGCTGATAACTTTGTTGGATTTGCTAATGGTAAAGAGCAAAAATTGATCAATGGAAGTCTCTTAATCAAGTAAGTTATGCTTGGAATTTTTTTTTAGTTTGGTGGGGCTTGCTCTAAATTGGGAAATAGTGTTGGTATTGTTCGATATCTCCGGCCGGAAGAGTTTGTTTTTTCTTTTAAACTCAACCTTGATTGCGCTAATAATATTACATTATGAATCACTTTGTTATTAGGTTTAAGAATTTCTTGAAATATGGTGTTGCAGACATCACTATTAAAGGAGATTCAAAGCTAATTGTCAAGCGAGTTAGGAAGCGTATGCAACAAAAATAAGAGAATGTAGCAATTTAAGCATACGATCTAGGATTTCATTGAAATGTTTGACTCCTTCAACATAATGCATCACGATAGGAAATACAATACTTTAGTAGATAAATTGGTTGTATTGGGGTCCAAATTTGAAAATTGTATAGTATCCCCTAATGTGAGTATAATATTGAGATATTAACTAGGTCATCTGATCCTCGACAATGTTAAACAACGGCTAGTGTTTGAAGATGATGCCTAGGTGCAAGATTTTTGTACAACAAAGGAGAATATTCCGATCAACATATAGATTGGGAGCCAATGGTTTTGTGGCTGATGGAAAGGATACTTATTTAGGAAAGGACATCATTTAGTTGAAGACTAATACTATTTCCAGAGGTTTGGTAGCACTTGAATCACAAATTCATAATTCGATTACATTGTCAACTAACACATGTCAACCTCAAGGGATGTTGAAGAACAAAACCTAGGCATGAAAGATAAACCATGTAAGATCTCGCTAGGTAGCAATCATGCAAGGAAGAAAAGAAGTCATATGTCTAATTGTTGAAGAAATACTAGGACTACTTAGCATGGTCTTGTTCTCAATTGAAAGTGTACAGAGAGGATCTTTTCCAACATGAAATTCCCTTGGAAGCTTCGCCCAAGCTGTTTAGGTAGAAAAAGAGGCCGATTAATCCACTCCTTTCCCACTGAAGATGCAAGAAGAATTGAAAAAGTTTAGGGATGGAGGAATCATATAGCCCACAAGGTACTCATCATGGGTTGCAAAATTGGTACCTATCAGAAAGAATAATGGAGATATAAGGTTGTGTGTGGACTTTATAAACTTGAATAGAGCATCGATGAAGGATAACTACCCTCTGCCAAATATGGGCAATATGTTATAATTGGTTCTTGGTTCAAATTTTTATCCACCTTGGATGGTTTTTCTTGATATAACCGGTAGTTTTGAAGGAATCGAGTGAATAAATACTTACTTTACCACTCCTTGGGAACATATATATATATATATATATATATATATATATATATATATATATATATATATATATATATATATATATATATATGTTAGAATGCCTTTTAGTCTAATGAATGCTTTGGAGGCACTTTCTAGAGAGCAATGGATGTAGCTTTCTCTAGCTATATTAATGATTTCATTGTTATATATCAAGATGATGCAATTTTTTTCTCTAGAAAAGGAGTGACCACCTCCAACACTTAGAAAAATGTTTCTAAGATGCAGGGGCATATGGTATTGTTATCCAAAATAAGCTCATGCTTATTTTTGGTTAACTGCACCCATTTTCCCTCTTTTAGTGCTTCAATCCAATTTTTTAGATATTCTAATAACTTAAGGTTTCCTAAAAACATTTCCATCAGATAGGAAATCTCTTCCCCTTTCAAAAAAAGTAAATAAGTCCTCCTAATTCCTTCTATTTTGCAAGTTATGGTCCGAAAGGGCTTGGAAGGTATTTTTGCCCAAAAGCGGACCGACAAGAGTTTTTAAGGATTTTTGCCTATATAGAGAGGCAAACTAGTGAGAGATATTAAAAATTTTCACCCAAATTGAAAAAGTGATCTAGTAGGGTGGAAGATAAAATTTCCCAAGTAAAGGGTCATGCGGGTCTACTGGAAGTTTTGGAACTTTTGTGCTTTTCGCAAATACGGCACAAAGTGAATTTCATGCCCGCAAGCTGATGGGGAACTTAAAGCCAAATGAATAAAAATGCCTAAGTCCCATAACGGGACATGTGGCCATGTTGAAAAATCAAAGTGGGAAAGTGGGTCATTAGAGGCAGTTTGAAGTTTTTTCCCCAAGAAGGCGCAAAGTGAAAAAAAAAGATGCACCTCCGCTGATGCCCAAGGAGCCACATGTCAAGCCTCAATTACATGTAGGTTGGCGGGCCTGGGAGATATTTTTCACCCAAATGGAAAATGCGGGCCAATGGTCTCGATGATGATTTTTTTAAAAAATTTAATTGCGGGGTTGCAAGGAAAATTTTGCATTTTTGTTTTTTGGTGCTAAAAGGCACAAAGTGTGTTTCGGGCATGTGGACCCATTTTGGTATAGACCCAACTTGAAACATTCAAATGGACATATCTTTTGACCCAGTGCCCAAAATTCAACAAATTTGGCACCATTAGAAAGGTCTCAACCTCGTCTACACTATGGAAGCCTGAAACTTTAATTTTGATGATGTTAGGTGGGTAAAAATGGGAAAATGTCTTTTAGGCCATTAATGCATAATCTGGTTGCTTCAACTACCAGATCTAATTTGATTTGATTTTTTGTTCTTCCTTCTTTGACATGAAGAGCAAACATATGAAACATATTTGATAGATAGTGGGCAGATTTGTGGTAGGAATCAATGGTTGGTAGTTGGATTTTTTGAGAAAAGGTGATTTTCTCTCTTTCTCTCTCTCTGAATTTCATTCTATATATTGTAAAACTTATCATTTGAGAAGGAGAGACATTCTAGGTGTAGGGAAACTCTGTTAACTTTGTTTCCCAACTTCATTTTGAGTTGAAAACCTTCTCCTATGCCTAAAAAGAGTATTTGTGCCTCTCGAGCAAAGAATGTAATGGTCTATACAACCATATAGAGTAATAAAACATGTTTTTATGGTGTTCCTTCAATGCTTTGCATGGTTTTGTTTTTCCCTGTACCTCTCCCTTTCAAATATGTTTTATTCGCATGTATTTCACATTTGCGGGTGTAGGGTGTTGTGTTTCATGCATTTTTGATCATGGATTTGGATATGGGTTTGTGTCACATTTGTCCGACCTTCCCATCTTACTTTTACCTCTCTTTCATTGTCCCTCAATAGAATATCTCACCACTTCCTTTTTTGGCGTATCACCGCTTAGTGTAGGCTCTTTCACCCTCTCTCTCTGTCCCCTTTGAATGGTTAGATTAGGATAGATTAAATTTTTCCCGCAATGGAGTAGCTTGTTGTAGGTAGATTAGGAAGAAAGAACCAACTTTTTCCAAAGGTCCATCTCAAGTTTTTCAAGTCCCACAACTTTATAGATCATCCCATGTTGTGCAATCACACCAAATTTTGCACTCAAAACTAGGCCATTCGGGAGTGCTTTGATTACGCACTAACAATTTTGGCACACCCTATGGGACAATGAGGTTAGATTTTTCTCATTTTTCCAAGGTGTCTCATTATAAACATTAAATCATAAGCCACCGTGTGAGCACACTATTTTTTTTGGCATGCCCGGTGCGATAGGTTTGAAGCACATTACCACTTCATTTCATCAATTTAATGTGTTCTCGGTGAGATTCAGCCTTTGGAGGAACATGCAAAGCACATTTGGTGACTCCATCTTGTCAACAACCCATTCTCTGAGTTGCATACTTTCCTTCCATCCATTTTCATCCATTCTCCTTTAAACATATTTCATTTTCTTCCATTCCATGAGGTTGTGTAATCATGAGTTCATTTCCATCTTAGAATTCACACTTGCAGGAGCAATGTTATTCAAATCCATCTCCAGTTACTTCAATACACCTCCAAAAAGGTTTCATAATGAAAATCAACACTATGGATATCTAGGTGACCTAGATTCAAAATAGTTTAGTAATTTTCCAAACTATACAACTATTACAGAGCATGTATATACAGATTTTTGAGGTATTTCCACACCTAAAGAAGTTAATCTACTAGAGAATATTCCAAAAACGGAGGGTGGCATGGTTCAGTAAAGGGATACAATAAAAATGAAGGCTTTCAAGATTGGTTGTAGAGCACCTTGTCTATGGGAAGGTCCTTTTCCAAGACATTACAGCCCTTAGGAGAACCTAGACCTCATGGTTGAAATGCTGCCCCAACTAACACAATGGACTGAGGAGATTTAGGCCTTTTAGTTGGATACAAGACAACCTTGTCAATGGGTACGTCCACTATCTTATAGTTTGTCTTTGTCTCTTTATCAAGCAACACCATCTGAACCCAAGCTACAATTTCAAAGCTTCCCATCTGATGCCCCAAGTGTTGATTTCCGTTCTCCATCTCCTACTCTTCCATATCATCTTAATTCTTTTTCCATTTTCCCTTCCAAGCAGTCATTCCCTCCAAAGAAACAAGAATTTCCACTTCCCTCTCCACCAAAAAAACAACAACAAAACCTGTTTGAATCCCAACCTACCACTCCTCTTGCATCCCCAAATCCATGTTGGGAGATGAAAATCAAACAACCAGCCAAGGGCAATAAGAAGAGGAACCCAAAAAAGAAGAAATGATAGAAAATATGAAGATTTGGGCTCTCAAATTTGGGATTACAAAGATCCCCTTAATGGTTAAGCCAATAGAGGAGGTCAAGGTTGAAGAGCCAAGGTGGTGGCTCTTGAGAATTTTGCACTTGTATAAAAATGGGAAAATCGAAACTTCATCATGACAATGAAAGGCATTGGTGAAGTATACCTAGGCTAAGGGAGTTTTGATATTATTGGTTACTACTGAATTAGTTAATGATTAAATGAAATCTATAGCTATGTGTGTTATTAAAAATATAACAGATCACATAGTCAGTAACTTCATGTTATCTTAAGTAAAAGAAAAAGGCCCCGAAGGAAAACTTTGTTTTCTTGATGAAGACACCGAATTACGAAATAGGTGAAATGTTTATTTTGGGATAGTAAACATAGGTGCAGATTGTAGAAATTAGATTTGATTCTTGAATGGCATGCAGATTCTCATTAATGTTCTTTTCTTCATGATTAAGACATTCAATTATATCATTGAGTTGTTTAGTTCATCATATAATCCATACAAAAAGCTCAAATGTAGAAAGAAATATACAACTCATTTATAAAATTCAATGTTTTATTCATAAGGAAATGTCAAATGTTCCACACAAGCCATGGGATGTAACTGGAAAGTAAATTACAGCTATTGAAATAAGAGGTACACATGTATGAAAAATAAAGTAAGGAGTATGAGTGAACGCATCATTTCCTTATGAGTTCTCTTCGTTGTTTGAATTATCTCCAATCCATCTTTTGTTCCTTCTTCATTTTCATTATAGAATTCACTATACCGAAAAAAAGAAAAGATGAACTGTCAGTTACATGCTCAGAGATCAATTCATATTCCTTATTGTCCTAGTTCATGCATATGAACCTCACAAAGCAAGAGATATAATTTACTTAAATATTAGATCGAATACATGCTCTACTCACTCAAAAATATGAAAGAGAAAAGAAAAGAAGAAACATGGACACAAGAGAGGCCAAAAAGCCTAAGTATTTTCTAATTGTTTTCTTAAGTGTGTAGGTACAGTTGCATGCCAAGAAGAAATAGAAAAGTCATAAGTACATGCTAGAAAGAAGGATTAATGTAACTCAAACTCAATATTTTCTGCAAATAGAAGAAGTTATAGTATAGAAGAGGGACTGGCAAATAGAAGTACATGTTTCAGTTTGTAACTAAAAGGAAGAATCATATTTCAAGAAGTTGAAGTTAAGTCGAATGAGACAAGATTACAACTGAAACAGAATGGAAAAGAAAATATGAGAAAAATTCGATAGGTCTTTGCCATGTAAAATGGACTTTACATCTTTCCATCATGTTATTTCAAACTAATAGATGGTTGAAATATGTAGATATATAAAATTGTAATACAAAAAGCGCTTAAGGCATGGTATGGTCAAAGATAATAGATTACCAAAATTTAGCTTCCATTAACAAAAGCATAATAAAATAGATGAAGGATAAAATTAACATCTCAAAGAAAATAAGTCTTACACTTAGTCAAATATGACCAAGGAAGAAATGATTGAATTCTCATTTCTACGTACACTTTTCAAAATTTTATCAAGAAGGTTTCAACAATGCTTAAAGTAATGCTCAAAAATCAACTCAGAAATGGATTATAAACAAACAAGTTGTCTTAATATGGAAAATATCTCTTAGAAAGGACAGGATTAATGTTAGCGACGGATAAGCAAAAATACATAATAATGTAAGTGAGAAGAGAATGAGTTAAAAAAGGATCAATTTTATATTCCGAAATTGTAGGATTATTGTATCAAGAAAAGTAATATTAATATTTTGAGTGTAAAGGAAACAAAAAAGTGTTTATTAAATCATAACAACCATGCAAACAAAGGATATTTCAAAATGCAAAGTTGATACAGGGATCTACATAGTTACAAAACAAGTGAAGGAGTCAAGAATCGAATATAAACATCAAATAAAGTTGCAAAGGAGCTACACCAAGAGAATTAAATGAAAATTTTGATCCAAAGGGAACCAAATATACATATCAAAGTGATACTTTTGGAAGCATATCATCATAAGGAAATCCATGAAAGATAAAACTAATGGCTTATTGCACTTCAATTTTGTAATATGATTCTACAAACTTTATGCATTGAGGACCAGTCGAGATCAAGCAAGTAAATATCAAGTACAACTAGAAAACATATTCCTTGGAATTGAGTGTCAGATTTCAGATTGTGAAAAGGGAAAACCACCTTACAATGGAAACAACAATACAGATTGGTCCCCTGGACATCAAAGATAGAGAAAAGGATATGCATGTGTAACTATGAGCATTAAATAAAAGGAATTACTCAAGTCGACATCATCAAACCGTACGATGAAAAGGTAATACAAGAGTACTAAGTTTTAATGAGACATCTGACATTTACATCTCAAATAGACACGTCCAGGAACATAAACAAGACAAGAATCCAAGCCAAGAGAAAACACATTTCATAGTACAAACAAGGTTTAGCTATAGCATTTAAAAGCTTGCAGATTCATGAAGTTTCAATGATGGATCAAAACAAATGCCATGTTCACAATACCCAAAAATATAACTTTTGAAATCTTCGATGAGTAACAAAAATGTAGATTTACAACTAAATGAAAGCTTTTAGAGAGACCTATATTTATCTTCAAACTAGAAACTTATACAAGGTAATCAGAGCTATGAATCCCTCAATAACAGTAAGTGAGGAATGTTATGAAATAATACAGAATGTAAGAAAAGGAAAATTTAAGAAGTCATTCAAACCCAAATGGTATCATAGTTTGAAAGGCTCAAAGAAATTCATTTCCATGGGAATGGTTTTTAAAATATTTACAAATGATAGATCTAGCAAGGTAGAACTTGAAAAATCATATATTAAAATATGCAGATCTATAGTTTTAGAGAGTAGTATCATAAACAGTGGAGAGTATATAAGAATAAACTAAAGCTCTAAGATTTAGACTCATCAACATGTTTATGTAACAATGCAAGGTACAAATAAACAAATCGATTCATTCTCTAACAACTGTGAAATATTTTCACAAGTTTTTCGTAGAGTTTTGAAAATAGAACACAAACTCACCAGTTGAAGTTAGAGCAAAAAACCCTCCTTCCAGATTGCAGAGTGCTAAAAGCTCAAAAAACCCATTTTGCAACTTTAACATTGCTCGTCCAACACAAAAACCTGAAAAAATAACTCATCGCATGATCACGAGACAAAGAAGGGATAAATAGAAGATAAAAAATACAACAATCTCCACTTTCACTCTCCATGAGTGGATCAAAGTCTCATAGGAAGAAGATCGTGAATAATACACAACGGAACTCCCTAAATCACTCGAAGCTCTAAATATATCAAAAACATGAAATTATAGATGCACAAAGTTTATAAAACCATTTCGCAGGGAGGAACCAAGCTCAAAAGCTTCAAACAATGATGGTGACAAATTTTTTTCCGGGGCTCCTCCCAGAAAATGAAAATACAAATGAATCGATTTAATCATTGTCGGTTATTTTTTTACTAATCGAAATAAACACAATGAAAACCTAACTCAACTTGAGTTAATGGTTCAATGGATAAGATTAAGTTGTGCGAGAGATCAACGATCAAAATATTAACCACTTCTAACTACCTCGCCAACCATGGTTCAAATAGTCTACCATATTAAATGCAAGGTTAGAAACCGTAACTAAGGGTGCAAAGTGACATCAACGAGAGGATCCTTATGTGGTATAGATCAAATGGTCTAGATACAATATTAATACCAATGCACAATGCCACATAGTGAGCCATGTCGAGCCCTATTGATTATGCATAATTACCACCAAACTCGATACAATGGGTCGATTCACCGTGGAAAGGGAAATCCCTCATCATTATTTGAAAAAATCATTAGTTTCGACCTTTTAAGGTCTAAAAACCTGAATATCATAGAAAACCAAAAGCCAACAACATCATAACTTATGTCCATGCCAAATAAATATAAAAGGGTAAAGGATTATATAGTGAAGAAGTATGACAATCAAAGGGTGGCCAAGTATATATTTTGGCAGTGTTTCAAAAGTGACCCTCTCTTTATTTCAAATTATAATAATATGCCATGTCAACAAGGGTGGTCAAATCTAGGAGGAAGATAAGCGTTCACATCAAAGGTGGTCCCTACATGGGAATTGACAACAAAACAAAAGTATTATGTTTGCAGGGATAGTGTATTGCATATGTTTCCAAAGTGTGGTCCCCATGCATTGGGTGAATTTTGTAAAATGTTAAATCAAAAGAAATATCTTTCTCTCACACAGGGACATATTATTTTGCATGGGCATCCAAGGAGGCAAGTGGATCAAAACTACAGATGTCACATCAAGCAGTAGAAGATAGAATTACATGCACATGGGAGAAGACTTTCTCATCAAGCAAGGTTTATTATTAGTAGAATTATTCACCCATGCTTTATTAAAAATAGAATAGTCAACTGTAGTTTGACCAAGTGGTATTTTTGTAACCAAAGGCTATTAATGCCTCATTGTATTAGCATGCTTATTTTCCTTTATTTATTAATAAATAAAGGGTAAAAATAGGATGCATGGGCGAGTACAATTTTAGTCTATTTTTAGGAAGGGTGGGATGAATAAATTTTTCTATATATTGTGTGCATTGGAAAAGCATAAAGGAGGACTTTTTGGATATTGAGTCTGAAGTAATTTTTACTAGTTTTTCCTTCGAGTGTGAAGTATTTTTTTCCTTCGAGTTGCTCAAATTCAACATTCTTTCTTTCTCAACATGCCATACAAAGATGGAGGATTGCACACGTTGGGATTTAGGATGGATTGCAAGAGTAAATTTGTTAGATTGATTTTCAATTTTAAAATTTCACAATTTGTTAGCAAAATGAATGAAAAAAGGTTTGAGCCCGATTTTGTAAAGTTTTAAAAGATTTTCCTAAGTGTTAAAGTCTAATTAGGGTCATTTTGATAGTGTAACTTCAATTTAATTCTTTCATTTAATTTTCTAAGGTTGCGGGGTTGTTTTGAACTTTTTTGATTTAAGATTTACAAGTTTGAAAATTACCTATGAGCTCTACAAATTCTAAATCGAATTGATACATTAACATTTACCAACTTAAAAATATTACTTAAATTCCATGTTGTTTTACTTCTTATTTAATCTTCCTTCAACCAAATCTTGAGAAAAGGATGCATTTCAAAGGAACAGAGCGATATAAAATTCCCTCATACGTTTTTTTTAAAACATACATTTCATAATGCATTGCAAACACAGATTTCCACTGAAGATAATATCATTTTAACAAAACAAAATATCTTCTATTGTCTTGGATGATTCTTTTACAACTTTCTTTTCCATTCCATTTCAAAAGACATAATACAAATCTTTTGTTTCCTTTGATAGAATAAAATTACAGAGTATGACCTTTCACATTCAAATGGAATTTCATTTCCTAAACATACTAACTCTTGAACACAAAACATATTAGATTTTCGTCCACTTAAGTGGGAAATGGTTCTACAAATAGAAATCTCACAAGGGACTATTAAACAATCTTCTTTCTCGAGAATAGCAATATGAATTCCCATCATTCTCCAATTTGATCACAATAGGTTAAGGAAAAGACAATTCTCTCCACCCAACCAAGACATCCAATGAATTTAAGAGAATCCATCCTTCTTCATTGGCTGTCGAGCCCCAACCACATTGCAATAAGAAATGTGTTTCAACTCATGGCAATAATAGGTTTTCACAACACACATACAAATTTCATATTTAAAACACGAGTCCAAAACAAAACAATAGTTTTAGAACCACAAGATAATAACACAACAATACTTGGCTTCATCAAGCAAGCCAAAGGAGCAAGAAACTATGGGGGATGCTTATTATGTCTCCCATAAGTTGAAATGGGCATCACCGCATGAGAAAAAACAACTAAGAATATATCATTTCAAATCCCGACATGCCCTTATGCCTCCCCCAAGTACCCCTTATTTCTCACAATTCCTTATAGCTCTCCAACCTCTTATGGCACCCCATAACAAGTAAAGAAATGCAAGTTATTTATTTTTACAAGGTGGAACCCAAAACCAACTCCCTCTACACTTATACCTCCCCAAAAACTTATACCTCCCACAATAAAATCCCATAGTCTTCTCTTACACGATTACTAGGCCATCCACCACCAACCAACAAATAAAACAACACATTCAAACATTCACCATTCACATAAGTATAAAAATGAAATGAGAGCATTTATAAGATCTAAGCTATTACCTCTCCATGATGGAGTTTGTTTCAAGTTCAAAATAAAAAGCTCTCCAATGCAAAAAAATTCAAGATATCAACAATCAACAAGTATGCAAAAATCCCCAATCTTCTCCAAAAGCAAGAGCTCAAAAAACAAAATTAAATTAAGCCAAAAATGAAGTGATAAAAGTGAAGCAAGCCCAAAAAAGCCAAGTAAATTTGAATTTATAGAAGAGGGAAGAGAAGAGGATGAGGTGGATCCATGTAGGATGCCACTTCACACATCCTCAACTCCAACACCCAAGGTCAACTTCATTCTCCAATGCATAATAAATAGGTGGGTGAATAATATGACAGTTTACTTACACACTCCAAAACAAGCCCACACCCCAAAGGACTAAAATTAAAAATATGTAAGAAAGTGCAATTACAACTTACAACTTGACTTACAAAAATGCATAATGAAGGCTAATTTTAACTCTCCAACCATAGGTAAGGTTGGTATGAAAATTTAAGAGGTATGAGACAAGTTTAACTTGTCCCACAAGCCTCCAAAATCAGCCTCCAAGGACAAATTCGAATTTCAAATAAGGTGGAGTGTTTCATACTCCAAAATCAACTTACATATCTCTTACACATCACTTACACATTTCCTACAACACTTTAATTACAGGCCAACAACTTGAATAATTACTTTCTTATGACCCAATTTTATTAATTAATTTTAACAATATTATTACCCACATTACTTACCGCCATATAATTAAATAGAAAGGAGTAACACATCACTTATAAAATACATACACACTAAACAAAGGAACCAAATAAATAAATAATACACATAACCCTTGGTCACATTTAAAGGCGATCCCCCCATGGGAATCCCTACCAAAATCAAACACACCCACACAACAAAAACAAATTGCCATGGTGACCTTCTTGAACTCATCTAGAATTCCAATGTGGTTGGTCTCCAATCCCCGATGCTTGTTATGATATTTTAACCTACAAAATACAATACCTCCTTCATCCTCATGGAAAGATCAGAACATCAAAACTACCTATAAATATAATTCCAAAATCATCTATATATATGAATCACAACAACATCAAGGAAACCAACAATATCATTTACAATTTTATCAACAACTATATGATCATCAAATTAATTCCATTTTCTAGGTCTACTCAATATATCCAAATATCACATGTCCAAAAACATCCATAAATATAACCATGTCGGACAGTATATCATCCTCAATATATAAAATGTCTCTAGTAATCATCATGCATCATATATAAATCAAAGTCAACAATAATCCATGATCTAACATCTAACACCATACTAAATCAAAACTATAATAATGTCCATAATATAGTCAACAGTATCATGATCAATATCAAAAGTGTTAAAGGGAAGTGGGTACTACATGGTAATTCAAGTTGTTAAGTTGTTACATTATTGTTTTATAGCAATAATGTATATTATATTATACCCGTAACATTTTTTTATGGGTCATTTGTTGTTAGTACTTCCTATGAGTTAGGAAGTTGGGTTTTTATATCTATCATTATATAATAGCCATCCACATATTGTAAAATAGTAAGAATAGATGAATAGAGGATAATCTTTGTGTTGTGATAAAACAAATACACATTTTAAAGATTTAGAGATTTTGATAAGACCTGACTGCACGATAGGGAAAGATTACAACTAATTTGAGTGGGCTAATTTGTAGATTCTAATGCAAAAAAGTAGAGATATCCATGTGACAGTTGTGTCTAGTAATGGATGGTGGAATTGAGTACCACAAACTAGATTTTTATTATTTAGAACCCATGGAATCATCCAAAGTATAGGCGTTGGAGTCGAGTCTAAGGAGAGACCTGCACAACTTTTTTACGTTTTCGGTTTTGATAAATTACTCAGCGGAGATTTTTTCAACTATTATTTACTAATGATCTTGATGTTCGGAGGAGAACACGTGCATGTGAATGCCAAAATGGTGAGATGTGTAGGCATGTGATGTATTAGTCACACATAATTTTGAGTTGTCAAAATCAAGGCCTTTAAGTGGAGATATCCGTCTGAGGAACCATATACAAGTTCTGAGCTTGCATGCAACAACCAATGAAAGGAAAATATTTATAAAAACATCATGAATCCTTCATAGAAATTTCAGAATTATTTGAATGATAATATACTAATTTTGGAATATCAAAAACTTGCTTGCAAAAATTCCTATGCACACATCTTGGAATACAAAAAAATTTGTGTGATAATTTCAACGCCAAAAAAAAAACCAAGGTTGGCTCAAGAATAAAAGAGCTTGGGAAGATTCAAAACTTTCTCAACAAAAACATTTTCCTTCTCCATAAAAATTATGATCAAGAGAAATGATAAATGAACTTTGTAATTTTTTAATATAAAAATCACCATATCACTTAGTATATCCTATTAAAACTAGACTTTTCATCAAAAATATTGTTCACAGGCATTAATCTTCTTCATCGTAGGATAAAATCACATGATATCTTCCCTTATTTTATTTATTCTTTTACTCAACTTGCTTTGATACCAATGATAGTATTTGGAAGATATTATACGAAGATTTATCTCATGCAAATATTCTTGAGACCACGTACATATAGAAATACACAAAGATTATAAGCAAAAATAATTTATTAATATATTCAAAAACTTAATACATGGATAATAAATAGCCATTTACATAGCTAAACAACCTCCTAAAAAATAGGGAGGTGTTACAACAATTAACATGAAATATTATTCACATGTATAATAAATGCAAACTAATATTTTTATCAATATATACCGCACATTAGTGATTGATATTTACATTAATAAACACACACGTAATTATAATCCAAACACATGTATATGTGAAGCACTATATTATTCCTAACATTCCCCCTTAGTGTGAACATGGGAGAAAAACAATCACACTTCCTTTGTAGTTTGCCACTCATGTGTTCTCATGATCTAGATGGTTTTATAGGACAACCAACAACCTCAACGAGGATGGTTTTATAGGAGATCCAACAACCTCAACAATGATGGTTTTATAGGAAAACAAAACACCTCAAAAAGGATGGTTTTATAAGACAACCAACAACCTAAATATCATGATTTTGTTGTTCCTTATGCTTACATCTATCCATTATGCTTTTCCTATAGATAATTATGTAGGAAACACTGGACACTAAATAAAAATCTGAAAAGAAGGAAAAATAAAAATAGAATATTGAGACCATGTATCTCACTCCCTCAATGTGAAATTTTCACTTATTCAAAACAAAATAGGAACTCTGAAATAATATTGCCCACAACTAAAACAAACCGTAACTCTCAAATAAAAAGACAATGACACACACACACACTATCACCATACCTTTGTGCGCCCCATCGTTGGTGACTGATGAGTGGTTGTTTATTTCCCTCTAACCTCCCGTGCCTCCATCCTCTAGTCTCTGTTGCTAGCTAATATGGATTTCATCATGGAGCTTATTGTACAATTTATCCCCACAAGATGGACGTTTTATACAAGTGAAAATGTGTCCAATTATTGAAAAGTGAGGGAATGTTTTTATTTTTTGGAATTTTTTAGAAGGCATCAACTGATGATGATAAGGACTTAGATAAGAGGACTCTACATTAAAATGGACTAGACACAAATTAATGAATTTTTATGGTGATACATTTAATGACTATAAATGACTATATTATAAATGACAACAACTATATGAATACTTCAATTTGGTGGATGAAGAAAAAGGTGACAAATACTTGCAACAACTTACTTGGAAAATAAATGTAATAGATTTAAGCATACACTACTTTGAACTTATATGCTAACATATTGACTTACCAATCTTTTATAAATATTTTATAAGACCCCCACTATTTTAGAGTATTTGACTCAAATGTACAAGTAGAAGACATAGGGTGGAGACTTGTTGAAATTATTTACCAAGCTCTAATTAACTAAGACAAACACTTAATTGACCCAAGACTATATTTAATTTAATAAGGATTTAAGTGAAATGAATAAAACCAAACCTACAAACATGCGAACAACATTTTTAAAAAAATAACAAAGTATGCATTCTTGATCCTCCTATTATAAAAAATTGTTTTGTTTAAAGTTGGATTAGTTTTATACAAGAATGGCCCTTCAAATCTAGAAAATTATGCATTATTGAGCCTACTATCATAAAAAAAAAAAAATTGTTTATAAAATTTATGGATATTAATGCATTAGAATTGTGAAAAATATTTATAAATCTGGTATTTCTTTCGGATGGCTGCAATTCTTCATCTATATATTTTGTATATATTTGTATTTACAAAATGTAGATTTGTTTTGGAGTTAATAATGGAACTTTATCATTTGAATGGGACATTCTAAATCCATACTCGAAGCACATTACATATTTTAATGATTTCATTTACGAAATGGAAGAGCTTATAAACAAAATTTCTACTAAACCTTTAACATTATATGGTTGTCTCTTGTTTCTTTTATACATTCTAAGAAAGTAATCTTCCTTTGTCATCTTGCATACTTGACAAAAATTGATCCATTCCATATTTCTTGCACGAAATCAAAATCATTTTCAGATGAACAAATTTTTCATCTATAAATCTCTTCAAGAAATAGATGGAAACCTATAGTTGCATCTTATCATATTTTTTTATGGTTGTCTTTTATTTTTAGTCTATGAAAAACATTACTTCACTTTGAAATCAGAACTCTCTTGTATTGTTGGATAACCATTTTGGATAATTTGTACTTAATATTACATTTTCATGAGAAACTTGAAACATTGTCTTAATATTCTAGTTGATTGGTATGTATGCAATATTTTCATTGTTGTAAGAAAAACTCTATTCCAGAAACTGAAATTTTTGCATTATTGGAACATACATTTTGAAATATGTTCTCCTTTTGGTAAATACATTTGCAAATTGAATGACTTTGATTATCTATAGTATGTGTTGGTACCCAATTTTTTTCTCCTTTTCAAACCAAACAACAACATAGATTCAACAGGGAGCTTAGAGCGGATAGATCATAAGTGTATGTCATTTTGTAGCTGGGGAGAAATCTAGTTGTCCCTTTGTTACTTGGATTTGTGGAGAGATGGATAGCACCTCAAAAGGATGTGATCTTATCCTAACTATTTTAGGTTGTGCCTTTCAACCAAGGTAAGAGAACCTATTGTGTAACCTTTGTTATTTGAAAGGAGATACAGGTACCTTTCTTTTGCATAAATTTTATAGAGAAGGCCTTGGGAAAATATGATCAACACACCAAATCTGACTCTCATGAGTTGTCACTTCTAGATTATGGAGATATTCTCACAACAAGGCAAAGGTTACTAAAGACATTTGGAAACCTGATCTGTTATGCATACTTTAGTAAAAGGATTTTGGTCTAGTGTGGGTATACAAAGAAAAACATGGGTAGTATGGGTAGGATTGGTTGTTAAATGAATTTTGGTGGGAGGGGAGACAGGATGGACTTGACTCACCAGATCCTTGAGACCTTATGCAAAATGGAAAGATTCAATCAACAAAATGCCACAAAAATTAAATTGTTTCCTCAACTAGAATATGTGCTTCAATGGAGGCCCAAATCAACACTCTTTCACACAACCTGTGGGATTTTGTCACGAAGGCTCAAGTCAGAGGACCCAATAAAGCACTAAGATTTAAACCAAGTCATGCCTAAGGTACACCCAGAAGCTTACAAAAAATCTCTATCAACAAAATGAAAGACAAGTGATTTTAAGACGTTTATCCCATTCCTAGATGAGGGCTTTTCTGAAAAATGAAATTGAAAATTCCACTAAACTATCAAAAGGACTGAGACCTATGTGATTGGACTATATTTTGGTATAATATTGCAATAGAAACAAGAAAAACTACCCGTATGCATTCAAAAATTAAAAAAATACACTTTACTTAAGATTGACATAGGATAACTCAAATTTTGATCAAAATTATGAGCAAGGGAAAGTTTCAAGAATAATATCAAAGCTTGTCAATGGCTGTACACTTACAACCACCTTGACATGATCAAATTTTACACAAAGAGAGATATACATGCTTCTCTAGACTGGCTTCTCAAAATGGATGGGCTCTGTTAAGCTTTTTCTGCTAGAGAAAATCAGTCCTGATCTTTCCAAACTCCCAACCATTTACATGAAAAATTTGTGCCATTTATAGCATTTCCAATAGAGCCCCTTCCTCTAAAAAGAAAAAAACTTTAAATGCACTAGTGCTTGCCATGATTCTTTCATGATTCGTAGAATCAGATCTGTAAAATTCTCTAGGTGCTCGAGGGAAAATCTCTTCAATTTCTTCCCACATTCAACTCCTTTCTCAAGAAAAACACACCTCCATCCATTTTCCAACCACTTCCACCCCATATCAATCAAATCTAACCCCTTGCATGCTCAGGAGAAGAAAAATGGAAAACCAGATTGGGCTTAAGAGTCAGACCATTTTAATGGCAAAAGACGTCTCCAAATCTCTCCCACCAAACTCTAGATATCAACATCAACTTGCTCCTCTATTTGGCGTGTAAAAATATAAAGATATCATAAAGAATCACACTCCCGGTGTTAGGAAATAAGAGATAAAATATGTGGAATAATCCCTTAGAGAATCGCAACAAGAAAAACTAATATGCAGAAAATATTACAGATCTCAAATAAAAGTGCAGAATAAATAACACAACACAGAGAGATAAGATTTAACGTGGTTCACCAAATTTGGGCTACATCCACCAAGAATCACTTGCTCAGATTTTATTACAAGCCTCCACTCTCTCAATATAATACCCAGATCCGTTTGGAGCTATGCTCAACAAACTCTACAAAAATCACACCCAAATTCAAAGCACATCTGCAATATATTTGCTTTTCTATCTATCATATGCATAAGACCATATAAATAGACAACTACTTAAGCAATTTTACAAAACAATGGGTACCAAAAACCATGGGCCCAAAAATATCCCATAACGGTTACCCATTACTCATGGGTAAATAAACCACCAATGAAAATTTGCTTGAGGGCTTCACCCGCGAACCCCCGACCCACTCACCAGCAAGCGGGATCGCCGTAAAAAAATACCCGAGTGTAACACATAGAAGGTGTACCACACTCTAACATGAAAATAGGCTCCACAAACATAACAATCTCCCACTTGGAGACTGATTTCCACTGAGCAAGCTTCTCAACCCTTCACTATCATCCACGAAGGCCAACCAAAGCTAAACATAGCTTTAGTTTATCCCTTGTGACCACCTTGGTCATCATGTCTACAGGATTCTGACTAGTATGAATCTTCTCCAACTTCAACTTATCTTCCTCCAAAGTTGTCCTGATGAAGTGATATCTCAATTGTATATGCTTCATCCTGGAGTGGAAAGTAGAGTTCTTAGCTAGGTGTATAGCACTCTGACTATCACTATGCAACTTACATTCCTCCTGCTTATGCCCCAACTCCTCAAGAAATTGTTGTAACCAAATAATCTCTTTGCTTACCTCTGTGGCAGAAACATACTCAAAGATCCGTGGTTGACAAGGCCACAAGCTTATGTAGTTGTGAAATCTAGCTCACTTTGTTGTCCCACCAACAAGATAAATATAACCTATTGTGCTCCTCCTGCTGTCTACATCTCCAGCCATGTCTGAATCTACATAACCATGTAAAGTGGTGTCTCGATCTACTATAGCACAAAACCTGCTCCCATGGTCCCTCTCAAAATACCGAAGGATCCACTTTACTGCTTACCAATGCTCTTAACCTAAATCACTCATAAATGTACTCACATATCCCACTACATGGGAAATATAAGTCCTAGTGCACACCATATCATACATCAAACTGCCAACTGTTGATGAGTAAGGTACCTTGGACATCTGGTTTCTTTCCTGCTCTGTCATGGGACACTGCTCCTTTGATAACTTGAAATGGCCTACCAAAGGAGTCCCAACCGGTTTAGCATCCTGCATGTTAAACATGTCCAATACCTTCTTAATGTACTCTTCCTGAGATAAAGTCAACTTCCATTCCTTCCTATCCCGAGTTATCCTCATACCAAGGATTTGTCTAGCTGCCCCCAAATCCTTCATATCAAAGGATTCACTTAGTTGTTTCTTGAGTACTTTTATTTCCTGCATGTTTTTACCTGCAACCAACATGTCATCAACATACAAACATAGGATAATATAACTTTCATCCTCAAATTTCTTTGTATACACACAATGGTCAAAATGAAATCTAATATAACCTTGCTCCATCATGAAGCTATCAAACTTCTTATACCATTGACATGGAGCTTGTTTCAAGCCATACAAGCTCTTCTTCAGTTTACACACCATCTCCTCTTTACCTTTGACCTCATAGCCCTCTGGTTGCTGCATATATAGTTCCTCCTCCAAATCACCATGGAGAAATGTAGTCTTTACATCTAACTATTCTAAGTGTAAGTCTTTTGCTACCACTATTCCAAGAACAGTTCTAATAGAAGTCATTTTTACTACAGGAGAAAATATCTCATCAAAATCTATACCTTGTTTCTGTGTAAACCCCTTGACCACCAACCGGGCCTTATATCTTTTCTTTCCTCCTTCTTCATCTTTAACTCTATACACCCACTTGTTCTACAATGCTCTTTTGCCTTCCGGTAGCTTCACCAAATCCCAAGTTTGGTTCTCCATGAGAGACTTATGCTCCTCATCCATGGCTTGCTCCCACTTCTTACTAGCATCTACCTGCATTGCTTCATCAAAGCTCTCTGGATCTCCACTATCAGTGAGTAATAAATAATAAAGAGAAGGAGAAAAATGTTCAGGTTCTTTTCTTACCCTAGAAGACCTCCTCACTGTAGGAGTTTGGGGTTCCTGTTGAGTAGGTTCCTGAACTGATTCATGGGTCACTTTCCCATCCGGAAAATTCTCTACCACTGCATATTCTTTCTTGAATTCTTCCCTGTTTTCTTCCAACTGTTGCTTATACATGACTTTCTCATTAAAGACCACATCCCTAGACTGAATGATTTTATTGTCCTTAATAATCCAACATTTAAATCCAAATTCATCACCACCATAACCAATGAAAGTACATTTTTCTGATTTAGCCTCTAGCTTGGTCCTATCATCCTTGTCTATATGAACAAACACCTCACATCCAAAGACTCTAAGAAATGAATAATCAACTTCTTACCATACTATGCCTCCTCGGGTATGCCTCCATCCAAGGCACTTGAGGGTCATCTGTTTATCAAGTACACAGCTCGCACACCGCTTCTACCCAAAGAGAAAGAGGCAATCCTGCATGTAAGCTCATGCTCCTAACACATTCCATTATTGTTTTGTTCATCCTTTCTGATACCCCATTCTATTGTGGAGTTCCTGAACTGTCTTTTTCTTGCAGATTCCATTCTTAGAATAGTAATCATTAAATTCATTGCTGCAATACTCCCCTCCATTATCTAACCTGAGACATTTTAGCTTAAGACCTGTTTCATTCTCTACCAAGGCTTTCCATTTAACAAAAGTGTCAAATACATCAGATTTATTTCTAATACAATAAACCCAAACTTTCCTTGTTGCATCATCAATAAAAGTAACATAATAACTTGAACCCCCAAGAGATGATACAGTGCCGCCCCCACACATCAGAATGTACCAGCTCTAACTTATTGTCTTTCTTCCTAGGTCAAACCTTGAGAAACCTTACTCACTTCTTTTTCCTATATATGCAGTTCTCACAAAATCCAAACCCTGTTTCTATATATCTAGACAAATTCTTCTTTATGATGTTCATGCCCTTATGGCTCATATGAGTGAGCCTATAGTGCCATAATGTTGTATCTACATCCGAGGCCACAAGATTACAATCGTTAGTACTATTAATGGTTAAATACAAGGTTCCAACCTTCTTATCTCTTGGCACCACAAGAGCACCCTTGGTAACCTTCCAAGAGTTAGCTGTAAATATCATAGTACAACCATCACTTCTCAATTACCCCGCCGATATCAAATTTCTCCTTAATGTAGGCACATGTCTGACATCCTTCAATAGCCATGTATTCCCATTCTGCATCTTAACTTGAACAAAACCTTTTCCAACTATACTGCAAGGATCATCATCACCAAGAAAAACATGCCCAAAATCCCCTTGAACATAATCAACAAAATAATGCCTATGTGGAGTAACATGAAAAGAATCCCCGAATATAAAACCCAAGATTCGAGTAATATTATGCAAAGAAAGAATTAAAGCATCCCGACATACATTACCCGATGCCACATTTGCCTCCTTGTTTTCTTCTTGTTGTCTCTTCTTATCCCAAATATCCCAACAATCCTTCTCTGCATGCCCATACTTTCCATAGTTCCAACATACAATCTTGCTCTTCAATTTTGACCTTTCCCGATCTTTCGATTTTCCATGGTTTTCTCTATTCTTCTGTCTCCCTCTAGTTTCCACTTCCAAAGTATTCCCTGAAGTATAAGATTCCCTAGAGCTATTTCTTCACATTTCCTCACTTAGAATCATCCCTACAACATCCTCAAACTTAAAATTTGAGTTAGCTAGAACCGAGTTGCTTACCACCATTACTAGGCTATTCCAACTTTCAGGTAAAGAGCACAAAATTAATAAAGCCCTAACTTCTTCATCAAATTCTATTGTAACCAAAGCTAGCATATTCACAACCATATTGAAATCATTTAAATGATCTGCTATTGAACTATTCTCAGACATCTTCATATTAAACAACTTTTTCATTAAAAATAGCTTGTTAGAGGCGGGAGGGTTTTTCATACAACTTCCTAATGCATCCATTAGATCTTTTATAGACTTTTCCTTTGAAACATTAAATAATACAAAAGATGCAAGACATGGCGGATCATTCCAAGTTCCTTCTAATCCAAAAATCTCATTCCATATTTGTCATACTCGACGGTTTGTTCACCTTCTCAGACAACGGAGTATAAAGATCCTTCTGATAAAGGTAATCTTCCATCTGCATCTTCTAAAGACTGAAATTCTACCCGTTGAATTTATCAACCCTAGATCTTCCATCATCTGCCATAGCTCCCACTCAAGATAAAAATTTCCCTACGATTCAACACTTCATAAACCAAACCAGGATCTGATACCAATTGTTAGGAAATAAGAGATAAAATATGCGAAATAATCCCTTACAAAATCGCAATAGTAGAAAATAATATGTAGAAAATATTACAGATCTCAAATAAAAGTGCAGAATAAATAACACAACATAGAGAGACAAGATTTAATGTGGCTCACCCAATTTGGGCTACATCCACCAAGAATCACTTGCTCATATTTTATTACAAGCCTCCACTCTCTCAATACAATACCTAGATCCGTTTGGAGCTATTCTCAACAAACTCTACAGAATTCACACCCAAATTCAAAGCACATCTGCAATACATTTGCTTTTCTATCTATCATATGCATAAGACCATATAAATAGACAACTACTTAAAAAGTTTTACAAAATAATGGGTACCGAAAAACCATGGGCCCAAAACAGCCCATAATCATTATTCATTACACATGGGTTAATAAACCACCCACGAAAATTTGCTTTACGGGCTTTGCCCCAGAACCCCCCTGACCCACTCACCGGTGAGCGGGACCACCGTAAAAATACCCGAGTGTAACACATAGAAGGTGTACCACACTCTAACATGAAAATAGGCTCCACAAACATAACACTATAAGCTTTATAGAAAAAATGGGGGAAATTAGATTTAGATGCTCGATGAGTCGTTGATCTTTGATTTTGAATGTGGTTTGTCCATGTGGAAGATTTAAAAATGAGCTCGGGGATTCCTTTGACCTTTTCTGACCTTTTTAGAAAAATGGAAAAATTTCACCTTTTACCCTACACCTCTCGCTTCTAAAAATGGGCCTAACACGTGTCTTGAGGTGGGCCCCAAAATAAATGCGAGAAATTCTACCATTTGACTCTCTTTTGAAAAAGGAAAATTTTCCAAGTTTTCCCCACAGCTCTGCCCTTGAGAAATACTTTTGACACGTGTCCCAATGTGGGTCCTAGTGGAACTACACTTCCCCTTTTACTTTTAACTCTTTTTTCTCAAAAGGAAAATTTTCCAATTTTTCTCTATGGGTCCTGCACCTCCACCATTGATAGGGCAAAACATTGACTATTTCCCATCAAGCTCGTGGGCCATTTTCACTATTTTAACCTTTATGAAGCAAAGAGGTGAAAATTTTTAATTGCCTCCAATGGTCTCGCTTCCCCACCCCTTATGACTTTTCAAATTGCCATGTGTCATGACAGTACTCCTTGAGATGGTCCCAATTTTTTTATACTTTGAATGAGTGTGGGCTCACCATGTTTCCTACTTTGGCAAGGTCTGTTTTAAGGCTTGAAGCTCTGTAGGGCACCACATGTCAAGCTCTGAGGTAGTCTTCTTTTGGCCATTGAAAGTCTAAGTAAAACGTAAAGTGAGTGGAGTGTCCTATGTGTCCTCATGGTGCTTCTCTTAAATGACACACAAGATGAAGACCTTGATCGAGTGTGGGCTAGCCATGTGTTCTTGTTCTACCAAACTATATCCATTTGCATTAAATTTGTCAAAATGTGGGCCAAGCAGTGGAATCCTTCATATGTCCTCCTGGTGCTACTCCAAGGAAAAGCCAAAAGTAGATCTTCAAATGAGCGTCATTCCTCCATGTGTCTTGGAATTCCCGAAAACCTTTTGAAATTTGTCTAAGTATGGGAAACCTAGCGAAGCCTCCATGTGTCTCTTTCCTACCAACCCTCCATGTGTCCTCCCGACGCTACTTCAAATCCAAACCAAAAATTTGATTCTCAAACGAGCGTTGTTCCACACGTGGACACATTTTTAAAATGAGGCTTTTCATGGAATTTCTGAAGTATTAAGTTGATCCGCATCCAACCAAGAGGTGCCATGTTTCCCTATCGATTGAATGATGTAAATTTGACTAGGAGAAACACCCGTCAAACCGTAAAACACAGAGAAATGTCCATTTGAGCCAGAAAATGAGGTTTTCTTCAAGGACAAAGAATTTAGATTGTTGCAAGGCTCAAACACAATCCTTAGGGACACATCAAATCATTTCTCTTTGAGTATTTAGGGAAAAATAGCAAGGACAATAGATCTTGATTGTGGAAAATGGAGGAAACAAGAAAATGTGAGTTTTGAAGGAACGGAGCATGGGAGACTCAAAATATAGAGCTTTTCCAGAGGAACAAAGGACCCATGAGATAATTAAGGACCCATACATGATCCTCAACCTAGGAGCAGACTAAAAATGGTAATAAGACCAAGAAAGCACCATACGGGGAAGGATAAAATGACAGAAGTTGTGAATGAATAATCTTCAAGGGCACAAGTGGGGTGAGACAATTCTGAGAACCAACCTTTGCTTCAACTTAGGGATGGGCACTCCCTGCAAGTGCCACAAGAACAAAAGTAGACCAAGTGTCAAAATTTATCCATTGGGCAGTAGAGTCATCTTTCAGAGCAGAAACCAAGATCCATCTTCAAAAACAAACAGAGAAGCTAACAAAAATAGGTCACCGAGGACCAGAATGAGCAAAAATAGAAAAAATAGGGAACACACAACAAACTATACACTGTACAGAAGGCTTATTCCTTGATTTAAAGAAAATAATCAAGGAAACAATTCAAGCACCTACCATCCTGGATATGACCATGCCAAGAGGTTCTGATATGTTTTCATCAACTGGAAGTAGACCTCTTTTTCTTCTTTGTTCTGTTTGTAAACCACCCATCTTCTCTGAAGCTCCTCCATTGTGTTTAAGTCAAATTATTCTTCAAGGCTGAAACATAGACCAAATTCCCAAAAAAAGCAACATACTTAGGAGCTCTGTTTTCAACACTCTCATACTCCCTGAAATCCACAAAGCTCACAAAATTGTTAAGATCAACATCTACTTGCAAAACTTCATAAGATGCATTGCTTGGGTCTTCAATCAAGTACATCATCTTCTTCTCTCCATACAATTTCACCAAGTTGCCTTCAATGGGGATAGTGGAATAAGACATGTCCATTTGCACACTACCACCAACACTTGCTGCCCACTTTCTTGACAACAACATCCCCCACTTGGCAGGGTAGTCAACAATGACTACATAAAGCTTTAAGTTCCTTCCAGGATAAGATGCAAGTTGCACTACTATATCTTTGACACACCCCACCACTGGCACCTCTCTAGAGTCCATGGCAGTGCACTTCCCATATGTTGTTGTTACTTTGATACCTAATTCATTCATGACCTCAAGAGGCATGACATTACATGAAGCTCCAAAATCAAACATATAGTTATGTAACAACTTGTCTTTGATAACTAGGGTAGTGAAAAATGGATCCACATTCAGCTGGGATTTAACCAAAGAAGTTCCTAAATAAACCTCTAGTGGTTCCCCCAGCTCTTCCAATACTTGTGGATTTTCCAACTCTGTAATGGTAAGGGGAACCTCAACCTTGTTTACATCTCTGCCTTGTATGATCTCTCCCCCTTTGAATCCCAAATATTCAAAAGCCCTCTTCTTGTGCTCAGGGATCCTAAGCAGCTCAACAATTGGGACAGGAATTTTGATTTGACTCAAAATTTGGGCTATGTCATATGGAGCAAATTTGGGTAGAGCAGCACTAGGGGAAAGATTGGAAAATTCATCAGATGGAATGGGATTCTTTTCATTTTTGGCATGGGGAGGAACACAAGTTTTGCTTGGGGAAACAAGCTCTCTGCTAGATGCATTTTTCTTTGGGGTTTCTTTGGTAAGCACTGAAATTTTTACTTGGCTTGTGGAAATTTAGCGATTTACTTTTGGTATTGTGCTCCTTTTCTTGGGCAACTACAACATTCATTAATAGCTACCTATCTTCTTCTGAGGGAACTCCTCCATCATAATTTTCAATCATTAATGCCCTCAAGTATTCAAAATCATTAGTGGGAAATTCAAAAGATTGTACAGTGTCTACTTCTAAAGTATGAGAGGGGGAAGAAGAGGTACCCGGTGGATGCAATCCCAAAAAGTGGCAGCATTTCTAGCACTTATTACCTCAATTGAAGTTGCTTCCCTTGGAAAACTTGCAGGGATCTCCATCATGTAGGCATCATCATCATTATCATCATCAGTTTCTTCTTCTTCTTGTTGATATTCTTCATAAGGAGCATGGGGCATGAAACATTTGTCACACCAATCAATGACCTTTGTTTCTTCCACAACAAAGCAACTCTAGTAGCCAAAGGATCAAGTACCATTCTATTTTCTCTGCCTTGAGGCTACCTATTCCCAAATCCAACAGCTCCCTTGCCTCTATCATCAGATATTTGGTGATTTTTGAACCTGTCTTGGCCTTGTTGCTTATGTTGTCCTTGTGAACTCTGCCCAACTCCTTTCTTATCTTGGGCTAGCTTATAGGAGATCTCCTTGACAGCCCCTGCCAAAGTTTTCACCACTTCTTCCAAATCAGCAGCCTTACTTGTTTGAGGTTTTTCTAGGTTAACCAACTTCACACCTTCCCTCTTAGGAGGTTTTCCTATTGCCTTGATATTATTCTCTATTTGTAGGGCCATAGTGAATGCTTGCCTCAAGTTGGTAGGGTTCTTTTCCCTCAAGTAGTAAGTAGCCTTTTTATCAAATGCATCAGTATATTTGATCAAACATGACTCATCACATGGCCTTATCCTAACAAGAAATCTCCTCAAGGTCTTATTGAACCTTGTATTGAAATCATGTACTAACTCATTGGGATTATTCTTGATGTTTTCAAATTCTGATAGAAGAAACCTAGGGTCAGTCCTATCACCATATTGTAATATGAATGCATTGCTCATCTTAGCCCAAGAGTCAATAGAGTTATCTGGCAATGCTTTGTACTAGTCCCTTGCATCCTCCTCTAGAGTGTGAACAAACAATTTGATGTATACATCTTCATGTTCAATCTCAAAATCTTCCATCATATTGAGGAAGAGCTTTAGATGCAGTCACTAGTTATGGCATTGTTTCCCTAGAACTTAGGAAGTTTGTTCCTTACATCTTGAGGTACTGCATTTGGATAACCAGCCATTCCCACAAAATTTATAGGTCCAAAGGTGTTTATAAAAAATGGGGGTCTGGGTTGAGCCATATTGATTTGAGGAGGTGATCCTAGAGGGGTGACAAAATGATGGGGGGCAGAAGGTTCTTAGAACACAAGAGTATAATTCTCAAAATGGATACTCCCCAAAAGCCTTGCTTTTTGAAAATACCTATCTACTTTATAAAATATAGGTACAAAATGTGAAACAAATCTTTTAAAATCAAATGAAGGCCCTTCTCTAGCTGGAGAATTCAATTCCACAAAGAGGCTACCTAATTTAGAGTCACTTGAATGGAAATATTCAATGATATGCCATTCACTTTATTGAATGGTGATCCCCCTTCTTATCTGCTGATCTCCCATAACTCTTTAGGCTTTTCTTCCTTCTGATTTTGCTTTTCCTAGCTCTAGAAATAGTGTCCTAGCAGGATCCCTAGCAAAGAAAGATCTTCTTCCTTCCAGACTTTACAAATTTTGGTAACAAATCTTACTTGATAGAGGTTTAAGACACTGGTCCTTATCAGAATCAGATCAATAGGGAGTTGCTACTAAGGATTTTCACCTTAGTTGTGTAAATGCACTAAAAATGTTCTGTCAAGTGTCTGTCAGCACTAGAAACTAGAAATGAAAAAATCGACCTTTCTTTACCAAAATTTATCAATAAATACCATTGCAGAACTTGTAGAAACTAGAGAAGTTACATACAACACTTGGAGCATACAAGAAGTGCTTTACCATGTTCTTGATCTTGAACTGAGAGTCCATGGAAATGGCACCACAAGTGTTGGTGTTGTTGATGGGCTAAATAGATATGGATTGGTAGTGAAACAATAAATTAGTCTTAGCAATGCAAATTATTTCCCAGGAGTTCCAAATAGTCCCCGGTAATGGTGCCACAAGTGTTGGTGTTGTTGATGGCTAAATAGATATGAATGGACTGCAAATCAATAACTCAATGAAACTCCAAATTAACAAATCCCGGTAACGTAAATCAGATCCTCGGCGGCACCACAAGTGTTGGTACCCAAATTTGTTCTCCTTTTCAAGCCAAGCAACAACATAGATTCAACAGGGAGCTTAGAGGTAGATAGATCATAAATATATGTCATTTTGTAGCTGGGGAGGAGATCTAACTATCCCTTTGTTACTTGGATTTGTGGAGAGATGGATAACACCTCAAAAGGATATGATCTTATCCTAACTATTTTAGGTTGTGCCTTTCAACCAAGGTAAGAGAACCTATTGTGTAACCTCTGTCATTTGAAAGGAGATACATGTACCTTTCTTTTGCATAAATTTTATAAAGAAGACCCTAAGGAAAATATGATGAACACTCTATATCTAACTCTCACGAGTTGTCACTTCCAGATCATGGAGATATCTTCACAACAAGGAAAAGGTTACTAAAGATATTTGAGACCCTAATTTGTTCTGAATACTTTAGTAAAAGGATTTTCATCTTGAGTGGGTATACAAAGCAAAAAAAGGGGTAGTATGGGTAGGATTAGTTGTTTGTTAAATGAAATTTTGTGGGAGGGGAGATAGGATGGACTTGACTCACTAGATCCTTGAGAGCTTATGCAAAATGGAAAGATTCAATCAACAAAATGCCACAAAAAGTTAAATTGTTTCCTCAACTAGAATATGTGCTTCAATGGAGGCCCAGATCAGCACTCTTTCACACAACTTGTGGGATTCTGTCATGAAGGCTCAAGTCAGAGGACCCAATAAAGCACCAAGATTTAAACCAAGTCACGCCTGAGGTACACCTAGAGGCTTATAGAGAATCTCTATCAACAAAATGAAAGAAAAGTGATTTTAAACCATTTATCCCATTCCTAGATGAAGGATATTCTGAGAAATGAAATTGTAGATGCCACTAAACTATCACAAGGACTAATACTTGTGTGATTGGACTATATTTTGGTACAATATTGTAATAGAAACAAGAAAAACTACCTATATGCATTCAAAAATGAAATAAATACACTTTACTCAAGATTGACATAGAATAACTCAAAGTTTGATCAAATTTATCAGCAAGGGAAAGTTTCTAGAAAAATATCAAAGCTTTTCAATGGCATACACTTACAACCACCTTGACATGATCAAATTTGACACAAAGAGATATATACATGCTTCTCTAGATGGCTTCTCAAAATGGATGGGCTATGTCAAGATTTTTTTGTTGGAGAAAATCAGTCTTGATCTTTCCAAAAACTCTAACCATTTGCACAAAAAAATTTGTGCCATTTATAACATATCCAATAGATCCCATTTCTCCGAATAGATAATTACTTTAAATGCACCAAAGTGTGTTTGCATGATTCTTTTGTGATTCGCGAGAATCGATCTGTAAAAGTCTTCGGTGTGCGAGGCAAATCTCTTCAATTTCTTCCTGCATTCAAATCCTTTCTCGGAAAAACACACCTCCATCCATTCACCAACCACTTCCACCCCATATCAATCAAATCTAACCCCTTACGTGCTCAGGAGAAGAAAAATAGAAAACTAGATCGGGCTTGAGAGTCAAACCGTTTTAATGGCAAAAGACATCTCTAGATCTCTCCCACCAAACTCTAGATATCAAAATTAACTTACTCCTCTATTTGGCGTGTAGAAAATAGCAAGAAATCATGAAGACTCACACTCCCAGGAGCTTTACAGAAAAAAATAGGGGAAATTAGATTTAGATACTTAGCAACTATTGATCTTTGATTTTGAATGTGGGTCATCCACGTGGAAGATGCAAAAATAGGCTCGGGGCTTCCTTTGACCTTTTCTGACCTTTTTAGAAAAATGGAAAAATTTCACCTTTTTGCCCCACACCTCTGCTTCTAAAAATGGGCCTGACACGTGTCTTGAGGTGGGTCCCAAAGGAAACATGGAGAAATTTTGCCATTTGAATCTCTTTTGAAAAAGGAAAATTTTCCATGTTTTCCCGCAACTCTGCCCTTCCGCTTCAAGTCCCTAATGTGGGTCCCAGCGGAACCCCGGGTCCTTTTATGCCTTTAACTCCTTTTCCCTCAAAGGGAAATTTTTCACTTTTCCTCCGAAAGCCCGCACCTCCGCCATTGACCAGGGCAAAACATTGACTATTTCCCATCGGGCTTGTGGGCCATTTTTGATATTTTAACCTTTATGAGGCAAAGAGGAAAAAATTTTAAGTTGCCTCCAATGGTCCGCTTCCCTACCCCTTATGACTTTTCAAATTGCCACATGTCACAATGGTGCACCTTGAGGCGGCCCCAAAAATTTGATACCTTAAACAAGTGCGGGCTCACCACGTGTCTTGCTCCGGCAAATTTTTTTGAAGGCTTGAAGCTCGAAGAGGGCACCATGTGTCAAGCTCTGAGGTAGTCTCCTTTTGGCCATTGAAAAGTCTAAGTAAAATGCAAAGTGAGCGAGAGTGCCCCACGTGTCCTCATGGCACTTCTCTTAGATGGCACCCAAGTTGAAGACCCTAAACAAGCGCGAGGCTCACCACGTGTCCCTGTTCCGCCAAACTGTATCCATTTGCATAAAATTTGTCTAAATATGGGCTAAGTAGCGAAAGCCTCCACATGTCCTCCTGGCGCTACTCTAAGGAAAATCCCAAAAGTAGATCTTCAAATGAGCGTCATTCCTCCACGTGTCCTGGAATTCCTGAAAACCTTTTGAAATTTTTCTAAGTATGGGAAACCTAGCGGAAGCCTCCACGTGTCTCTTTCCTACCAACCCTCCATGTGTCCTCCCAACACTACTTCAAATCCAAACCAAAAATTTGATTCTCAAACGAGTGTCATTCCTCCACGTGGACACATTTTAAAAATGAGGCTTTTCATGGAATTTTTGAAGTATTAAGCTGATCTACATCCAACCAAGAGGTGTCATGTTTCCTATCAACTAAATGATGTAAATTTGACTAGGAGAAATTCTGTCAAACCGTAAAACACAGAGAAACATCCATTCAAGCCAGAAAATGAGGTTTTCTTCAAGGACAGAGAATTTAGACTGTTACAAGGCTCAAACACGATCCTTAGGGACACATCAACTCATTTCTCTTTGAGTATTTAGGGAAAAAATGATAGGGACAACAGATCTTGACTATGGAAAATGGAGGAAACAGGAAAATGCAAGTTTTGAAGGAACAGAGCATGAGAGACTCAAAATACAGATCTTTTCTAGAGGAACAAAGGAACCATGAGATAATTAAGGACCCATACATGATCCTTGACCCAAGAGCAGACTAAAAATGGTAATAAGACCAACCAAGCACCATATGGGGAAGGAGAAAATGATAGAGGCCGTGAATGAATAATCTTCAAGGGCACAAGTGGGGTGAGAAAATTCTGAGCACCAATAGTATGTACTCATCTTCCATTTCTGAAGCAAATCCTTATTGGAAACTTTATGTACCATGCCATTTTCTCATGTTTTTGTATCCATAAAATGAAAACATGATGAACACATGTGCTTTATACTTTTGATTAGTTTTCATTTTATTGCATTTTCACATTATGAAAATCATACTTGAAATACATATGTTCTTGAGAAAAATGACAAATTTTGAATGAGATGATCTTTGATTTCTACCATACTAAATGCATGTACCATGAAGCAGCTTTATGGAGTCAATTCGCCGCATAAATTTAAAGAAGAAGCCTCGTCCATATAGGAAATCACGGGTCCCTTTTCCTCCATAAATTTTGAGCTTTTTATTTACATGCATTCTTTAAGTTGAACCATATCCCACGGCTTGTGTGGGAAAAAATGTACCATTTCTCTATTAATCTATATCATTGTTTTAAGAAATGAGTTTTCTGTTGTTTCTTTTATGTTTCACTTGAGTTTTCTTAATTAAATGAACATCTAATAACTAAAATGAATAATACAGCTACATATAATCATAAGGAATTTAAATGAACTATTTGTACCTTTATTTGATTACCAAAAGTGAAATAATTAACACATGACACAAATATACTTCCCCGACACTTAAAATATTCAACTTAATCCTTATTATTCTAGTATAATCCAACATATTAATTTAGAATATATTTTGTCTTTCCCATCTCCGTCAAAATCTTGTTGTAGTCTTTCATGGTTGATGGATGGTCTTGGTGAAGATGATTATTGAAATGGCCTCTTATATGGGTAAAAGGAATCCTAGAATCGATTCATTTTTATTCATTTTCTATGTGTTTCCCAATCATCCCCTAAAACTAAGTAACCAAAAAAAAATACCCCATTCTAATGATGACCAAAAATGGTCAACACTTTCCAAGAAATTATTGTTGTTCGACAAGATTTTAGGATGTTGTAGATGGTGTCATTTCTAAATCCGAGAGGGTGATGACTTCACTACAATGTTCTAAGGATCCCGATTAAGGAAGGTTGATGAGATTATATATAATCACTAGTGATCTGTAAAAAGTGGGGAAAATCCTCTTGAAGTCGTTGGAACCAATTCAAAATGATTTATTTCAAGATAACAACGTGTATGGACGGGCTTGCAGTGTCTTAGGGAGGTTGAGAGGTTTATCTAAAATAGTTTTTAGGAGTTTAAGATGAGGTAAAATATTATTTACATGGGCAATATGTAACCCTATGAGGATAAAATAGGGTTTGTATAATAATGGGATAGGTTTAGTTTTATAGAAATTTAAATGTGAGGAGTATGGGTAGGTCATGCAAAAAAATATTGTTTACAATAGTATTGGCATCACATTCGAATATAAAGGAGAAAGTATTAGGTAGTTATCAATAAGGGAGATATCATAACTAAATGGAATATTATGGATTCTAAACTTTAGAATATATTGATAAATTCATGGTTGAAATTGAACAAAAAGGGTCCTTCTAATATTCCCAAGTTATGTTTTAGATGAATTATGCAAAGAATTTGTGGACATGATTTTCATTCTTATAATATTTATGGGTGATCCTCATACTAGTGAATTCAAACAATAGATGGAGAAATTTATAAATGTGATATGTGATGGCTTACAATGTAAAAACCTATGTCAAATCATCACCAAAAATATTAACAATTATCTAATAAATCTTGAGGAAAAATTGAATTCAACATGACCTCATATCTTGTTTATTCAATTGAAAAATGAGGGTGTGGTTCGAATTGAAGTAAAAAAGAAAACTAGGTAAAACATGGGGAATATGTGATTTCCACTTGCAAATCGCTCGAGTAGGCAACATTATTCACTTAAAGAGATCTAATGTTGAATGTAACGTTTTTTCCAATTTGGGTAATGGAATGAAACATTGCAATGACAATTTCAAGAGAAGATTCAAAGTATGTTACAATTTTGGAAGCCATTTCATCTATATTTAAACTTTAACCTATATAAAGGTTAGTGGTTTTGAAAATCATACATAAAAGATACAAAAATATGAAAGTGATAAATTAATTTTATTTCAAATATGTAGACATGTCATAATTATTTTTTGTTGTTGTAGATAAAGTAATATTAAAGGTGTTAAATTTATATGAAACTTGGTTTTTCCTATTGTAAGAATAGTCAAGTTCTTGAGAACATTTATTCTATTTTTCTTTGAGTCACTTGGACCCATATACTAAAATAGATTTTTTTATAAAATACAATTACTCAAGCATATTAAAATAAAATGTCAAATTAAATTGTGTGTTATTTCAATAATATTATTTTTGAACAATACATCACTTTATATGTTGATAATCATTTCCAAACAAAATTCTCAATGGTTGTGTCGACATGTGTTGCAGAAATGCATGATTGAGTAGGATAAATGGACCAAAAATCATTGTGATGGTGGTAATTTAGAAACAATATTGTTATGACCATTGATGATGGAAGACATAGTCTTACCTTTATCGCTAAATAAAAATTATAATTAAACATATATTGCATGAAATCGATGATAAAAGAAACTCGTAACGTAGAGTTTTTGTATCATGCCTCGAGTAATGGACTAGAAAACAAATGATCTATGAGGGCTTGTACCATTTTATATAAATTTATATGATAAATAAACTAAATAATAATCTTCAAACCAATAAACCAAATGAGAAACTATAGTTTCCAAACAAAATTCTCAATGGTTGTGTCGACATGTGTTGTAGAAATGCGTGATCAAGTAGGATAAATGGACCAAAAATCATTGTGTTGATGGTCATTTAGAAACAATATTGTTATGACCATTGATGAGGGAAAACATAGTCTTACCTTTATCGCTAAATAAAAAAACTAATTAAACATATGCATGAAATCGACAATAAAAGGAACACGTAACATAGAGTGTTTGTATCATGCCTCGAGTAATGGAATAGAAAACAAATTTTCTATGAAGGCTTGTACCATTTTATAGAAATTTATATGATAAATAAACTAAATAATAATCTTCAAACCAATCAACCAAATGAGAAACTATAGTTTCCACCATAATCAATAAAAACACTACAAAAGATTGAGAATGAAATAGACAACATAAGTAACCATTAACATATGGTTTTGTATCAAACCCTTAAAATTGATACACAAATTTAAGACTAAGAAAATAAAATGGATAATTAGCCATAGTTAGTGTAAAAATATGCATGTTAGTGCAACAACCAAATAAATTCCCAAAATATAAGAACATGTCAATCAAGAAAATTGTTGGTTCTTACAAGAAAAGAAAAATCTGTTCAATTTATGAATAAAATACGTATATGGAGATAGAACATTACAATAACTATCTCGGCCTTATATAAATGGTACTCGATGAGTTACGGGCACTCGGACATCAAGCCCCACTCCTAAAATATCATATCAAATAATACAAATGTCATCATCTCTATCGAAATCATCTCGCCACCACTTTGAAAAGGCTTAACATAGTCAAAATCAAATAGGTTGAATCCATATGATAACCATATCGGGAGCGAGAAAGGAGTACAATTCACCAGCTAACAGCCTAAGGTTTTCGGGAAAAAAATGCATGACACCCGTTGAGAAACTACCATACATACCAAACAAACAAAAATTGGTTTTCAGCTTATGTAAGACTCCACTTCCTATCTCGTACTTGGCTCAAGTGACTGGTCAACGGTACACATTTCCTCACTCCAAACATACACCTTTTACCAATTTCCCTTAGGGTCGGTTATTGTAGGGTTCACAACATAACACATAACTACATCACTAACATAATGGTGATTCACATAAATTAACCATAGCATCTTACGCATGGTATATATACAAGGTATAACAAAATCATTACTTTCACGGGTTACGATACATCACATTACCACATTCTACACCCAAAGTACAATCACTATACAATAGGGATCATACGCTCACCATATGCCCCTAGATCATGACATGAACCATCACATATTACATAAATTATACATATGAGGAACATAATTTATAACATTACAACATATAGTCAATTGTAATACAACATGGTGATGTACATGATTCATTACAATCTAGTTATGACATCATGATGCAATCCAATTCATTATTCAAAAATATTATCATACAACATTTCAACACACATACATATCCTAAAATGCAAAAATTCTCCAACACTCCGTGATCAACAATAAAATTCCTTTCGCACGAACAAACAAATATATCATGCATGAATTCCTCATTGAATACACAAAAAGGAGGAAGAATACTCTCATCTCCAGCACATCAACATGACAAAAATTATGCACTAAGTGACATGCACAACATGTGTGTTCATAATATCACAATTACAACATTGTTCACATCACACTTATATCACATTACTCTTCCAATCTCCACTAGCACCCTACAAAGTCATCACAACTCCAATTTATCCCAAAGGTTCGAGAGCATCAACCTCACTCGATACCAAATGTAATACCCACATTCTACACACGAAATACAATAGTAAAAATAGATGGATAAATTTTATTTGAATTACATTACTCACTACACAACACCCCAAGGGCTCGAGAAGTGAAACTCAAAACTCACAAGACACTTACCTAATTCATCGACTCACATAGACACATGAAAACACCATACATATGTCGATGCAACACTTTACCTTATGAATGAATACTAGTAATTACCCAACCAAAAGAAAAGGGACCCAAGGATTGGCAAGCCCATAACACATCATTTCCATGATTACATATTAGTTATGATTAAAATTCCAAGAACATTATTATGAAAGGATAATTTTATCCTTTTTCCACCTACAGATTCTTAATTTCATTTCACATTTAAATTATAGTTCGACCATTGAATTTGGTCCTTCATCCCTTACGATAATCTCCATAACTTAATTTAGTATTTCCCATATTTCAAATTGCATACAAAGTTCCTAATTCACTTGTTCTTATTTTAAGCTTATGTTTCTCAAAAATTTAATCAAATTTTGAATTTTACTCTTGCTACACAAGTGAATTTGATGTGATGTCAAGAAAGAAATCTTAGGATTTAAGGGGGTTTAGATTCAAGATACCTTTTTCCCATAAACATTCTTTGATCATGGTATCTTTATTTCCCTACCATAGTTAATATAGTTCAATAAATTTTTGAATCCATTCAACATTTCCACATCAAGAAATTTTATTTAGATTTATATATATATATATCTTTTTTTTCTCAAAATTTGATCTCACCAAGGGCAATTCATATTATTTGCAAAACAAGAAAATGTTTAATTGAGTTATAAGGACTCCAAGAGTGACATTATTCCTAACCTCAAATATCATTTCACTCTTATATGATTTACTCTTACATCGCATTATGGTCTCATTATTAGCATTGTTTTATAACAAAAGGAGTTACGAAAGTATTGTCTAACATCTTGCAGAAGTACATGATTAGAAGAATTATAAATTACACATGAACCACAAGTGATTTGTGTTCAAGGTAAGATCCCATGTTTTTACATTTCACGATTCCATATGTGAAATTTATTTTATTCTTAATGTCATAAAGGGGCATAACAAGGCATTATAGGACAAACTTTTTATTTTTCTGGTCTCTCTTAAGTCGACATCATTCAAATAAATTTCGTTTGCAAAGCGTTACTTGAGATTTCTCTACCCACAAGTTAACCCCTTTATCATCCAAGGTTTACTTTAATTCCAATTGTACATAAAGATCTACTCCCTAACTATATATTAGTTTAAGGTGAGAGGAAAAATTTAAGATAAACAACCTTCATGAAAGAAGAAGGTGTTATGTTGTTAGAAACCAAGGTAACACATTTAGCTGAGAGGATCTAAAGAGATCATTAAAAAGAGTTTAATTCATAGTACAACTATTTCACTAACTCCATTGTGTCATTTGGATCCCACAAGGAATTCATTCGATCATGAATTTGACATATAGATATGACTTCGTAAGTCTTGGCAATCCACTAGGATCCTAAGGAAGTGTTTATTTTGCTTACACTAGAAATAGCTTGACCATGTCATTCCTAACCACCAAGTTTCTGATGATGTCACTAAACATACCAACTATGATGACAAGTCAAACTTTGGATCTCACTAACTTAATCTAGAAGGTAACATTGAGAGTAGAGATTGAATTCTATGCTAAGGTTTTAGATTTCAATACTAAAATAATTAATGTAGGAAATTTATTTATACACGAGTCTTATACTAGGGTTGACTAGTATGGTTAGATTCCTTTATTGCATTTTCAAGGTAAGAAGCACAACACCAATTGTGTAATCATCTATTGCACAGTAGAAATTCACTACATGATATTAAATTCAAATTTATTTTACATATATATATCAATCCTTTTACCATATGTAACTATGAATCAAAATTGCACCTATGATTAAATGCACATTTCCCAAGGTATCCCTAAAACTAGCATCTCATACATATTAGAAAATTTCAAATACAAATTTTATGTAACATGGGACTACATTATACATATATACATTTTACAATGACCTATATAAATTACAATAATAAAAAATGAATTGCACAACACCTTTTCACCATCTTTCTTGCATCCTGCAAAACCATGTGAGCATGAAATTAGTGATAAATCATTGGCATGGCATCCACCCTAACCTAACATAATTAACATCTTTAGTTTCCCATTTACATAATAACATTAATAATTTGCATTGGAAAGGAAAAGGGTTAAATACATGTATTCATTTCATTTCATTTCACTTCATTTTGTAACCAAGGAGAGAGAAAGAAATAGAAAGAGAGAGAAACATTATTTCACCAAAAGTTAAATTTCACAAAGCATGAAACAACGTAGAGTTTAAAGAAGTTATTTATCTATTCAATAATTTTCCATGATGGTTTGAGAACTCGATGAGGGTCCTACAATTTTATTTTCACATTTTCCTTTTAGCTACAAAAATGTTCAAACCAGGCTTAGAGGCTAAGAAACCACTTTCAAATGTTGTCTTACGATGAGAAAAAACATCATAGTTAAATTTATATGTCTCCACTTATATACATAGATTTCATAGGAACCGACATAATTTTGAACTGGCAAATGGTTTACGATTGGTGGCTAGTTTTCTGAGGCTATTGGTCATGATTGGCCTAGTTGCAAATAATTAAAATTTATCTCAAGGCTCAAAAAAACCACGTCTAAAACTGACGTTTGATGGATGAATGCACAACAATAGTATTCCTATAATTTCCACTATATAAGGATAATTCACCAGAGTCGATGGGACAGAGAACAAGAAAGCGGCTCTCAAACAAAGGACAAGTTTTCTTGAGCCACTTTGGTCATAATTGGTCCAGTTTGACCTAGTCAAACTATGACTAGAGGCCTATAAAATTCCATTGCCAAACTATCAAGAAGAGTGTGTTTTCCCAAAATGAAGGTTCTAGGCAACTATATAGTAAAAATACTAGAGTTTTGCAAAGGTGGATAGGCATTTCGTTGCTTAGGGTTCAAACAATGTGTGCTTTGATATGTAACTTGACTTTTGAATTTTAGCATCTTCCTAAAATTGCAACACGAGGTAACGGGGATCCTAAAGAAGCATCAAAAAGATATTTAATGATCAATCAAGGTCGGTCTATGTGTTGAAGTGACTCCTCACATAACAAGGAACACGAAGAAACTTAACATCTCTTTTTTTGGATTTATGCGGTTTTTGCAAGTCTTCGGAAATCATGATATAACTATTTAACAAGGAATTAGTCAACATGTTTAGAGGGAAATTCAACTTTAGCCTCACAATAAAGGTGGTATTGTAGCCATCTGGTTTGGTCAGGAAGTTTTGTAGGTCATCACAAATGATGGTTTGTGTTCACAGTTATCTACCGAGGAATATTTGAATTGAAGTTATGATGTGTCATCTTATTGTTATGAAAACAATTTTATTTAAAATAATCAAATCAATGATAATCCTATAGTTTAAAATTTTATTTCGTTACAAAATGGGAAACTAAATAACAAAAATTATGAAATATAAGGAGAGCTAAACCATTCCTAGAATATATTGACAATAGAAGATACGTGGTTTTAGTGTTCAATGAGCCATTCATAGTATCTAGAGAGGTTCAAATCGATTTTCACCAAGCCCATCTCATATATATTCCATGTTCGTATTTAAATCCTTAACTTAATCATGTTTAACTCGATGCACAAGAAGGAAGCATTGCAAGAGAAATCCCATGTGATAAATCTATGACTATTGTTAGGAAGAAACTCTATTAGATGTACATTGTACCTCAAAATTGGAGCCCCTAATTCAGATGCATTATGGGAATTAAATACTTGATTCTTTCACACCTACCCATTGTAATCCACCCATGCATCCTCTATTTCCCCATATTTCTAAATTACATACAAAAAATATAACTTTTTCCTTAGAAATGAATATCATTTCTAACATGGTTGTCATAAAGATCCAATTAATTTCTATCCGAGTCAAACTCTATGGTAAAAAAACATGATTTTCGGGATCTCCTATGGTGGTTGTGGTAAAGAGACCGAGCCATTTTCTTATGGAGATCAATGGAGCCTTGAAACCCATTCATACCATAAAGAAAACAAGACCTCCTCTTAAACCCAAATTCTCAGTGAGACTTAAAGTAGGCGTCATAGAATCTAGGAGCCTAAACATTCTCATTGTTCAAAACTGTGAAACTTAAAATAACCCTACTTCCTTCCAGGGTGGCCTTGTCGAGAAAATCATGAGAAGGATGATTTGCAATAATCTCCTCATCAGCTTTGCCCTCCTCTTTTTCAAATAAAAAAATCATCAATAAGATTGACCTATTCTAAAACCATTGAATCTAACCTAGTGTTTTTTAACCATGGAAATTGGAATTTGATCCCTTTACAAATGGATATTAATACCCTATTCTAGTGCTTGCATTTTGCGGAGGTCGGGATTAAGAAGAAAAATGTAAAGTGATGAAGTTAGATATTGATTTGTTGCATAGTGAAATGGTGCATATGTCTCGAGAGGAAACTGTGCCCCCTGCATTCTTTCATTGCTGCAACTATCGACTTTCTACTAACTTTACAACGTGAGCCAGGGTTTGTGTGGTCAGTGCCTCCAAATCTTGAATAAAGTGCTTGGATTATTCTGTAAGGTAAATGGCTTGTCTGAATACCTTAGATCCTAAATACGAAACTTGAATTAATAAGGGAAAATATAGGTGTGTAAGCTTTTGAAATCGCTAAAACTATTCAATTACTGCTAAATTACATTGTTAACTTGGGTTTCAACGTGATTTATGCTTCTAGAATTAAATAATGTGGTTGAATTATTTTCAAAGATAATGACAGGTTTTAATGGGTGGTTGAGCTTCCCACGTGCTCCACCAAACCCACTTTCTCCTCCACTTTCTCATGCCACTTCACTCCTATCATACTCATTAACTACCCCTTTTTTTTAATTTTATTTTTGTTAAATGTGATGGCTACTACAGGATCTCACAAGGAATTCATTTGATCATGAAGTTAATTTCTAAATATAACTTCATAAGACTTGATAGTCCTCTAGGATGTTAAGGAAGTGCTAGTTCTACATACTCCATATATACTAAGGTTCCATTGCATACTCGTTTCTTCGAATAATGACTCTTAAGGTGACTTCCAAGGCGGTGTTTGCCACTCAACATGGTGTCGACTTGAAGATAACACCCACATGGTTACCAATCCTATAAGGGAACCACAAGCTTCGGATAAAGTTTGACGATGTCAATTGTAATTGATAGGTTCACAAAAATGTCATTAAACATACACGTTATGACGAATAATCAAACTAGGGATCTTACTTAAGACGAAGGTTTCATCGTGTATAGAAATTGAAGTTTATCCTAAGGTTTTATTTTTCTACACTAAAATGATTCACGCAGGAAGGGTGGTTATACATGAGTCTTATACTAGGGTTGAGTGTTTTGTTTAGATCTCTTTATTACATTTACAAGTAAAGAATACAACACACTAATTAATTAATCATCTATTGAACACTCAAAATGCACAACAATATTTTAAATTCAAATTAATTTAACATACATATCCAACTTTCATTTTTCCAAATGTAAATATGAATATAAAAAAAACACCTATAGTTATATGCACATTTCCCAAGGCACCCCTAAAACTAGCATATCATTCATATTGAGAAATTATAATAAATAACTTTACTGTAACATAATAATAAATAAAAATCTCCTTCTATTAATATTCATAAATTCTAACAATATACAATGAATCACACAAACATCGTTCTACCATCTTACTTGTATCCTACAAAACCATATGAGCATGAAATCAACGTTAAATCGCTTGTATGGCATCCACCTAGGTCTAGCATAATTAATATTTTTAGTTCCCCAAGTATAGAATAATAATAATAATTTGCATTCGAAAGGAGCGGGTTACGAGGCACATATTTATTTCATTTCACTTCACTTCATGTATTTTTAACCAAGGAGAGAGAAGAGATAGGGAGAGAGAGAATCACTATTTGGTCAAAGTTCAATTTCACACAAGTCACATGATAGAGTTTAAAATAGTCGGTTCGAAGCATCAAAAAAGTTACACGGGGATTTGGTATTCCGATGGGGTTCCTACAACTTCCTTTTTACGATTTCCTACTAGTTGCAAAATATTCAATTTAGGATCGGAGGCTAAGAAACAACTTTCAAACATTTGTCTTCTAGTGAGAAAAAATACCACAGGTAATTTTATACGTGTCCTCCTATACACAAAAATTCACGAGGCTGAAGGAATTCAGAACTAGCAAACTTTTTACGATTGGCAACCAGTTTTTCGAGGCCATCAGTCGTGATTTACCTAGTTTTAAATGATCAAAAATTAGCTCAAGGACTCAAAAAATAGTGTCCAAAACTAACATTTTATGGATGAACGCATAACGAGATACTTCATACAAGTTCCCCTATATATGGAAAATTCACTAGAGTTGACGGGACTAAGAACTAGCAAATGGTTTTCAAACGAGGGATAAGTTTTCTAGAGCCACTTTGGTCGTAATTTGTCCATTTTGACCTAGTCAAACTGTGACTAGAGGCCTACAAAATTCCTTTTCCAAACTATCAAAAGAGTTTTTTTCCTTGAACTAAAGGTTCCAAGAAATTTTCTAGTAACAATACCAAGTGTTTTGTGAAGGTAGGAAATCATTTCTTTGTTCGGGATGTAAATGGCGGGCTGATACGAAACCCAAATTTTTCAGTTTTAGTAGCTTCTTAAGAGTGTAAAAAGGGGTAACAAGACTCCTAGTGGAGAGAAAAATAGAGTACGAAAAGTTGATTGGGATAAATCTAAAGCTTTTTGTAACTCTTGTTATATCAAGGGACACATACGGTGCTTGACCTCCCTTTTACGGGTTCAAAAGATTGTTTTACAAGTCTCTAAAAGTGGTGTTTTTCAAACTTTGCAAGGAAAGAAAAAGGTTGTGTTTAGTTGTAGAATTAACTAACTCTTGACAATATAAGCGAACACGAGCACCTGATTCAAATACCTGAGTTGCATTGTATGAGGTTATGGTGGCAACCACGGTTGATGTTGTAATGGTAAAATAGTTTTGAATATCATACGGTGAGGGTTTTATTGTTATACACTATTTAAGTTTTGTTACATATATAATTGTAAAATTATTTAGTAGTTTAATGTTTCTAATATAATGCAAATGAAGAAATAAATTACGAAAATTATAGAAGATGGAGGTAAGGAGACCATGCCTAGATATACTAGCGTCTGTAGTGCAAGTGGTGCTCCAGGTGGGTTTACTCACATTCTACAAGGCGCCATCCCTCTTCCAGGAATTCTGTCAAATGGTTTGCATGCCAAGAGCAAGGTTTCTACATTTTACATACATGTCCTCCCAATAGTAGCAGCTACAAACACTTGCCAGAATACTGCCCATCCTCTATTACACTTTGGTGGATATCCATACTCTGTCTAAAATATCCCATTATGGCACAACTAGAGACGTTGCTGGGAAGTTATATGGGATTCGAATTACTCCAGTGACCAACAATTTCTGAAAATAATGAACTATACAACTGATACAGTGAGAGTTGTACAAAATCTGAACAAACGTGAGCACGTTGTGCATAGCTTATATGGATATCCATGATACCAAACCCAACCCGAGATAGATGGCTAGTCCCTCATGCCACACAAACGAGCTAGTGCAAAATTGACGAGCTGAGTCATGAAAATGGCGAGCTGGGTATTGACCCAATGGAAAACCCATCAAAAAGCAAACAAGATTAGAGTTGGGAAATAATAGAAACCCTCAAATTGTGATAAGAAACAAGGTTGAGTTACAGGAAAAATAATTGACCCAAAATCCCATGGAGCTAACAAAATACATGGCAACGAAATCTTGAAATGATTGATCCATGGTGAGTGGGGTTGCAGAGGTTGAAAATCCGAGTGGTCAATTCGAAGGGAAAAAAAGTATGATAACTAAATAGCGCACATGATGTTGCAAGGAAAAAATGCAGATTTGAGATCGGATTAAGAATTAAAATTAGACTCATAGGTATTTGAAGTCACTGCCATGGGCTTGGGGCAATTTGCCACTACTTGGAAATTATCTCATCGGTTGTTGAGATAAAACCAGTAGGTTTGTGCCTGATTCCATATCTTGCAAGGCATCTTCCTCCCTAATCCATGTGATACATCATGATCGCCTTCCTTTCTAATATTCTTTGACTTTTTCACTCACATTTATAGATGCCTATGTAGGATATGCATAAGTTTAGCATTCAACGAGACTAAACATCGCGAAAAATCATGAGAAGGCCACAAAATTTTTGGAAAAAATGTGCACAATTAATTCCAAAGCGCATCATTCCATCTATATGCTCCCACTCTTTGCATCCATGTCTATAAGAGCATGTGCAAAAACAACATCTGTCAAAATTCCCAATTCAGCATACGATGCGAGGAAGCTGGGAAAGGTCGTGGAGGCTTAATTTACACCTGGAAATAATATTTTCATGAAAGTTTCTAAGAATTTTCAATAGACCGCTTTCGCTCATATCCTGCAGTCGTTGCAGTCCACGAGGGAACTTTCCTTTCAGGCATTTTTGCAAACAATTTACCTGCTTTACGCATGCATCCACATTTCCAGGCATATCTGCCAGGGCACTTAAAGCTAAGGCATCTGACAAAAGTTCCATCTTCCACCGCACTCACAGTTGGAGGCCAAAAAATGAAGTTCTTGTATTAATGTAAAGGATAATTACAGGACTGAATGGCCACCTACCCACTCCACTCCTGTTATCTCTGTCAACTGACTCCCCTTATTTTATTTTATATCATATCGTTTTTTCAGGAATTACATTCAAGCCTTGGTAGAAAATTTTTTAGCAGTGCTTGATTCAATGAAAGAGTAGCTGATGTGATCACCTTTCCTGATATAGTTACACATGAAAATACTTCATATTTTTCTGGTGTTAAAAACCTAGAATGTTGCAGATAAATTTTTTGCTACAAATCTACAAGGATAACTCTTACAAATGATTCCTACTATTTCCAATAAAAAAATGAAGAATGGAAAAATATATGTTCTAGAAAGATGACTCAAAACCACATGATCGGCCTATGTTTTGTGGTTATCAAATTCAACAATTAGAACTTAAATCCGGATGATGATTCCATTCCACATGTCCCTATCTTTGTCGTTTATTAGAAACAAATGAAGCTAATTCTTGTTAAATAACAAATTGTTCTAGCTACCCATAAATCACAAGGGATTTCATTATTGAAAGTAACTTGCTCCACCCGCCTTTTCTCTAATTCAAAGGATTTACAAAAATAGTGTGTGGTTTGTATGTTCTTGATTCTAACAAGTTAATTTTTCACATAGATTCCTAATAATATGTTTCCCATACTTGGACGTTTCCTCTTTCAAATCCCTTCTTTGTTTCCTTTCTTCCTCTTGAAGTTTTTTTCCCTCAATTCTCACTTCTTCAACCCATGTCTTTTGGTGTTCACATCACACCATTTTTTTACAGTTGATATACAGTTTTTATCATTTGATGCTTGAACATCTTCCGACAATTTTTTTGGCTGACAAAATGACATGGAAATTATCTACATATTAGTATTTAATGGAGAGATATTCATGGAATCGCATCTAGTAACAAATTATATATTAAACCAATTTCTTTCTTTTATGCATATCTTTTTATTGACATGTCATATCCTTTATTTAAAAAATAATACCGATTTCTTTTCATACATATACAAAAGTAAAAATAAATATTTTTGTAAATAAGGTCCTTCTAATCCAATATTAAGATTACACATATTTCTTAGCCTTAGTTACCAATGGTTGAAGAGATTCCATAACATCACATCCGTTCAAGGTATGATCTCGAATCATATTTTTCTATCATTGATGCTAACATATTTTGACAAATGACATCACCAAAAATGTTTCGGAAAAACCCTAATCACTAACATGCGAAGTTGTATATAATAAATATTATCTTGGTAAGAATAATTTCAGCCATACGGTAGGTTTGGGACATGTAGGTATTTAATTCCCACCTTTTTCTAATTTTATATTCATTTATTTCTCTTATCTAACAAATTGAACATGACCCACTCAAAATCGTTAACACCAATGCCCATAGATGTATGAAACCAATTGGAAATGTCGATCATGGATGTTTATTTTCTGATTGGCTCAATTGACTAATGTTACATTATCGATAAAAATATTTAGCATATTTTAGCATTTTCCCATCCAATGGGGAAAATAAATAAAAATTATAATCAAATATAGTTGTTTGAACATTTGTTTTTTTTTCTTACATTTACGTGACCATACAACTACTAAAGAGGGGAAACAAAAGAGAAAGCATTACAATTAGATTTTGAATGAGTATCCTATTGGATTTCCCACTTTTCTATTTTGACACTTCAAGATCAACTTGCACTCACATGAAAGATACAAATAAGATGAAGAAAATAACGTGAAGCACAAAAAAAAAAAATGATTCTAGTAAGTATAATTCCATGCATGGAACAAGTGTGGGATATATAGATATTAATTTCCCACCTTATATTTATCTTTTGATTCATTTATTTGTATTATCTAATAGATCTTGAATACTTCCCAATTTCAATCCTTGACATCGATACCTATTGATAGATGACACCTTCGGGACTATTTATTAGGGAAAACTTAATCATTATCCTTATTGCTATAGAGTAATGCTGATCTCAAATGTGTATGAAATTGCCACTCCTAGTCAAAATATCTTTGTATCTATATTGTCCCACGAGTAATGCATGTGAATTCCCCTTTTATTTATGTGCGTTCTAACTACCCATATTTAATAAAGTCTTGAAAGTGAAAATAATTATTCACTTCAAGATTTTTGATGAACCACTTTTTATATATTAAGATCTCTCCATAGTAAATTTCCTCAATGAATATAAAATTGGTCCTTACCACTTTAAAAAATTAGAAAATATATTATGTGGTTATACAAAACTAGAGTGTCATATTTTTTACCCATACGCATTTTCTGGTGTGACAAGAAACATATAGGTCTCAAGGGGAGCATACTATAGAGACTCTCCCTTTTATACCCCTTTTATCCACTTTTACATATCTATTGTAAATATGTTTTGGTTGGTGTCCAAATAACAGGGATTTTCATGATCTTATTAGCCATCACATTTAATTGTTTGCAACAACATTTTCTACATGTTGACTCCATTTTCTGCACTTTATTTTCAATATCTTTACTTGAGCTTCAAGTACTTTCCTTATCAAACTGACCAAAAAGATTTATTCCTCTGTAACATTACCCCATGTTACACCACCACCCACCATACTAATTTTAAATTTTCTTGCACTGTCCCTTGCTCAATAGAAGTGAAAAATAAAATATACTAACAAACGCAACTACGTTTCATAGTTTTCTTACCTTTACCACAAATCTTCCATCCACTACATCCCTTTTGGCATTTACATTGCACTTGTCGCATTTGATTGATAGTTTTAGGATTTAATTTCTTTTGTATATAAATAAGATTAATTATAATGTATTTTGTTTTATTAAAGTGTATTTTTCCTTGTGAAATACTAAAGAGTAAAACAAGAACATAGACTCTCTACAAGATAAATTAGTTTGATGGTAGAGATTCATATAAGGTATATTGTATTTGTATGATAGTTTCATACGATAAAATAATCAATATTCTCAGCTAAGTATCCTACCGAAAATTATTTTCCATAGGTAAATATTATGCCAATAATCTTGATATGTTATTCTTTATTTTAAAACTTTGTTTAATTTTATTGCATACTAGCTACCCAAAATATGAATATTTGGTATTAGAGAAAATATTAAGTTCAATGAAGTTTTTTTTTATTGTATTAAATAGTTTTTTGAGTTACATATATAGTATTTTGGGTAGGAATGTATAATATGGAAGCAAGTCAATCAATTAATATTGAAATATTTAATTGAAATAATTTTGAGCTATGAAAACTTAAGACAGAGGGTCTCTTGTTTGAGAGGATATATGGTTCACCATGTCAAAAAGGAACCTCAAGGGAAGATATAAGAAGAGTGAAATAAAATTGATAGGAATTCCAAAACATCTATCACATCGTTTGTGTTTCTAAATCTATGTTTTTGAAATTATGTACTAAGAAAAATGTAGATAATTTTAGCGATATGTTTGGATACTTGTACGAGAAATTTCATGGGTTAACAAGGTTTTCTAAGGAAGAAATTGTATTTATTAAAAGTGGATAACAACAGATCAATTACCAAACACTGTTTTTTTAACTATGTATTGAGTAAGTATCCATCTATGCAAATATGGTTAATGAAGGGAGGTTTATTGTAATTAATTTCTCTTTTCAAAACTATTTGAATAATTTTGTTGTGGAAACCCATAACATGCTAACATATTTAAGCTCGAGGTTATGGTTGTGACATTTTTATTTAAAAAGGTATCATTCAAACAAGACCTTAATAGTTTGTGGCCACAAGAAAGAAAAAGAAGATTGATGTAAAATTAGAACCAATAAAATTTGAAATATATATCAAAGAATCTAGAGTGAAGTCTAAGAAATATCTAGATTTGTCATAAGAAACTGAACTTTAAGACAGATTGCAAGATGAATAAGGAATAGAAGCCATATGCTCGGATGTATGTTTGAAATAATGAGAAGAAACAAAACATAAATATGTAGATGTGTTCATTATTTCCTTGATTGTATATGCATGTATTAATTCATATATTTTTGTTTTAGAAGCATTATATAGCAACAAGGTAATATTTGAGGATGCCAAGTCTAAATTGATGTATAATTCTAAATATACAAAGTCTATTCTTAGGTTGTTTATGAATAAATGGGAAACATAAAATCTATAGGAAGATACAGGAATGAATTATCTCAATGATAATAATTTCATATTTCTCAAGAAGATATTCAAACTATAGAAGCAATTGGATTCGGGAAAATTTTGATATTCTAAATATACAAAGTCTATTCTTAGGTTGTTTATGAATAAATGGGAAACATAAAATCTATAGGAAGATAAAGGGAATGAATTATCTCAATGATAATAATTTCATATTTCTCAAGAAGATATTCAAACTATATAAGCAATTGGATTTAGGGAAAATTTTGATAAAAAATATAAACATATAAAATTAGGTAACTTATTTGTGTGGAAGAGATATTTGAATTTATCTAAGCTAATACAAGAAAGTACTTGTTAAATAATTATCTCATTATGGAATATTGGAAAAGGAATGGGTGGAAAGGATATATAATGTTAGGTGGATGTTGTAGCATCAAGATGAGTGAGATGGGGAACTCACCTAGAATAGAGCTTAAGCATGATAGATAGAGTAATAATGACTTTGTAAGAGATCGAGGTGGTGTGATCAATTACTCACCCAAAAACATCTATAGATTAGGAGATAGCTTGAGGGGAATTTTATTTGAACATGGAAATTACACTAAGTTAGAAAGATAGGAATAGAGAAGTTCTTTGTCTCACGAGTTCACAATAAGTTTGAGGGATAAAATTTCAAGTGGATCTCATTAACAATGAGGTACAAAAGGTCGTAATAAGGGGTGTAGTTCACTACTTATGACTTACATGTGATCTCTGATTGGGATATGGAGAGTAAAAAAATTGGTGGGGGATTTCATACCCCCACAAAACCTCACATGAAGAACGAAAGGGTAGAAATATGTGTTGGGAAATTTTTCTCCCTTCTAAAACCTCAATAGTATTTGTCTAGAGAGAAAGGATGTGGAAATAGATTTCTTACCACTATAATACCTCACAACTTATCCTTATATGAAACGAAGGGTAAGTATGATGAAAATATTTCCCATATGGGAGATCAAGGTAAGACATGAAGACAGAAAGTTATCTTTGAAGAAGGAACCCTATATCGATAATGTGTATGATTTGTAAATATCATGGAAATGATATTTTATGAGAAGATGCAATGACTTTAGGGTAGTTCTAACCCCCACAAGAATCAAATATTAGTGCATGACACAATAAATAATGTTATCATGTATATGAGACAACATCAAAATTGGTAAATTCAAGTGTTCCAATGTTGAAGAGGGGATGTTATCTCTTGAAAAAAGAATTGATGGTAAAGAAGGAGTCGAAAAGGATTCCTTGAAGTGACACCCAAAGTGGAAAAACTATATAATGCTAGGGAAAAAAGGTCAATGATGTTTATCTACCAAAATATCTTGATGAAACTAATTGATGTAGAAGGAGAAAAAATATATGATTTCTATGGCATATTTATAGTGTTGATAATAATTTATGTACGGTGAAGATATGGATACCGCAACATCTTATAAAATCTGGGTGTCCACAAAGTAGAGATGAGAAGATGTTACACCAACAACATCTTGAAGTAACTAGGGTTTAGTAAGGGAATGCTGAAAAGATATCACCCCAAGAACTTCTAGGAGGATGTGCGAATCATTCTATAGAGAAGAAAGGGGAGATATTGCTACAATATGATCTTTAATGTGGTATTATTTAGTCCACTATGTAGTGTCCAATAATCCAATAGAGGTTGGAGGGATGAGTTTGAGTACCTTATGCAAGTGTAGTTGGTGATTTGATGTATACAATGTTTTATCTAGAATTCACATCACATGCGGTGGTAGTATCTCCTAGAGGTATGTACAATATAAACATGAAGGAGTGCAACACATAGTGAAGTGAAAATTTGTGTATCTATAGGTACTAATGACCATGTTATTATCTATTAAGAGGAAAACAAGCTATGGCAAGACCTTGGCATAAGAAGTATTTTCACTGTTAATGGTTGAAAAAAAAAATCAATATAATCTCAAGAGGGAAATGCTGGAAAGGGTATAGAAAAAGGTATACATACAATATTCATTGATAAAGGATGCTAACGAGTTTAATATTTTTAAGGAAAGGATATGCTTAAGAACACACACCCACTAAGTTACAATTTTTTAGTATCCCTTGTGGGGTAGTCAACAAGAGGATATTGTTGGGTAAATCACCTAACCCTTAAAACCTAGAGCTATATGTTGGATGCATGAATTGGAAGGCCTACCTTATTTAGGGGAGCATGGGGCTATTATTGGTACTCAAGGTTAGCATAAAACTAGTCCTATTTTAGGTGTAGATTTTATTTAACTTTGCAACTTGATTTGAACATAAAATATTTTGGCTCTTCCATTAAACCATATTTTTGGGACCATTCTCGTCTTATTTCCATTGGAAATGTTCTAGAAAATATTTTAAATATTGACTCACACACCACTGATTTTACCCATACAACCTATGCCCAAATTATGGTTGAGCTTGATACCTCAAAGAACCTCCTTGCTAACATTGAGGATAAAGTTCAAAATAGAACTTACACCTAGCCTATTAATTATGAAGTTTTTCCTTTCAGATGTAGAAGATGCTTCACTTTGGGACATTTCACTTTGCAAATTGTATGATGCTAAAGCATAAAAATTAGAAATCCAACTGGTGGAAAATTGGAGCTCACCCGGATAATTTTTATTTTGATGTTAAGGGAGACTTAAATTCAAATGCTGATTTGGAAGAATTTATCGAATCACTTCCAGAAGGCCCACTTAGAGAAATATCATCTAAAGGAAACAAGGAAAACATGAATGTTGAAACACATATTAATAAAATTGCTGAGCCAAATGTCAATGAAGAGGCTAAGGAAAATTTTCCTCAAACTCATACTTTAAATGATAGTAAATATCAACCTTGTTCTTGTTGAAGACATCTCATAGGGTTTGAAAATAATGCATAGCAAGAAAAAATCCTTCTTAAAGAAAATGATTCCTCCTTCCTAGATATTTATTTTCACTATTTCGTAAATGTTCCTCTTTATTTTCTTATTATTTTTATGGTTTAATCATTGATTATAGGCCTTATTTGTTCTTATGTAGGATCCAAACCAAAAAAACCACCATTTACCCTATATCTTTTTTTTTTAGATTTATCTTCTTAGTTAAGAAAGATTAATTCTATGATGCGTTTGTTGACCAATTTTTCCCCTTAGGAAAAATTAATCAAACACGCCCGCATAGGAGAAAATCAAAGGGTCGGTCCAGTCCTGTGAGCTCATAATCAATCCCAAATCAAGAGGCGGGTGGATTCACCAATGAAGGGGTAGGGTTGGAAAAGGAGAAAATAGTCCAATGAGACCAGAGGCACACAAGAGAACAATGGGGAAAGGCAGCATTCAGGTGGGCCCAAAATTGGCTAAGTATAATAAAATCAGTGGAAGCTACCATGTGCCTCAATGATGCACCTCAAAAGGCCAAGACCAAAAGGTGGTCCCCAAATGAGTGCGAAGGAGCCACGTGCCTCATCAATGCAAAATTCCAAGGGGAGAATCCAAAGCGGGGACCCCAAACAAGCGCTAGCTCTCCATGTGCCCAAAAACCAACAAATTCACTCCTAAACAAGTAGAAGGGACCCAACCAAAAATGAAGGAGGAGCAGGCCCAAAATGGCTAAGTGCAACAAGGTCAGTGGAGGCCTCCATGTGCCTCAATGGTGCATCTTCAAAGGTCAAGCCCGAAAGATGGTCCCAAATGAGTGCCACTCTCCACATAGTCATGGTCTAAAAGGGGGGTCTCATTGGCTAGAATTGGCTAAGTAAAGAACAAACCCGCAAAGAGTACCACATGTCTAATCGGCACATCTTCAAAAGTGAGACCCAAGAGATAGTCCCTAAATGAGTGCAGAGCTTCCACGTGTCTAAGGTCCGACGAGTGGCTCCTAAATGGGTGGAAAAGGGACAGGTGGGCCCAAAATCAACTAAGTATAAGAGGGTTAGCAGAAGCCCCCACATGTCTCTTTTGCACAACATTAAAGGAAGGATACAAAGGTGGAGAATCAAACAAACACCAAGCCTCCACATGTTCCAGGTCTAAAAGGAGGTAGAGTTAGTAGTTGAAAAGTCTTTGGGTAGTGGAAAGAGCCATGTGTCATTTCGACACATTTTGAAGAGGCAGTCCAAAGCAGAGACTCAAACGTGTGCCAACCTACCACGTAGTCAGGGATAAGAAAAGGGACTAGGTTCAAATCAGCTAAGTACAAAAGGTAAGTGGAAGCCTCCATGTGCCAGAATGGTGCAACTTCTAAATTAAAATATAGAGCAGGTTCCCAAATGTGCACCGAGCCTCCACGTGTCAAGGGTAAGACATATGGCCCCGCTAACCAAAATAGACTTAGCCAAAACAAAATGAAATAGAACAGGCTAGTGGAAGGTGCCACGTGCCTCAACATCATGAATTAAAATTACGCACCTCTAAATGTCAATCCCAAACAAGCACAGGCCCTCCACATGCCCCACGTCTAAAAAAAGGGAGTACCCATCATTAAAAGTCCAAGCTCGAGACAGACTTGTGGAGGCCTCCACATGTCATGTATGCATAACTTCAAAGGGGTGATAAAAACAAAGACTCAAACATGCACCAGTTCTCCACATGTCTCCAGTCAATTATAGTGTCTCCGCCAATAGTGGAGCTTTGGAAGAATATAAAGGAAATAGAGTAGGCCCATAGAAGCCGCCACATGTCTCTTCGGCGTGAATTTAAAAGTGTAGAGGAGTGGGGAAAATTTTGAGACATGTGAGGCCACCATGTGGACATGCATGAATAGAATCCATATCTGAAATGCATTTAGGTAGCCATATCTTTTGATCAGAAGCTCTAAATCGAGCAAGAGGGGACGTTTCGAAAAGCTCTCGACACTGCTACCATCCTGCCACCATTAATATTTTGACCCACCATTACTAAGGATGTAAAGCCTCCTACCACGTGACCATGATGAAGAATGGGTTTCCCTTCTTGTCCAACAAGGAACAATGACGGGGGCATGGGTGTTGCAGTGAGACCCATCATTGTGGCAGGGAATTCAATTCCCCTTCAGGGGCAGTTGGAACAGGGTTGGATTTTCCCTCCTTTCTCTCTCTCTTTCTTCCTATATATTGTACAGGAGGGACAATTTCAAGAGGTTGGACATTCTTGCTTTGCGCCCTCCCTTTCCTCTGCTCTGCAAGTGAATTCGTGGAGTCTCAAACCCCTCCATCCAAATTGTAACGCAATTTTTGCCTCTTGGCTATTGTAATGCACTGTATCAATTCTTAGAGTAATAGAATAAGTCTGTGGATGATTTCAACCCCTCTTATGCTTTATTTCTTCTTCCTAATCCCTCATTGCAATCTTGGTCATCTGATGCATGGATATTGTTTTACATTTTAATGGTTTGTGTTTAAAAGCAATGCAAATGTTCAACATTCCTTTGGTGCATCACCTCTATTAGATTAGGTTTTATTTCTTGCATTCCCTTAACCTTGTCTCCTTGGTAAGTTAGAGTAGGAGTTAGAACGACCCTCTACAATCTGAACATGTGCACTTGAACAAAGGAATACGAGTTGGCCTTCATCCACAGAGCTTTGTCGACTCATAAAGTCCCACACTTTGAGAGATGTTCCATGTTGTGCAGTCATGCTAAGGATATCAACCCATCAAATTACAGATTTCAAGGTTGCTGTGATTCTAGAACAACAATTTTTTAATGCCCAGTGGGACAAGAAGTCTTCATTTTACTAAAACAATATTGATGTGCACTTGTTATAAGTTCCCAACTTGTAAGAAGCTCTAAAATTACACATTTGGCGACTCCAAAAGAGGTAGAACCCACTGGTTTCAGCAGTCCAAGCTTGCCAAGTTCATGAGAAGAATACAAACAAGGTCAAGAACTAGAGAGGAGGGACTATTTGTCTATCTACATTTATCCCCAGAAAGAGTAAGGAGAGGAAGAAGAGCCCAAAGGTCTCCATCTCCACCAAATAGGACCTTGTTAACACCTCCACCTGGTAGGCCTTTCATTTAATCAACTAGAGTCCTTCGACCAATCAAGATGGCATAGCCTAATCCCTATGTCAATTTTACGTGGTAGCGACTGCTTTGCTCTTAACACATAAAATCCAGTTCCAATTGCAGCATTGAAGATCATTCCATATTTCACTGGAGAGAACCAAAACACTCCTAGTGATCATGTTTAAGACATCGTAAATGTCTGTGAAATTCATGAGATTGTTGAAATGGACATTGCTATTAAGTTATTGGCATCCTCTTTTAAAGGTAAATATTTGCAATGGTTTAGGAGTCTAACAACAGGGTCTATCTAGAATTGGGATCATCAGTGCACAACCCTTCAAAACTAATTTACAGAAAAGGTGGAAAATCTATCCTTATTAGAACATTTGAAGACTATCAAGAGGGCCCCTAATGAGCAGTTGACTAATTTCAACTTCAGATTCTAGCATACGTGGGACAGGGTTCCGGTGGTTGTGAGACCAACAGATGAAGGTGCTTTTCTATACTTCCTTAGAGCTTTAAATTTTGATATTGCCATGATGATTCAGTCAATTGGAGGTAGAACTTTACCTGCCTCATATAACATTGCTATTAGAGCTGAAAATTGCTTAATTCAAGCTAGTAAACTAGCACCTAGGCCACCCATGCCTCTATATCAAGAACTAGGAGCTCCAAGCACTAGTCAAATGCCCACATTATCTCCCATACCCGCTTCAAGGAATCAAAGTTCAGCTGAAACCTCCACCTCATCTTCTAGCACTTCAAAAGAGTTACAAGAGGTTATGAAACAACTACAAAACCTAGGGAATGAGCTAGTGACTATCAAGAGACAACAAGCTTAGAGTTCTAGGCCATATCAACCTCAAACCCAATATCAAGCTAGACCCCCATATCAACAAAATAGACCACCAACTTAGGTTGTAAATCAAAACCAAAACCAAGGACAACCCCAAGCTGCTAGGCCTTTCCAACCATATGATCCAAACGTAGCTTCGACATTGAGGGCCTTGGTTCCAACACAAAACAACATGGCTCAAGAATATGATTGGTGTTTCCCATGCAATCAGCCCCATAACCAGTCGACGTGTTTCAATGGTGCACTAAACCAGGCCTTGATGGTATAAACCATTGGTGTGCCCCAAGAGCCCAATCAAGAGGAAAATAAGTAGTAAGAAACCTAAAAAGAGGCACCTCTAAGTGAGACCATGCTTGTCAATTGCAAGCTAGAATATTTCTATGGTATGAATCGAGCACCTCCTCATAGTGTGGCAGCAAATACATAGTCTAAGAAGAGGAATATTGGAGAGGGGAAATCCTCCAATTCAAATGGTCCATAGCCCTCTATTTCCTTGCAAAGTGTAACTCCCAATGTGTAGAGTCAGCCCAAGCCACCTTCCAGACCCACTCAGGTACCGATTATAATGACCCATGTGTAAGAGAAGAATGTGCAAGGAAAGGGGCAGCAAAAAGATAGCTCATACCCATTTAATATCATTGAAAAAATGAAGAAAACAAATGTAAACATCTCAATGTGGGATTCATTGGCTATCCTAGGACGAGAGGATCTGTTGCAAGTTGTTATGGCTAATTGGTCAGCCTCAAATCAGCCCCCAACCAACAAGAGAAACTTCTTACCAATGCAGCTCACCATGATGGAAATCATGGAGGAAAACAAGGAAAGAATATGAAGCCCCCTCCATTATATTTTTCATTGATCATTAGGGACAAATTAGTACATAATTACACAATTGATTTGGAATAAAGTAGCTTGGTCATGCCGAAGCAAATAGTCTATCAATTTGGGTCTTTAATAAGAAATTCATCTCTAAAGGCATAGTGCAGTTTGATGGGACAATGGTAAAAATGCCTGGAATCATCAAGGATTTGAGCCTCACATTACGTGCATGCCCCAATGTGACCATATTGTAAAACTTATTAGTTATAGACTTGCCACGACACTTTGCCTTGTGTTTTTCAAGAGACTTCACATTTAAAAGTGGAGGTTATTTGTCTATTGATTAGTCGCACATGCTTTTAGAACAAGCTATGGAGCTAAGGCTATGATCATATTTGATCCCATTGTGTATTTCCATATTGATCCTCATGTACTTATCCCAATCAATGTGAATTGTTCAACCTTTGATTAGGAAGACCTCCCAAGCACTTATGAAACAGAGATACCAAGGTTGGGTGTATTCCTCACTCAACTCTCAATGAAAGGGAAAGCAAGAGGCATGCTTTTGACTCTTACAAGGAAATGGAGGAATTTTAGCTAGGAGTTTATTGTTTACATGAGTATAATCATCCTCTTCCTAGCATCACTAAGCTAGGCCACAAAGATGATAATGAGGTATGGTAGTTATTATTTGACGGCTCAAGAAGTAGACAAGGAGCCGTAGGAAGAGCTATGCTCGTTTTACCTCAAGGTATGAAGTATTACTCAGCCTTATGTTTCCAATTTTCTTGTTTGAATACCACCACAGAGTATGAAGCCTTGATCCATGGACTGCATTGGGAAAGAAAGAGGGGGATTAAAAACTTACAAGTGTTTGGTGATAGTGAGCTGGTTGCAAATTAGGTTTGAGGACAAAATACTATTAATAATGATCAATTAAAAAAATACAAGATACGAGTATGGGATCTCATCAAATATTTTGAAGCTTTTAGCATCAATTCCATCCCAAGGAAGAAAAATGAAGTAGTGGATAGATTGGCAACAATTGGGGTAACATTTGATGTAGTAGAGAGTATCAAGAGTGAGAAATATCAACCCCATATTAAAGTGGTTGTAAGACCAGCTGTTCTAGATAACAATACAAGTTGGCAAGTATTCGAGAATGATAAAAAAATTGTCAATTTTTTACAAGAAGAAGTTGAGTTCTTTTTCGAAACCAAGAAAAGTTGGAACAACAGTAAGGTGACCAAGTGGTGCAGCTAAGAACCAAAAAATTACCAAAGGGTCTTGTAACTTTAAATTCAATCTTCAACCCAAATGATCAATTCTAGAGGGAGAAAGTGAATATTTAGATAAAGGGTGAAGATTCAGAGCCCATTTCCATAGAAGAAGGAAAAGCGTTGCGAATTAGTAAGGTAAGTACTCAACAAGAAAAATATGAATTTGTTCAACTTTGTCAGGAATTCCTAGATGTCTTTGTTTGGAGTTACAGGGATTTAAGATGTTTCAACCCAATATTAGCACAACACACTATCGAGTTGGATATAGGATCTAAGCCTTTCAGAAATAAGTAAAGGCCAATAAACCCTCACATTGAACCTCTTATGAGGAAACAATTAAACAAGCTAATTAAGGCTAACATCATCTTCCCTATCAAGTATTCAAGTTGGGTTGCAAACTTGGTTCCTGTGAGGAAAAGAAATGGAGAAATCAGATTGTGTGTGGACTTTCATGATCTGAACAGAGCATCACTCAAGGATCATTATCCACTTCCATCAATGGAATAGATCTTACAGTTGTAGCTAGCTCTGAAAGGTTTTCATTGCTATATGGATACTCAGGCTATAATCAGATAATGGTGAAAGAGGAAGATCAATACAAGACAACCTTCACCATAAAATGGGGCACATATGCTTACAAGAAAATGCCATTTGGATTGTCCAATGCTGGAGAAACATTTCAGTGAGCTATGGATATGGAATTCAAAGGCTTGATCAACAAGATGGTGTTGGTGTATCTAGATGATATCATTGTCTTCTCAAAGAACACAACAAACCACCTCTTTCACTGCAGGCAAGTATTTCAAAGGTGTAGAAGATTGGGGGTGTCATTCAATCCAAAGAAGTGTGTATTTCTAGCACATGAGGGCAAGTTTTTGGGCCACATTGTCTCAAAAGAATGGTTGACTAATGCCCTAACAGAGTTGAAGCCATACGAACACTACAACTACCCCATCACAAAAAGTCCCTCAAAGGATTCTTAGGAAGGATAATCTTTGTCCATAGGTTTTTACCTAATTTTTCCACCCTTGTAAAGCCTTTGATGATGATGTTGATGAAGAGTCTAGCATTCAAATGGATAGCAGAAGGAAAAGAGAGTTTCAAGGCCATCAAACTTATAATATCACAGCCCCAACTCTCATTAACCCAGATCGCTTAAAGGAATTCATGTTGTATGATTTTGGAGGGTCAGACACAATGTCAACTATCTTGGTTCAACCTAACAAGGAAGGTTCAGAACAACCCATAGCCTTCTTCAGGTCTTGGAAGATTATGAGGTAAAGTATTCTTTTATTGAAAATCATTTCCTTGTTGTCATTAAGAGTTTGAAGAAGTTCAAACAATTGGTCTTGAACAATAAGATTCAACTACTAGTGTCTCATGTTGGTGTCAAGGAATTTCTCTTAAACAAGGACTTGAATGAGAAGAGAGAAGGTTGGATCACCCATGTAATGGAGTATGATATTGAAATCAAAGTTACCAAGCTAGTTCATGACAAGGGTCTGTGTGAAAAACTTGCTCCCAATCAACAAACAGAGTCAATAGATGGAGAAGATGCTATCTTATTAATGCAAAATAAGCTAGATAATCCAATTAATGAGGCACCCATTCCATGTTGGAATCAATATTTTGTGTATTATTTCCAGATGGGTTCGTGTCCTCTACAAATGATCAGAACAAAGAGAAGGTACTCTAGATTACAAGCCATCCCCTAAGTGCTTGTTGATGGTGTTTTGTTCAAAAGGGACATCAATGGCATCCTAGTAAGGTGCATTGAGATAGTCCAAATTGAGCAATGGTTACATGAGTTCCATGATTGAGAAGTTGTAGGCCACTTCGTTCCATGGGTAACAACGCTCAAAATTATGAGGGATAGTTACTAGTGGCCTACGATGTTTATGGATTGCTACTCATGGATCAAGAAGTGAAAGAACTATGCATTCTTCATGGGGAAGGAAAGGTTACCGGCCATGCCTCTTCACCCAATTTCGGTAAATCGAGACATTCATGCAATGGGGATTGGACTTCATTGGATTGATCAACATAAATTGAAGCAAGGGCCACAAGTGAATACTCACGGTGACTAGTTCTACTTCACCAAGTGGACTAAGGTAGTGGAAGATAAGGAGGCAAATGAATCCAACATCTTAGATTTCTATGAAGGGATAATCATAAGGTTTGGTGTGCCTACTACTATCATATCAGATAATGCATTGACATTCCTTAGCACAAATTACTGAATGGGCTATCAAGAATGGGGTATATCTCAGCACCTCTTCAAACTATTACCCTCAAGGTAATGGCCAAGTAGATTCCACAAACAAGAACTTATTGAGAATCATCAGGAGGACTCTTGATGAGAATCAGAGAACTTGGCACACAAAACTCAAATCGTCTCTTTGGGTAGATAGAGTCACCCCTAAGAGGTCAACAAGTAATTCTCCCTACAAATTAGTCTATGGGAAAGAGGCAGTGTTGCCTATATCTTTAGAATTTCCCACATTAGATCTCATGAAGTAGTTGGAGTTTCCTAAGTTTAAACCAATGGAGGCTAGGGGTTGGTGCTCAATTTGGTCCCCTATTTTTCCTTAAAGTTATCCATTTTTAGGCTCTGTCATCTTCTCTATCTCCCTTGTATTGATGCATAAAAATCTTTCTTCTGTTTTTGTTACCATGATCACTCCCTTCCTTGGCCAAGGATCAATTCAAAGTCTAGAATTTGTTTTTCGTTCCTCTATTCGTGTGAAAGAGTCTGTAACTTGGGCATAAACTCAGGTTTTTTCCCTTCCTTCCATTTTCCACAGTCACATTTTTTTGTGCTCATCTTTTTTATCCCAAGTATCTATTAAAATGTGATTGGACACGAGTCGAGGATCATATTTGGGCTTTATATCATTTCCAAATTCTCTGTCTTGAAAGAAAGAATCATTTTCGGGCTCAAACAGTGATTTTCCTACATTTTACAGTTTGACATTAGTGTTTTTCCTTGTCAAATTTACATCTCAACATCTATGGAAACGTGGCCCTTTTTGGTTTTATGTAGCTCGACATGGCACTTTGAAAAATATAATGCCCGATTAAACTCAAAATTTATCCACGTGGAGGGTCGGCACTCATCTGAAAATTTTCCTTTTGGTTTAGCCTTGGAGTCACGTTGGGGAGACACGTGGAGATTTCCGCTGCCTTTCCAAGACTTAGACAATATTTTTATGTGGATGGTATATTTTCTATGGACCATGGACACGTGGAGCACTAGTTCTCATTTGAGGATCTACCTCAGGGTCCCACCTTAACAATTGTGACAGGGAGACATGTGGAAGCTTCCGCCGGATCCGCTCTATACTTCAAATTTTCCAAGCAATTTTGAAAGGCCGAGGGATACATGGAGGAACTGCACCTATTTAGGGACCAGAGCCTAAATTTTATTTTTAAGAAGTGCCAGAAGGACATTTGGAGGCTTCTGCTCACTTTTGCCCTTGCTTGGACTTTTCAACGGCCAAGGAAAACTATCTAGGACCCTAGACACATGGCGCCTTCCATTGATCCTTGAAATTTTTTAACATCTTTGTTGGAACGAGATACGTGGTGAGCTCACACTTGTTTTTCGTATCTACTTTTGGGGACCATCTCAAAGTACGCCATTGAGACATGTGGAGGCTTCCGCTAGCTCCTTTTTTCTTGAGAATTTTTTAGAGACCAAAAGGCATTTTTCTTGGGCCTAGGGCATGTGGAAGGCCCACGCTTGTTTGGAAACTTGCCCCTATACTTCTCCTTTACATTTGTTCCAAGGAAACATATGGATGGTTATAGAATAAAGTGGAGAAGGGGAAGAATCAATGGTTGTTGTGTAATATGTATGTTTTTCTGCCATTTTTTCTCCAAGACTCCTGGAGATGCGAATACACACTATTTTTCATCATTTTTTGATGAAATTCCTTGTCATCTCTATCTCTGAGCCATTTAATTTATTCGAACTTAATTTTTGAGTCCAAGGATTGTTAAGGTTGATATTTTGAAGTTTGAATTTCTCAAGCACTTGCAAAAATGGAAATTACCAGAGAAGCTAGATGTAGGAAAATGTTACGAGAGGAAAGAAAAGGAAAACGATGAAATGATGAAAGTTGTAGGTGTAAAAGATTAAAAACATGTTTCCTCAAGAGTGAAAAGGATTACCTATCATATCCAGGTTGTGCAGAGCCTCAAGAAAATGATTAAAAGGGGATTTCTCACATGAAAAAATCGTAATGATTAGAAGGATTGCCAAAAATTTTGGCATGGAATCCTAGTCATTAGAAGAGGGACAAGGAAACGTTATCATTCACAATGACCACTTGGAAACTTTTGGAGGTGAATTTGTTAAATTTCACTTTACTCGAGGCAAATTGGTAATAAGAAAAGGTCCCTCAAATATTCTTCTCTTATTGGGGTAAATAAAAGTGAGTAAAATGTATAAATGTAATGAGAATACTTTGAAAATGGTCGAGGTTGAATTCTTAAGAGAAAATTTGATAAAAGTCGTCTTCCTGAGAGACCAATCCGAGATAACCTATTAATTTCTTCTATATTATATTTTTGATCATGTTAAGCTAGTCACGGATGTATAGCCATTGGCGAGCACTATGATTTCTCGAGAATCTTTCCCTTGCTAATGAATTTAAGAAATTTTGAAATTAATTTTTGTCAATATTGGAGCAATTAGTGTCTGCTTTGATTCAGAATGTCTTGCAAGTAGTTTTTCTTTTTCCTATTGCAATCTTACATTGAAATATTTGTAAAATCACACAGGATCTCATCCTGTGATGATTTCTTGGCATTTAAAATTTCATTTTAAGAATATCCTTCATCTTGTGATGAGATAAATGATTTAAAATCACTTCACTATCATTTTTGATAAAGATTGTTTGTAAGTCTTTGACTGATAAGAGATTTTGGTGTTTAATTAAGTCTTTTAACTCGATCCTTCATGTTATATTCTCAAATATTGTGTGAAAATGTGCTGATATGGGCCTACATTAAAGCACACCTTCTAGTTAAAGGAACGTATTAACTATTTTAAAGATTTTTGTTTACTTTTCCATTGTTGTGAAGATTCTCAAAGATCTGATATAATCAACTTTATCCTACTCAGTCTCCCACCAAAATTATTCAAAAACCATGAATCCATACTAAACTAGCATTGTTTACCCTGTATATCGATAAAGGAACAAAATCTATTTACTAAAATATGTTGAACAATCGGGATCTCATAATGTCTTTAGTAACCTTAGCCTTGTTTTGAAAGTATCTCCATATTTTAGAAGTGACAACTCTTAAGAGTTAAATTATGGAGTATTGACCATATTTTCCCAAGGTTTTCTTCATAAAATTTGTGCAAAAGAAGGATATCTCCATCTCCTTCATCAAATATAGGTTACACAATGGGTCCTCTTACCCTGTTCAAAAGCCACATCCTAAAGTAGAGAGTATAGGTCAAATCCACTTGAAGGTGTTATCATTCTCTCCACAAATATGAGTAACAAAGGGCTAGTTGGATCTCATCCTGGATACAAAACAACACACATTATTATCTATTTGTCTCTAAGCTTTGTGTTAGATATGTGATGTTGCTCATATTGAAAGGGAGAAAAAATTTAAATACCAACACTTGTGGTGCCATTTCCTGGGATTATTTGTACTCTGGGATCTATTTCATGGCAACCACACCGTGGTGGCGCTATTTATAGGGATAATTTTTTGATTTTTTGCCATTTCATATCCATTTGGCCCGTCAACAACACTGGTGGCACCATTTCCAAGGACATGAAGTTGTGTGCAAAGTTTAAACACCATCAACAATGCATATAGACCCTAGTAATGCTTCTTAGAAATTTCAAAGTGCAAATACATTGCCAAAACATCATTCGTTATTCGGATATGTAAGAATTGTTCAAAGTTGTAAGTTAAGTGCATTATTTCTAGTTTATACAGTTATTGCACTAAAGTTTGTATCATTATTGAAAAATTTGGGTAGAAGAAGAGAAAATATTGTAATCTTTGCACGAATCTAGTATTGCTGCACATTTGATAGCTCTTTCATAGTGCATTTTCACAAAATAAGGTGAAAATCCGTAGGGACGACTCTGTGTTATTTAAATTCTTAATAAATTATAGTGTCTTAACATATATTAAGTAATATTTGTCATTAATCTCTACAAATATGGAAGGAAGAAGATCTGTATTCACCAGGGGATCCTATTAGAAGGTTGTTTCAAGAGTTGGGAAAGTCTAGTTCGGAAGGAAGAACAATTTGGATTGTTGTTGGAGATCAAGGATCAAGAAATGAAATCTCCATTGGTGAAACTTAGCAGCCTATGATTGAATATTGTAATACTTCCTCAAGTTCATCCGAATCGGTAGTCTCTTTGTTGAATTAAATTCTCCAATGGAGAGGGTCCTTTTTTAGAAAAAATTGTTTCTTAATCTATCCCGGTATTTTCCAAATATAATAGAGTTTTCCAAGAAATAGAGCCTTTACAGGGAAGTCCTAAAAATTTCATCCCTATACCACACACACTCTCACTCCTCATCATTTTACATCTCCTCCAAGGTCACCTCCTTAAAATAATATGGCTTAGTCTCCACCCAAACCTCTATTTGTTATTAATACTTTTGGTCCCATCAATTTTAGAGGTATGGTTGGCTATCCAACTGTTGTGCCACAAGATGTAATAAATAGATTTCCTAAGTTTCAAGGAAATAATGTAATCACTAGTGATCAACACTTGAAGCTCTTTGTCAATATGATGGAGGACTTTGAAATAGAATTTGAGGATGTATACATTAAATTTTTATCCATACTCTAGAAGAAGATGCAAGGGACTGGTATAAATCTTTTCCAGATAATTCCATTGACTCCTAGATAGAGATGAAGAATTCTTTTAGAATGTAGTATGGTGATAAAACAAACCCTAGGTTTCTTTTATTAGAATTTGAAAATATAAAAAAGAATCCTAATGAATCAGTGCATGATTTCAATACAAGATTTAACAAAACATTGAGAAGATTTCCTGTTAATTTGAGGCCATGTGATGAATCATGTCTGATAAAGTATTTAGATGCATTTGATAAGAAAGTTTCTTACTATTTGAGGGATAAGAACCCTAGAAATTTGAGGCAGGCCTTTACCATGGCTCTGTAAATTGAGAAAAACATTAAAGTAGTTGGGAAACCTCCTAAGAGGGAGGGTGTTAAACTGATAAACCTAGAGAAGCCTCAATCAAGTAAGGTTATGGATCTTGAGGAAGTTGTAAAGACTTTGGTTGGAGCTATCAAAGAAATCTCTTATAAGCTACCTAGGAAAGAGAAAGGAATTAGAAAAGGTTCTCAAGGTTAGCATAGGCAACAAGGAAAACATAGATTTGCAAATCATCCTAGAAATGATTAGAGATTTGATGACTAAGGTAAAGGACCCATGGGAGCTAGAGAACCCCAAGCTAGAGAAAATAGAGTAGTGCTTGATCCTCTACATGATAAAGTTGATGTTGTCGAAGAGAAAAATGAAATTGATTGGTGTGACAAATGTTTCTTACCCCACCCGCCATGTGAAGTAGATCATCAAGTTGAATAAGCTGATGATGATGAATGCATGGTGGTTTGATCTACAAGCTCACAATAAGGAGCAACTTCAACTAAAGTAATAAGTGCAAGAAATGCTGCAAGTTTTTGGATTGCATTCCTCGAGTACCTCTTCTTCCTCCCTCTCATAATTTAGAAATAGATGTAGTACAAGATTTTGAACTTTCTAATAATGATTTTGAGTACCTAAGATCTCTAATTATTAAGAAGTATGATGGAGGAATCCCATCATAAGAGGATAGATAGTTGTTAATGAATGTTGTTGTTTCCCAAGAAAAAGAGTATAACACAAGAAGTAAAGATGTCAAAGGGGAAGGGCCTCAAGCCAAACCAAAAACCTAGGTTCTCACCAATGTCCTCAAAGAAACTCCAAAGAAAGTTGCATCTGGAAAAGGCCTTGTTGTCTCAAGTAAAATTGGTGCTCCCACCCATAACCAAAATGTGAAAATATTGTGCCATCTAATGATTTTGTCAATCTTTCTCCAAATTTTACTTTACCCAAATACATTCCTTATGGCATTTCCCAAGTCTTGAGTCAAATAAATATTTATTTCCCAATTGTTGAAGTGCTTAGGATTCTTGAGCACAAGAAGAGGGCCTTTGAGCATTTAGGATTCAAAGAAGATAAGAGTACCTAAGGTAGAAATATAAATAATGTGAATAGTCCTCCTTCAATCATTGTGAACCTATAAAAACCACCATGATTGGAGGAGATAGGTGAACCACCTGAATTTTACTTGGGAACATCTTTTGTTGAGTCTCAATTAAAGTTTGATCCTTTTTTTACAACGTTGATTATTAAGGACAAACTATTACACAATTGTATGTTTGATTCCGGAGCATCATGCAATGTTATGCCTCTAGAGGTCATGAATGAATTAAATATTAAAGTGACAACAACTTATGGAAATTGTACTGCAATGGATTCTAGAGAGGTTCCATTTGTAGGGTGTGTACAAGGTTTAGTGGTATAACTTGTAGCTTATTCGAGTAAGAACATGAAACTTGATGTTGTTATTGTTGATTGCCCTACCAAATGGGGCATGTTGTTTTCAAGAAAGTGGTTTGTAAGTGTTGGTGAAAGTGTTCATATGGATATGTATTTTTCCAAAATTCCAATTGAAGGTGAGATTGTAAAGTTATATGGAGAGAAGAAGATGTTGTACCTCATTAAAGATCCCAATAATGCTTCTTATGAAGTGTTGTATGGTGATGTAGATGCTGATAAATTTTTTGGGTTTGGTGATGGCAAAGAGCACAAGATTGATCAATGTAAATTTCTTGAAAAAGTAAGTTTACCTTGGACCTTGGTATTTGATGGAGCTTGTTCGAAGTTTGGAAATGGTGTTGGTATTGTTCTTATTTCTCCGGGAAAGGAAGAGTTTTTTTCTTTCAAACTCAACTTTGAATGCACTAATAACATTTTTGAATATGAAGAATTTTTATTAGGCTTGAGAATTTCATAGAAATATGGTATAAAGGATATCATTATCAAAGGGTATTTAGAACTGATTGTCGATAAAATTAGAAAATCATATGCTACTAAATATCGAGAGAAAGAAACAATACAAGCATGCGATCTAGGATTTGATTGAAATGTTTGACTCTTTTAATATTGTGCACCATGAGTGAAAGTTTAATGTTATTACGAGACAAGTTAGTAGTTCTAGGATCTAGATTTGGAAATTGTATAATATCTCCATTTTGTGAGTAGTATTTTGAAATAGTAACAAGGCCATATGTCCCCGATGAATGTTAAAAATTTGCAAGTGTTTAATGATGATGTCCAGTGAAACAGTTTCTACATAACCAAGGTGACTTTATTGACCAAAATATAGATTTGGAAATAATGGTGTGTGTTTGTGAAGGAAAGGAAACTTTATTTGGCAAAGACATCATCCAGATGAAGACAAAAATGATTCCCGAGGTTTGGTGGAACTTGAATCAAACTTTGATAATGTTTATTACATTATTAAAAGAAGTATGCCGATTTCAAGAGATGTAGAAGAGCATGACCTGGGAAAAAGGAAAAACAATGTAAAATTTGGTTAGGAAGCAATCTTAGCAAGGAAGAGAAGCATTCCTATGTTTAGTTCTTTGAAGAAATATCAAGACTTCCTAGCTTGGTCTTACTCGAGTTGAAGGCATACAGGAATATTTTTTCCAACATGAGATTCCTCTTGAATCTAATGCCAAGCATTTCATGAAAAATAGAGGCCAATCAATCCACCTCTCATTGAAGATGAGGGATGGAGGGATCATTCAACCCATAAGGTACTCATCTTGGGTTGAAAACCTAGTTCTGTCAAAAAAATAATGGTGATATAAGGTTGTGCGTAGACTTCAGGAAATTGAATCAAGCATCATTGAAACATAATTACCCTCTATCAAACATGGAGAATATGCTACAATTGGTAACCGGTTCTAATTTGTTATCCACTCTAGATGGTTTCTCTGGATATAATCAAGTTGTCGTGAAGGATTCAGAAGGAATAAATACTACCTTACCCACTCCTTGGGGAACTTATGTCTAAGTTAGGATGCCTTTTGACTTAATGAATACTGGAGCAACTTTCCAAAGAGAAATGGATGTAGCGTTTACTAGTTATATCAATGATTTCATTGTTGTTTATCAAGATGATGTAACTGTGTTTTCGGGAAAAATAAATGATCACTCGCAACACTTGAAGAGAATGTTGTTTAGGTGTAGAGAGTATGGAATATCATTGAATCCCAAGAAGTGCCATTTCGGAGTGTAGAAGGAAAAACTACTTGGTCACATTGTATCAAAGGAAGGGGTCATGATTGATCCAAAGAGAGTGGGAGCCATCAACAAGGTTCCAATTCCAAGAACTAAGAAGGGAGTTCAATCCTTCTTTGGAAAAATAAACTTTATCAGAATATTTTTGTTTAACTTTGCTGAGTTAACCATCCCCATTACTAGCATGATGAAAAAGGACCAAGTTATCAAATGGGAAGAAGTTTCCATTCAATCTTTCAATGGGATAAAAGGAAGGACTAAAGCATGCCCCTATTCTCGTAGCTCCAAATTACAAGAATTATTTTCAAGTGTTTTTTTTTCTTCGGAAAACACCATTCGATTTTGTTGCGAAGGATGATGAAGGAGTTGAGAGACCAATTTCCTTTTTCAGTAAGGCATTACAAGGAGCTTAGTTGAAGTACACATTCATGGAGAAACAAGACATTGCCTTAGTGAAAGAAACAAAGGTTTTCGGACCCTACATTTTAAGTTCTAAATTTTTTTCTTATGTTCCCCACACCATGGTGAAATACATCATATCAAAGATGGAGGTCTCAAGCAAAAGATGCAGATGGGTGAACAAGTTGTAGAAATATGACATGGATATCCAAACAATGAAATTGATAAGACGTTTGGGCCTAGCTAAGCTTATGGATGAGAGCAACTTGCAAACTATTGAGGTAAATGAAGTAGAAGGAGAAAGGGTGGATGTCCTTGAAAATATTGTAAGATATGAATGGTACAAAGATATAATATTTTATCTCGGACATCTATGCTTCCCTGAACAATTGAGTAAAAATTAGAAAAGAGATCTTAAGGTTTGGTTATTGGTGGTGAACACTCTTCAAAGACATAACTCTTTTGGTTAGGAAATGTGAAATTTTCTAGCATTTTTCTGGAAGAATTAAAGCTTCAATCTCCCTTCCTTTGCATCCCAGTGTCAATTGAAGCCCCATTTAAGCAATGAGGAATGGATTTCATTGGTGAAACTTCAGATCCTTCCAGTGTTGGTCATAAATGGATTATTGTAGCCACTTATTATTTCACTAAGTGGGTGGAAGCAATCCCCACCAATAAAGCAATACACCAAGTCATCATGGACTTCATGCCGAATCAAATCATATGCAAATTTGGAGTGCCGATTAAGATTGTTGTTGATAATGCTATGATTTTTAGAGCCAAACCTTTGGTGTCAATGTGCAAATAGTATGGAATCAATTTGACATTTGCTTCTAACTACAATCCCCAAGGAAATGGACAAGCTGAGTCCAACAATAAAAACTTGTTGAAGATCATTAGAAGAACCTTGGATCTAAACAAAAAGAAGTGGGGTGAGCATCTGAAGTTTGTTGTTTGGGCTGATAGAATCACTTTGTCAAAAGAGATTATGATAAAATTCAATTTGAGTTGGTATATAGAACTCAATCTTTGTTGCCCCTTCATTTGCAATTGTCTTCATTTCATTTTGTTCAAAAATTTAAGATCAAGAAGTTTGTCAATATGATGCTCGAATCAATCAGTTATTGAGTTCGATGAAGAAAGAAGGGCATCCTATCGGTGGCATGTGAAGTTCGGAGAAAAGTTGAAAAAGTTATTTAACAAGAAGGTGACTCCAAGAGCTTTCAAGCATTGGGGATCTTGTGCTATTATGGGATAGTAGGCATGAAGATAAGGGAAAGCATGGTAAATTTGATGCATTATGGATGGGCCCTTATTTAATTGACATTCAAGTTGCTGAAAATACCTTCTTCCTAAAAGAGTTAGACGGGTAAATTCTTGAATTTCCTATTAATGGCAGGCATTTGAAACATTTCCTTGATTGATTTCTTAGAATTAAGGTATACTCCATTGTATAGTGTATAGTTATTTTTTTCATTCTACTTTTGTGTTTTTCTTCATTCTAGTCCTTGGTGACTTGGTTTTGCTAGTTTCTTGGTTCATTTTTTGGAGGGTGGTTATGGTTTCTCTACTCTACAAGATTATTCTTTGACTTCATTTCCCAATGGTTTTTTTTTTGGCACTTGGTCTATTTTTTGTTCTTATGGCACTCATAGGGAGTGCCCATCCCCGAGTTGGAGCTGATGTTGGTGATCACTTTGGTCTCACCCTGTTTGTCTTTAAGTTCCCTAGTTTGTGGGCTATGTTTTCTTCTCCATCTCCCTCGTATTGATGCATAAAAATTTGTCCTCCATTTGGTTGTCATGATCAGTCCATTCCTTGGTAGAGGATCACTTAAAAGTCTAGAATTTTTTTCCTTTATCTGTGTGAAAGAGTCTATAACTTGGGTGTAAACTCAAGTTTTTTCCCTTCCTTCATTATCCACAATCACATTTTGTTCTCCCTATCTATTTTGTCCCAAGTATCTGTGAAAACGTGATTGGATGTGGCTTGAAGGATCATATTTGGGCCTCATATCATTTCTAAATTCTCTATCTTGAAATAAAGATTCATTTCCAAGCTCAAATGGTGATTTTCCTGCATTTTACAATTTGACAGAGTGTTTTTCCCTATCAAATGTACATCTTAGCATCTCTGTGAAGATGTGGCCCTTTTGAGTTGGATGCAGCTCGATGGGGCACTTTGAAAACTCTAACACCCGTGTTTCGCACATAATTTTGTTCCGAGAATAGAGTTTTTTCTATCTTTTCATTCTCTTGAGAAACAGATAAAGCTTAGGGCTAGGAGGAATACATGTTGAGTGTTGGGAAGGTGTGCACATACCGTAGAGAGAATAGAATGATTGTGAAGAGCTCATTTTTGTCTGCTGGAAGGACTACCTGTAAATAAGAATGCAAGACCACTAGATTTTTGTTAAACAATAAGTGAGGGAACTGCCTTGGGCCTAGGAAATATTAGACTTCCTTTGAAGGTGTTCGAGTTCCATTTCAATACAAATTAATGCAAATGATAATAAAGAAGCTATTGCGAAATCACGATTTAGGTACCTCATTACTAAAAGCAATAGAGACTAAACTACCAATAATAAAATGTCATGCTATTTCTTTAGTCATTGGTTATTGTTACATTCAGATCGAGTCATAGGGATTGACAAGGTTGGATATGAGATTTTGAAGGTAAATGGGTGAAAGGTTGGTTTTGGTATAAGTCACGGACCGGCGCGCCGGCCACCGGATAACCGATCAAATCACGGATTATAAAACCGATACCGGTAGGGGCGGTGATTTAGGTGCTTTTAAATGGAGGTTGGTTATAAGGTGGTTATGGAGTTTAGAAGGTTGGTAGATGGTTGAGGGAGTTGTAGGGTGACAGAGAAGATTCGAGAGCGAGAAAGTTGTCTTTGGGGCAATATAGGGATGGATGAATGGAGGTTAGGTGTAGGGTATGCTTTGCGGGTGGTAGATCCGGGAGTGAGCTTGTAATCACTATGAATCAAAAGTTCACAAAGCGTTGTCTAGGAGCATACAAGGTAATAAAAGAGACTACTTACTAGTTTCTGATGCAGATGCAGGTCCAAGGAATGCAGTGGCGAAGGCAAGGATCAGCTGGGATGAGCCAGTAATCGGAAGTGAGCTGATGAAGCTATCCTCTGACTGTCCCAATGTTTGGATGAGTGCGGCAGTGATCCGTTGCTCAGGCTACGATCTTGGGTTCAATACCCCTCTCTGCAATCTCTTCTCTCTTTCTCACTTGTCTCCCTCTTGCAAATGAATTCGGATCCTTTGGCTTTGGGCCGGGGAGGTCATTTACGAGGAACCATGGTGGTTGCCTAGCGATGGTGGTCAAGTAGGGACCGGCATTAGTTAAGTCAAAGTTGGGTATTTTTAGTAAAATAGCCAACTTTCCCTCCTTTCTCCTAAGGGGTCAGTTTGTGGGCTTGGTCAAGTCATTATTAGGTTCATTTTGATGTGGGTGAGGGTGATGAGTCATGGGTGTGGGTCTAAAACAAGTTATAGGTCTTAATTAGGTTAGTTTAAGGTTATGGCTAGGTCATGGTGAGGTGGCAAGGTGAGGTGGCAGGGTTGGAGATGTGGATTTATTAATTATAAGGTAATTAATAAATAATTAAGTGTGTAAGGTTTAGGTGGTGAGGTAGGGTTAGATTGTGAGACGAGATGCATGGCACAGGGCATCGTAAGACCCAAATTTGGTGTCTACATTTGCCCCTTGTTGTCATGTAGCTTTTCGTGTAAAGCCGCACCGACAATAATAAGAAGTGGTTGCCCCAGTTAAGGGTATAGGTAATCCCCCTCAAATCTATCAAAGATTGAGGCGATGTGAAATTAGGGATAGGGTTGATAAAGGGTGAATGATGATGAGATGATGCTAAGATGGTGGGGTAAGTTCAGGAAGCGGACACATGTTAAAATGTAGTAGTACGACCGTGGTACACGATTTGAAGAGCGAAAAGCAATTCATAGGCAAAGGTCGATAGTTTATCTAAACAAGGTTGATATAATCTTGGTATCAAAGGCATAGGAAGTAGCTCAAGGGGATATAACGGGTAAGGTAATGGAATGTTTAGGCATGTTTGGAAGTACTAAATGGTTGGTTTGGTTGAAATAAACGTCATGGTCTTGGTCTAGGCAAAGCTGGTCGGTGATCAATTCAAATATCCTAGTCATACTAAAACACAAATAGGTGAGCTTGATTGAACAAACAGGCCACATGATGGGTGGATAGAATTGTAATTTGTGGGCCTCGGTCGAGGTACTTAATTGGATGTGGCCTTGGGTCGGGCTGATTGGTTGGGTGAGGTCCGTGAGTCGGGCCGATTAGTTGGTGGCAGCCTTAGGTCAAGCCGATTGGTTGGTTGCGGCCTTGGGTCGGGCCGGTTGGCTGGTTGAGGCCTTGGGTTGGGCGAGTTGGTTGGTAGCGGCCTTGGTCGAGCTGATTGGTTGGTTGTGGCCTTGGGTCGGGACGATTAATTGGTTGCGGCCTTAGGTTGGGCGGTTGATTGGTTGTTGGGCGGTTAATTGGTTGCGGCCTTGGGTCGGGCCATTGAATGGTTCGGCCTTGGGTCGGGCTGATTGATTAATTGCGGCCTTTGGTTAGACCCGAGTTGATTGGTTGCGGCTTTGGGTCGGGCGATTGATTGGTTGTGGCCTTGGGTCAAGTGGTTGGTTGGTTGTGGCCTTGGGTCGGGCCGGTTGAATTCAAAAGAAGGCTATTTATCAAAGTTGGGGGTAGGTGAAGTGGTGAAAAATGGAGATTGGTGGATAAGGGCGGGAGTTAGGTGAAGATAAGTAGGTAACGATATTAATTATGGGTGGTGATATCGGTTAGAAGACCGATATCATTTGTCTAGGCGCACCCTCACGATATCGATTAGAGATCGAAACCTATAAAAAGAAAAAAATGTGGCATGTCATTTTCACATTGTGAATTTGAGTGCCAAAATATCTCTTGTTGAGTTTTGAATTGATTGGAGCGAGTGTTTGGGATAAGTTGGATAAATTATTTTTGATAGAGACACCGTCTATGAACCGAGTATGCATATAGGGGCTGCATGCCCACATAGGATTTACGTACTCATTTTGTTGTATAGACCGGCTGCGAGCCGAGTACATTTTGTAGAGTTGATATCGGCCTACGAGCCGAGTATATTTTGACATGAGAGACCCGCCTACGAGCTGAGTTGAGATTTTTGGAGAGATAGTGGCCTACGTGCAACTTTGTATTTTGGATTACAAAGGCCCGATGTAGGGCAAGTTGTATATTTCGACATTGATTTGACGATATATATATGATGAGTTTGATCCGTATGATGTGTATAATTTGTGATTGGATGCATATATTATAATGTTTCTGTGTTGTGTCGATGGTATTGGAATTTGATGTATATAGATGATGTTGATGATGTTTTGATGATATGCATATATATATATATATATATATATATATATATATATATATATATATTTTATTTTTATTTTGGAAATGTTGATGTGATTATGATGATGGATGGTGATGGTGATGTCGTTATGCGGGGAAAAGATGCGGGCTGTGCCAAAAAATTACAAAAACAAAGAAAAGGCCTAGGTATAAGCAAAAGGAGACAGACAAACCGATATCGCTTAGATAATTGATGTTGGTCATTATGTGACCGATCTTGGTTAGGTAAGCGATATCTCGTTAATAAAAATCTTGGGAGGCAACTTAAATTCTTATTTTTAAAGTCATGCAACATGTTAAGTATGATGATGTGAGGTTTGTTGCGTCCATACAGGTTAGTTGCATGGGATAATTGAGTGATAAGGAGGAAAGAGACAGGTAAAGTGATCATGGGCTTGGATTAAGAATGTGTAAAGGTAATTTATAGTGAAGAGGGTGGTGAACATGGCTAAATAAGGAGAAGCATCTAGCGGGCAGAGAGGAGAGGGAAGATAGGTTCCACCTCAAGCTGTTGCATCCCAAGAGGTATAAGTTTTGGTTGGAATTAGATTTTGCATGGTTATGAATAGGATGTGGTAAGGTAAGTGGGCAGAGATAAAAAGAAAGGTGATAGGAAAGGATTTGGGATGGGGTGAGTGTTATAGGGTAGGTAATCAAGTGTTTCGGATATGTGTTTAGATATAGAGAGGGGTAAACAAGCGAATGAGTTATCATAGGCGGTGTTTTTGAGTAGGGTGGATAGAATTGATAGTGACTGATATCGGTTTAGGCCTAACCGATATCGGTTAGGTAACCGATATCGGTTACTGTGTAAAGTTACAGATTTTGATAAAAAACACTTGGGGATTGATTTGTTGTTTGTTGGTTTGATGTGTGCAGGCGATAAGAGGCGGTGCAGGATGAATGATAGGGTGTCAGCTTTGTTGTCACGGTTTTGAGTGGATGTAACACCCGCTGAGTGGGCATTAATAAACCATGTGGGGTTAAGTGGAATCTGCCATTATTCATGAATCACACGTGTCTGCTATGTTGCGGGCATTGATTGAAAGATGGAATCCGTAGAAAGAATACCTTCCCTCTAGGGAGATGAAAATGACGTTAGAAGATGTGTTTCAAATTTTGAGACTTCCAATTACAGGAAGACCAGTGTCTTAGACAGGGCCCAATGTGGTGCGGGCAGCAATAATGGCGATATTTGGTCCAAACCACACGAGATTTGACACGGTGAGGCTTGACATTTACTTATGGTATAATGTTTGCAGCACACCGAGGTAAAAAGGTTGGGCGTGGTATTAATGATAGCGGTGGGGTATTATGCATTACCTAGAGCAGATAAGGAAGATTTCCAAAATCATTGATGTGTATTATTCGTCGAGATGATAGAAGGTAGTGTTACTTTCGCATGGGCACACGCATATCTAGCGGAGCTATACGAGGGGGTTATGGGCATGCGGTGAAATCATAGGACTACACTTTGGATTGTGCATACTTATTATATTGATGGGATTATGAGCACATTGTGTGTGTGCGACCAATAAGCTGACCAATCCAAGCGGGAGAGACAGGATTGCAGAGGTTGGGATTGAGGCAGTGGGTCGAGACAGAGTAAGAGGCAAGAGCCGAGACCATGACAGAGATGGCCGAGTATTATAGGTATATGTTGGAGACAATGGACGATTGCAGATATCCATTGGAGGCTTGATGGGAAATACATGGTGAAGGTGAACATAGCCAAGGATTTGAGGGGTGTAGAGTGATTGAGGTGGATCACGGGACATAGGCTAGGTGAGTACGAGAGGATTCCTCCGGATCGCGTGCGGCACCAATTTAGATTTGTTTAGGATATACCCATGGATCATAGACCATACAAGAGGATGGACACCAAGCACCATTCTCACCTCCATGGCCAACACTTCCGAAAGGACCGAGAAGAGATAGCATCAATCGCGGGGTAATGGATGTGTTATCCAAAATGTGCCCCCGCTCATTTTATGGCTAACTCCCTTTCATCTTTCCTTCTCTTGTGCCTCGGACATAATATTTTAATTTTTAGGCAATCAAAACCTTCTGAAAATGGCACCATTGGATAGAGCTCTTTCTCATCTTTCCGAAAAGGTAAAGATTTCCTCCTAACTCCATGTATTTTTAAAGTTATGGCTTGGCGGAGTTTTAGGGAAAATTTTCCCCGAAAGGCTTGCGGCCAATTAGATGCCACCACGTGGCACCTAGAGTGGTGGAGTGTGGGGAAATTTTAGAAAATTTTCCAAATGACCAAAAAGGTGCAAAAATTCAAATTTTTGCCTGCCAACCCGATTTGGCCCTGTTTTGCCCTAAAACTTCAAATGGCCATATCCTTCGATCCAGAGCTTAGTTTTTCACGTTCTTTATATCAATGGAAAGATGGTGAAATTATCTACAAGATTCCAAGGTTATTTTTGCATTTTGATAAATTTTGGAGAGATAAAATTGAAAAACACCTCTGGCATGTGGTCATGGACAGAAATGACATTTCAACCACCGTTTTTAATGAAGAATGGCTCGCATTCTCTCCCAAAGATGGCTAAAAATGTCGGGGATGGAGTGCAGTAAGGATGCCCATGCTATTTTGAATGCATTTTAGTCAATGGTTGAATCCCTTCCATGTTTTCCCGTGTTTCTCTCTCCTGGACTCGTCCTTTGCACTGTAAAAGCCAGTTTTGGCTCATTTTCAAAGGGTTGAACATTTTTTGTGTATTGCAGGTCCCCTTTCTCACCTTGGAAGTGATTTTGGTGGAATATCAGACCTTTTATAAGAGCTGTAACTTTATTTTTCCTCTCAGGTGTTGTAATGCAAGTGATTTTTATGTTAAAATAACAATACAGGCCTTGTGATTAATCTTCTATCCTCTACTAGTGTTGTTTGACTAATTTCTAATTCTTCATTATAACTATCGGTTTGTGCATGTTGTTTTTTTACATTTCTATGACTTGTATCAATCTACAAAAGTAAAAATGCTCACCACTCCTTTGGTGCATCACCTATTAGCATTAGTTTTAGTTTATCTGCATTCTCTATCTCTATCTCCTTTGGAATTTAGGGTAGGATTAGGAATATAGACCTCTGCAACTTGTAAGTGATAAATCTGACCAGAGGAATTGAGGAACCAGCCTCTAAACTAGAGATTCCTTTCTCATTTTGCAAGTCCCACACTTGGGGAAAGGATTCAATGTTGTGCAATCACACTGGATGCTTAGTATGATCAAACTAGAAATCTGATCAACATCCAGGGGGTGCTGCTAATTTGCAACAACAATTTTGGCACGCGGTGGGACCTTAGAGGTCTTCATCTTCATTGTAACAAAATTGATGTGCATTTGTTGCAAGTTTCTTGCTTAAAAGAGCTATAAATTACACATCTGGCGACTCCAAGGAAGAAGAATCAACTGGTTTTAGCAGTGCAGACCTGAAAACTCATGAGAAGAATCACTACAAGGTCAAGAGCTGGAGAAGAAGAGGTGTTGTTTGAATATCTACAATTATCTCCAAGAATAAGGCAAAGTGGGAGGAGAATCCAAAGGTCTCCATCTCCACCAAACAGAACTCTCTCAACTCCTCCACCTGGTAGGCCTTTCATTTAATCAACAAGGGTTCTAAGGCCAATCAGAATGGCACAAAACAACCCCTATGTCAATTTCACTGGCAGTAACCCACTTGCTCTCAATGCAAAAAATCCAATCCCAGTTGCAGCATTGAAGAACATTCCATACTTCACTGGAGAAAATCAGACCACTCCTGGTGATCATGTTAAGGATATTGCTAACATTTGTGCAATCCATGAGATCAATGAGATGCAAGTTGTTGTCAAACTGCTGGCATCTTCATTCAAAAGGAAAGCTTTACAATGGTTCAAGAGTCTTGCCTTAGGTTCTATTCAAAATTGGAATCAGCTATGTATAGCCCTCCATGAGATTTGGGAAAAAGGGAGACAACTTGTCCCTTTTGGAGCAGGTGACAACTAGCTCCCAATGAGTAGCTAACTAATTTTAATTTCAGATTTCAAAGGACTTGGGAGAGAATTCCAGGTGGCGATCAGCCAACAATGAAAGGTGCTTTTCTTTATTACCTTAAAGCTTTAAATTCGATATTTCTATGTTAATTCAGTCCATGGGAGGCACAACTATCCCCATTGCTTATAACATTGCCATTAGAGCTGAAAATTGTTTGATTCAAGCTGGCAAGCTAGCTCCTAGGCCTCCAATGCCATTATTTCCAAGTTTAGAGAGCCCAAGTACTAGCCAAGTGCCTAATTTAGCTTCTATTCTCACTCCTAGAAATCAGAATTCAAGTGAAGCTTCCACTTCATCTTCTAGTGCCTCAAATGAACTTCAAGAAGTCATGAAGTAATTGCAAAATCTAGGTAATGAGCTGGTTACACTCAAAAGGCAGCAAGCTCAAGGTTTTAGACCTTCTTTCCAGCCACAAGCTCGGCTAACAGTGAGACATATCAACCGCAAAGACCACCCAATCCAGCTATAAATCTAAATCAAGGAAGGCCTCCTACTAATAGACCATTTCAGCCCTATAATCCCAATGTTACATCTGCATCTAAAGCATTAGTGCCAGTACAAAATAATATGGCTCAAGAGTATGATTGGTGTTTCCCATGCAATGAACCTCATAACAAGTCCATGTGCTTCAACGGTGCCTTGAATCAAGTATTAATGGTGACAACAACTGGTTTGGAGGGTGAAGGTAGTCATGGAAATGAATAGCAACAAGAAACATTCCAGCAGCAATCAGCTCCAAATGATACCACACTTGTAAACTGGCAGGCAGAAGATTTTTGTGGCATGAACCAGACAGTTTCCCAAAGTGTTGCAGCCAACACAAGGTCAAAGAGGAGAAATTTGGGTGAAGAATAGCCATTGGACCCAAGTAATTCATGACCTTTTGTCACTCCACAAACTATTGGCAAGCAAAATGCAATCCCAAACACACAAGGACTACCTAAAACGGTTCCTAGGCCAACTCAAATGCCAATTTTTGCTGCCCATATGCAAGGGATGAATGTTTGGGCCAAGGGACAGTAAAAGGATACTTCATCCCAATTCAATATCATTGATCAGATGAAGAAGAAAAATGTAAAAATATCAATGTGGGAATCACTATCTATCCGAGGCCAAAGAGATTTGCTACAAGCTGCTATGAAGGACTGGTCAACTTCAAATCAAGAAGTCCAAATGCAAGAGAAGGTGCTCACAAATGCTTCCCAGCCTAAGGGGAATCATGGAGGACAGCAAGGTAAGATGTTGAAGCCCCCTCCATTCTTTGTTTCTTTGATCATTGGGAACCAATTAGTACACAATTGCATGATTGATTATGGGGCAAGTAGTTTAGTAATGCCCAAGCAAATAGCTGATCAGTTGAGAATTCAGTATGAAACCATATCCAAAGGGGTGGTACAATTGGATGGGACAACAATAACAATAATTGGAGTGATTAAAAACTTGAGTCTTACTTTGCGGGCTGTCCCAATGTGGTTGTTTTGCAAGATGTCTCAGTAATAGACCTTCCACCACTCTTAGCCCTATGTTTGTCAAGGGATTTCACAACTAAGATTGGAGGTTACTTGTCTGCTGGTTGCTCACACATGTTGTTCAAGAACAAGATATGGAACCAAAGCCACAATCAGGTCTGAACCTATTGCAAACTTTCACATTGAGCCTTACACTCCAAGTCAGATTAATGCCAATTGTTCAGCGTTTGATCAAGAAGATCACCCAAGCACTGATGAAGCTGACACCAAGGTAGGAAGTATCCCAGATTTAACTCTTGATGAATGGGCTAACAAGGTGCATGCTTTTGATCCTTATCAAGAAATAGAAGAATCTGAGTTAGGAGTCTATTACATGCATGAAGAAAATCAGCCTATTCTAGCATCACCAAGCCGACCACAAGGATGAAAATGAGGTATGGCGCTTGTTTTTTGATGGATCAAGGAGTAGACAAGGTGCAGGAGGGGGAGCCATGATGGTTTCACCACAAGGAATTAAGTATTATTCAGCTTTTAGATTTCAGTTTTCATGCTCTAACAACACTGTTGAATATGAAGCCTTGGTGCAAGGAGGCGCATTGGGCAATCAAGAGAGGAATAAAGAACTTACAAGTCTTTGGTGACAATGATTTTATTGTCAACCAAGTCAAGGGGCAGCATGCTATCAAGAATGATCTACTCAAGTGCTACAAGAATAGGGTGTGGGACCTCATTGAATATTTTGAGGGTTTTGGCATCAAATCCATTCCTAGGAAAGAGAACCAAGCTGCTGACAGGCTTGCAGCAGTTGGGGCAGCCTTTGACGTTGTGGAGAGCATTCAAAAGGACAAGGTACAACCAAACATCCATGTGATTATAAGGCCTTCAGTGCCGGACAACAATGTAAGTTGGAAAGTGTTTGAAAATGATCATTAAATCATCCATTTCTTGCAAGAAGAGGTTGAGTTCTCAGCTAAAACTTAGGAAAAGTTGGAACAGCAGTATGGTGACCAAGTGGTACAGCTGAGAACCAATAAACTACCAAAGGGCTTATTACTTTGGAGTCCATTTTCAATCCTAATGATCAGTTTAGGAAGGAGAAAGCAAACATCCAAGTGAAGAGAGAAGATTTAGTGTCCATCTCGTTGGAAGAAGGCAAATCACTCCAAGTTGGCAAGATGACAACTGAGCAAGAAAGGTATGAGTTTATACAACTTTGTCAAGAATTCCCTGATGTGTTTGCTTGGAGCTATGAATATTTGAAAGGTTTCAATCCTGAGTTAGCTCAACACACCATTGAATTGGATCCAAATACTAATCCCATTAGGTAGAAGCAAAGGCCAGTCAACCCCCACATGGAGCCTGTCATGAGGAAAGAATTGAATAAGTTTATAGAATCAAATCATATTCCCTATCAAGCATTCTAGTTGTGTTGCAAACTTTGTTCTAGTTAGAAAAAAGAGTGGGGAAATTAGATTGTGTGTTGACTTCAGAGATTTGAATTAAGTATCTCTCGAAGGATCATTACCCACTACCTTCCATGGAGCAGATTTTGCAAGTTGTCACTGGCTCCGAAAGGTTTTCACTACTTGATGGCTATTCAGGGTACAACCAGATTATGGTGAAGGAAGAGGATCAGTTCAAGACAGCCTTTACAACCAAATGGGGAACTTATGCATATAGGAAAATGCCATTTGGGCTGTCCAACGCCGGAGCTACCTTCCAAAGAGAAATGGACATGGCGTTCAAAGGTTTGATTAACAACATAGTGCTGATATATCTTGATGATATCACTATTTTTTCAAAAAATACAGCAGACCACCTCTCTCATTTGAGACAAGTGTTCCAAAGGTGCAGAAGATTTGGAGTCTCCTTGAATCCTAAAAAATGTATTTTCTTAGATCATGAAGGAAATATCCTTAGTCACATTGTCTCTAAAGAAGGATTAGCAATTGATCCAGAAAGAGTTGAAGCCATAAGAGCACTACCATTTCCAAGCCACAAGAAGGCCCTCCAGAGTTTCTTGGGGAGAATAAATTTTGTTCGGAGGTTTGTCCCAGATTTTGCAGCCCTTGTCAAGCCCATCACCAAGATGTTAAAGAAAAGCATGGCTTTCAAATTGATAGCAGAAGGTAAGGAGAGTTTTGAAGCAATCAAAGAAGCCATCTCTCAAGCCCCAACTCTTATCAACCTGGATTTCTCCAAGGATTTCATCCTCTATGCATTTGGGGGTGATGATACTATCTTTGCAATTTTGGTACAATGAGAACAAGGACAATGATGAGCAGCCAATTGCTTTCTTCAGCCAAAGCCTAGAGGAATATGAGGTGAGATATTCTTTCATTGAGAAGCATGTTCTTGTAGTAATCAGGAGCTTGAAGAAATTCAAGCATCTAGTTTCAAACAATAAGGTCCAATTTCTGGTTTCTCATGTGGGAGTCAAGGACTTCTGCTCAACAAAGACTTGAATGAAAAAAGAGTAGGTTGGATTACTCGTGTCATGGAGTATGACATAGAGATCAAGGTCACCAAGTTAGTCGGAGGAAAAGGATTGTGTGAACAGCTGATTTTGAGCAAGCAAAATGAAGCATGCAATGAGAAAGAGACTGTTTTGAAGTTACAAGACAGCCATGAGCAAGGAAGCACTCAAGAGGAAAATAATGGTGTCCCCACTCCTTGCTAGACCCAAATTATAATGCACTTCCTAAGCACAGGCCTATGCCCTCCGAGAGATGAACAAGACCCAAAGAAGACACTTCGATTGCAGGCTGTCCCATATGTCCTTGTTGATGGTGTCTTTTTCAAAAGAGATGTGAATGGGGTACCGCTTTTTGAGATGCATTGGTACAAATTAGATTCATAGGATGTTGGAAGAGTTCCATGGTGGACCAGTGGTGGTCATTTTGCACTAAGAGTGACAACTCTAAAGATCATGAGGGCTAGTTATTATTGGCCCAAGATTTTTAGTGATTGCTATGCATGGATCAAGAGGTGCAAGAATTGTGCATTATTCACGAGGTAAAGAGAGGATAGCTTCCTTCCATTGCATCCAATTTCAGTTGACCAGCCATTCATGCAATGGGGTTTAGACTTCATTGGAGTCATTAATCCCAATTCAAGCCAAGGGCACAAGTGGATTTTAACAGCCACAGATTACTTCACTAAGTGGACTGAAGCAGTAGCACTCAAGGAAGTAAATGAATCTAGCATCCTAGACTTCTATGAGGGAATAGCAACTAGATTTGGTGTACCTACTACAATAATATCAGATAATGCATTGGCATTCATCGGTTCCAAGGTGACTGAATGGGCTGTCAAGAACGGGATCTACCTAAGTACTTCATCAAACTATTACCCCCAGGGTAATGGCCAGGCTGAATCTACAAACAAGAACTTGTTGAGGATCATTAAGAGGACTCTTGATGAAAATCAGAGGTCTTGGCATACTAAATTGAAATCAACTTTATGGGCTAATAGGATAACTCCCAAGAGATCTACGCTTAACATAGTTTCCAACATTGGAACTCATGAAGCAGATTGGAGTTGTTGGAGTTTGACCCATGTAAGTTAGATATGCGAGAATTGATGGAGCTCTAAGAAATCAGGAATCAGGCATCCCAAGCAATGGAGAAGGATCAGGCTTTGATAAAGAAGACCTTTGATAGAAAGGCCAAGAATAGATCCTTCCAAGTTAGAGATCTAGTGTTAAAATGGGATGCAGATAGAGAAAAATTGGGAAGGCATTCAAAATTTGATGCCATTTGGAGTGGCCCATACATGGTCACAAAGTGTAAGGACAACAATGCCTTCCAATTGTCTTCATTGGATGGCAAAGAACTACAGATTCCAGTCAATGGGATCCATCTAAAGCATTGCTACTAAAGGGAAATTCTCCACCTTGTAAATATTAGCTTAGGTTTTCATTCCTCCAAGTGCTTGTGCACATTGTTTTTCTATAGGTTAGTTTTGCTTTCCCTAAGTGCTTTGGCACAGGCTTGCTGTTCCTGGGAATGTGTTTGTAGGCCTTGCTCCATCAGGTGATATTCCATGTTCCTCCTTGCAACGTTCTAGTCATTTGGGGTATCAGATAGAAAATTAGGTGACTCCATGCCCAATGGATTGCTTCAGGCAACTGGTAACTTCATCCAGCAGGCAGATGACCCCTCTGAGTCGCCAAAATTGTTATCCAAAATGTGTCCCCTGCTCATTCTTTGGCTAACTCCCTTTCATCTTTCCTTCTCTTGTACCTCAGACATAATATTTTAATTTTTAGGCACTCAAAACCTTCTAGAAATGGAACCATTAGATAGAGCTCTTTCTCATCTTTCCAGAAAGGTAAAGTTTTCCTCCTAACTCCATGTATTTTTGAAGTTATGGCCCGGCGGAGTTTTTTGGGAAAATTTTCCCCTGAAAGGTCTGCGGCCAATGAGATCCCACCACGTGGCACCTAGAGTGGTGGAGCGTGGGGAAATTTTAGAAAATTTTCCAAATGACCAAAAAGGTGTAAAAATTCAAATTTTTGCCCGCCAACCCGATTTGGCCCTGTTTTGCCCTAAAACTTCAAATGGCCATATCTTTCGATCCAGAGCTCAATTTTTGCATTCTTTATATCAATGGAAAGCTGGTGAAATTATCTACAATATTCCAAGGTATTTTTGCATTTTGATGGATTTTGGAGAGATAAAATTGAAAAATTCCTCTGGCATGTGGTCATGGACAAAAATGACGTTTCAACCACCGTTTTTAATGAAGAATGGCTCGCATTCTCTCCTAGCATGGCTAAAAATGTTAGGGGATGGGTCTGTAAGGATGCCCATGCTATTTTGAATGTATTTTGGTCAATGGTTGAATCCCTTCCATGTTTTCCCACGTTTCTTTCTCTTGGACTCATCCCTTGCACTGTAAAAGCTAGTTTTGGCTCACTTTCAAAGGGTTGAACATTTTTGTGTATTGCAGGTCCCGTTTCTCACATTGGAATTGATTTTGGTGGAATATCAGACCTTTTCTAAGAGCTGCAACTTTATTTTTCCTCTCAGGTGTTGTAATGCAAGTGATTTTGATGTTAAAATAACAATACAGGCCTTGTGATTAATCTTCTATCCTCTGCTAGTGTTGTTTGACTAATTTCTGATTCTTCATTACAACTATCAGTTTGTGCATGTTGTTTTTTTTGTTGCATTCTATGACTTGTGTCAATCTGCAGAAGTAAAAAATGCTCACCACTCCTTTGGTGCATCACCTATTAGCATTAGTTTTAGTTTATCTACATTCTCTATCTCTGTCTCCTTTGGAATTTAGGGTAGGATTAGGAATATAGACCTCTACAACTTGTAAGTGATAAATCTGACTAGAGGAATTGAGGAACCAACCTCTAAACTAGAGATTCCTTTCTCATTTTGCAAGTCCCACACTTGGGGAAAGGATTCAATGTTGTGCAATCACACTGGATGCTTAGTATGATCAAACTAGAAATCTGATCAACATCTAGGGGTGCTGCGTATTTCAACAATAGGATGTAGGAGTGAAAGAATCTTATAGATTATGTTGGGCAGCGAGCTACGAGGTACACATGAGAGGGCCGATCATCCTAACATAGCTGTGATTACAAAGTGGAGAGAGACCACCTGCAGGGGTTTAGTTCACCACTTCAAACACAAGTGAATGAGGCTGGGGATTGTTAGAGGCTTCACAGTCACAAGTGGAGAGACTAAAGGCAAGACTCCGCCACGTGAGAGGGCATATTCATATGTTACAGGAGAGATTGGTGGATCAGTGGGAGGAACCAATAGCAGTGGTACCTTTGAGGATGGAGAGGCCAGGTGAGTGGCGTCGATGATCACCATCGCTACCTAGTTTAGGATGAGGCGCGGGGCCTAAGTGAGTTTCATACGAGAGAGTAGAAGAAAAATAAGGATTCCGACCTACACATCGATAATAGAGAAGATGTATTTGTCTAACATCTAAATAAAATTGAATATGTATGTTGATTTGAGTTATGATAATAATAAAAATATTTGTGTTTTGAATGTTTGGATTTGATAAAGGACAAAGGTGAGTGTTATCAATAAAAATACGTGAAAATATTTATATTTTTAAGGAAAGCACAACACATGATAGGTTATGGTAGGGGATGGTCGAGCTAACCTTGGGAGACTCCATGTCTCCTAAGTGCTACGTACATAGCCCATTGCAAAAAGCAAGGAGGGTCTCGGACAATGTAGTTCTCCCTTAGGACAAGGGAGGGATGAATTTAGGCAATTTGGTTGTGGTTAGGCAATTTGTTGGTTGTTAAATGTTTGATGTTGGTAGGGTAATGTTGTTGGTGTTGGTGTGGGTATAGGTGAAGCGAGGGTTAGCCTACCCAAGCATAGGAAACCGTGTCCTGATTAAGGTCAACACATAATCCTAGATTTGGGTAAAAGAGGAAAAAGTGTCCCATAGTTGGAAAGAGCTAAACAAACCACGTATTATCATAGGATGAGCTTGAATCCCTAGGTACCTTGCATAGGCAAGAAGTCGATAGGTGAAAAGAGTTGTATAATCACAATATATCGGATATACGTCACGTCCCTTGAATTTTGTTGTTTTGAAGAATGGTGAGGTGAGGTGGATGGTATAGGCAGGGGCACGAGAGAACTTGTTATAAGGTGATTATTCAGTGAAAGAGAACCAAACCTAAATAGAAAATTCCATGACTCAAAAGAGCTTTTAAATACTACTTTTATTTTTCTCGGATATAGACTTATCGATGTGGGAACTCCATATGGAATATGCATTTTGTTGTTCTTGAGGTCTTCATGAAGCCGATCAATGTGAGAAGCTTTTGATAGAGGCTGACTTTTATAGGTGTCCTTCAAGGGAGAAGTCTACTTATAGTAGCAGATGCACCTTTACACATAGCTATCCTTCGAGGGAGCAGTCTAGTTATAGTAGCATATGTGGCTTTGCACATACCTATCCTTTGAGGAGAAATCTAGTTTATAGCTTAGAGGTCTAGATGTTTGTTTGGCATGAAGCATCTAGTTTTGTAGGAAGTTCGACTCAAGAATATCCCTAGAATTATATAATTGAGAACTTTTTATTTTGATATTTTTAAGTCATGGACCGGACTAAAAATGGGAAGGCATCTTGAAGAGGAGGTGATGATCAAACCACGTGATTTTGATTCTACTTTGAGATGCATGAAACAAGGTGTATGAGGTGGTAAATGAGCTCAAGGGACGAGCACAAGGTAGATAAGAAGTGATGTAACACTAAATTCAATAGTAGAATGGTTGGAGATGCAAGGCATTAAGGGGTTCAGGCTCAGGTTTACCATTAAGCGAAGCTAAACGATAAGTACTTGATCCGTAAGTGTGAGTGATAATGTAAGGCCCAATCCAATTAAGAGAAAATTTCCACGTTTGCTCTTTTCTAGTTTGGTTACATGTTGATTCTCTTTGAGGACAAGCTCACCAATCTTAAAGGTACACTCATGAATTCATTTATCATCAGCATGCTTGATGTGCTTTTGATAAAGTTGAAGGTGGTCAAGAGTTGTAAGACGTCATTCGTCAAGAAGCTTTAATTGGGCTAACCACTCTTGGCGGAAGTCATCATTGGTGAGAATATCCTGAGACATATTACGAGGGAAGGGATTTGTATTTCGAGAGGTAAGACAGCCTCGGTACCATATACCAGAGAGAATGGTGTGGCATTAGTGGAAGTACGAATGCTTTGGTATGATAATCCCAAAGGGTAAAGGGGATGTGATCATGTCGCTTTTCCCAAATTGTTAATGACTTTCATGAGAATTTTTGTTAAGGTTTTGTTAGAAGATTCAGCTTGACCATTTTCTTGTGGATAGTAAGGTGACGAGAAGCTAAGTTTGATACCAAAGTTGTCACAAAGGGCTCATAACAGCTTATTTTGAAAGATTTGCCATTATCGGTTATCGGCCGATGACGAACACCAAAACAAAAGATAATGTGATGATTGATGAACTCAACAATTTTCTCTTTTTTAGTTGAAATGAGTGGAACAACCTCCACCCATTTAGTGTAATATTCAGTTGTTGTGAGGATCCAATGGTGACGCTGCGAAGAAGGCATGTGAATCTTGCCAATAAGGTCTAAACCCCATTGTGAGAAAGGCCAAAGATCTCGTGTGACCTGTAGCGGGTGGCTGGGAGTATGTTGAAGGTTGGCATGTTGTTGACACATAACACAATGCTTAACATATTCACATTAGTCTTTATTAAGAGTAGGCCAGTAATATCCTAGGCAAAGGATCTGCTTGTACCACGAAAGGCCACTAAAGTGCCCACCACAAATTTCGTCATGGACTTATTGGATGGTATGGGTGATGTTAGCGCGGTTAGACATCGAAGGAGGATACCATCGAAGCCACGTTAATAGAGTATTTCCCCCATGATGACATAACGAGTAACACTTTTAAGAAAAGTGTTTGCCATTACTAGTAAGGTCAGTTGGGAGAACAAATTTTGTAAGGTAGTCGTGAAATTGGTGATACCAGGTATCCTGCGAATCAGAAGATACATTATTCACCATACAAACATCCGGGACTAATTAAGATGGGGCAAAGAGTTGTTGGACCAAGACAAATATGTCAGAGTCAGTTGGTGAAGTAGGAATTTGTGAGGCCAAGCAAGCCATAGTATCCGCAAATTTATTAGTTGAGCGTGGAACGGTTTGGATAGAATAATGAGTAAATAAGGTCATAAGTGAATCCATGTAACATTTGTACTTTTGAAGTTCCTCATTTTTACATTGGTAGATGCCAATAACTTGATTTACTACCAATTGAGAGTCACCGAAAATGTTAATAGACTTCACACCTAAGTGTAACGCAACATGGAGACCCAAAACAAGAGCCTTGTATTCCACTATATTTTTAGTGTAGGGGAAATCAAGCCTGAATGAAAGAGGCATAGGTTCACCATCAAGAGGAATGAGAAAAACACACACCCCTCTGCTGCGCTGACGTTTAGATCCATCGAAGAAGAGGGTCATCGGATAAGACGCATCACTAAGTGAAAGGGTTGCGATGAGTTCATCAAGGAAAGTGAAATTGGTAAATTTTTCCCCAGGTAAAGGGGCTTCCACGAATTGATCCACAATAGTTTGTCCTTTGACTGATTTTTGGTGTACAAACTCAAAGTCGAGGTCGGAGAGGAGCATAAGCCATCGAGCGATGCGTTGGTTTAGATGAGGTTTGGCGTACATATAATGTATGGGGTCAGCATTGGTGATGAAAAAAGTTTTGTGATTCAGGAGGTAATGTCAGAGTTTGGTGGCCATGAATGATAGGGCTAGGCACAAATTTTCTACGTGTGTATACCTAGTCTCGTAATCCACAAGAGTACGGCTTATGTAATAAATTGCTTGCTCTCGATGCTCGAGTCATGATGTGCGAGCATGGCTCCTACAGCATGGTCGGTGGTAGAAAGGTAAAGGTAGAAAGGGTGATCGTCCTGAGGTGGGATAAGCACGGGTGGCTGCAAGAGATAAGCTTTAAGAGCCTCAAAGGCTTGGTGGCACTCCTCGCTCCATTGAAAGACAATGTCCTTTTTAAGGAGATGATGGAAAGGTTGACATCGATCTGAGAGTTTTGAGATGAAACGCCGGATAGATTGGAGTTTTCCCTACAAACTACGCAATTATTTTAGGTTAGTGGGTGGGGGCATTTCTAAGATAGCTTTGACTTTAGTTGGGTCGACCTCAATGCTATACAAAGAGATGATAAAGCCAAGGAGTTTTCCCGAAAGGACGCTAAAGAAACATTTCTTTGGTTGAAGGCGAACATAGTATTATAACAGTGATCGAAAATAATGGTTAAAACATCGAGATGTTCACTATGATGTTTGGATTTTCGAAGAAGATAATCGACATAATCCTTGAGGATAGTGTGCACAATGTCATGAAAAATTTAAGTCATAGCCCGCTAATAGGTCACACCAGCATTCTTAAGGCCAAACGGCATGACACGATAGCAGAAGGTCCCCCAGGGGGTAATGAAGGTGGTTTTATGTTGATCGGCCAGGGCTACTAAAATTTGATTGTATCCCGAGAAACCATCCATGAGAGAAAGAATCTCATGGCCCATAGTGAGATCAACAAGTTGATCAATGCTAGGTAGGGGGATGTCATCCTTTGGGAAAGTGAGGTTAAGGTCCCAGAAATCTGTACATATCCGAAGTCCCCCATCGCTTTAGTGACAGGTACGACATTAGAAATCCATTGAGGATAGTCAATAGGTAAGATGAAAGAAACAGAAAGGAGTCATTGAAGCTCTTCTTTAACCAAGAGGGAAATGTGTGGATGCATTTTTCTTAGTTTCTATTTAACTAGTTTGGAGTCTGGTTTCAGAGTGATGTTATGGACAGCAATGTCAGGATCGATTCCTGGCATGTCGGCATAGGACCAAGTGAAAGCTTGATTGCATGCACGGAGGAAGGTAGTCAAGGTGGATTGTTCTGATGTGTCGAGGGATTGTCTGATCTTTACAATGTGAGGATCGTCCTCCATGTGGATGTTGATTTCTATAGTCGACTCATTCAACATGGTTTGGGTTTCAGATGGTAAGGCGTGTTGAATATAAGAGTCGTCCACACCAAGGTAGGTGAGGATGGAGTCGTCATCCTGGCACTCCACAACATTAATCGAAGGCGAGTTTTCTTGATCATGTCCGATCAAAAGGGCAGATAAGATGGGTCTTCACCATCGTGTTGATAAGTGAGAGGACCTAGGAAAATAGCATTTACAAAAAAAAATGTTAGGGGGGATAGATTATGGGTCTATCGACTCCGTGGGTGAAGATGGAAAAATGGGCGATGATGGTTCGGAAGGGGTGACTTTGTCTTCTTCCTGGATACAATTGACATGAGATTTCTTCGATGTAGGTGGTTCAAAAAATCCAAGACCACTACGATCTTTGTGTTTGCGTGTAGTCATGGGAATGATCGTATGTCGGCCTTGTTCATAAAGACCAAAACCAAAACCTTTCCAAGCACAGTGAGTCAGGAAGGTGAGGGCGAAACGACGGTTGGTTAGATATTAAAAATCAGATTGGAAGGGAACCACACCAAGGGGAGGTTCAGGGGTGACAGAGGATGCATCGACACCCCCATATGTTAGGTTGGTGCAGCAATTAGGTGGTCCATAGGAGATCACCTCCCCCACATGACGGTCGTAGGTAGGATGTGCATGTAACTGTCCATACTCTTGTGGGGTATGGAAGGTGCTAATGTTTTATAGGTGGTACTCCCCCAGCATAAGGCATTGAAAAAAACCTACCAAGGGATCCGAGGTTGGGATGTTGTCTGTGGGGAAGGAAGAGGTATTCGCGTCGATCATTTCAGTGGTTAAAGGTGTGGGTGTGGCTAAGGTGGATGGTTGAGGTGTGGTTGAAGTAGATGGCTGGGTCAGATCAATGGGTGCCTTGACTGGTAACAGCACATCATTAGGGTGGTATAACATGTTGCAGGTTTTGATGGGAGAAGCGTCAGCTATGACGGTGTATGACTTCCCCTCATATTCAAATTTGATGCATCTATGTAAGGTGGAGGGAATGCATCCCATAGCCGGATCAAGGGTGGCCTAACAACATGTTGTATTGGAACTATCCCTCAAGACATAGCAGATTTCGAGCAAGGTACGTGGCCCTACATGAATGTTAAGGATCACGGTGCCTAGGGTAGAAGTAATAGCATTGTTGAACAAATGCAACATGGTGGGGTTGGCACACATGTAGCTAGGAGGGATATTCATCTGTTGGAAGGATTTGGAAGAAACAATGTTTAGGCTAGTTCCCCCATCGATCATAACACAATGTACCTAAATGTCCTGGATGTAAACCGAGATGAAAAGAGCGGGGTCAGGATCTTCTACACCAAAGACGACAATTTCTTCTTTGGAAAAACTGACAGAACGGACTTGCTTGTCTGAGGATAGAGGTGGTTGTGGAGGTAGGTTGTTTGGTGAGAGAAGCGACGTGGTTGGGTGTTAAGATGGAGGCGACGGGTAGGGTTTCATTAGGTAGGACCTCTATCCCTTGGAGGATCTCAATTAGAGCTTGTTGATGAGATTCAGATGTTTGAATGAGATCATAAAGTGTCATTTTTACAGGAGATTGGTGAAGTTGTTTGATCATGGTGCGATGGGCAACTCCATCAGAGACTGGATAGGTAGGTCCATGAATAACCACTTTAGGTGGTGGTGTGATCGGGATGGTGGAAGGAGAAAGAGAGGCCGTAGGTGTGCTCTCTTTAGCTTTTCCATTGTTTTTCTGACCTCGAGTAACAATGCTAATCATTTTGATCTCTCAAATATCGGATGAGGAAGATGAAAGGGATAAGTCATTTTTCTCGAGAGGTATGGTTGCAATGATGATAGATTTTTGCGAGGCGGGGGCAGGTGGTATAGGAGAAGAGATCGAAGCTAAGGGATTTTCCCTTCGTAAGTTTTCTTTCTTAGATTTTCTATCTCGAGATAGGCAACCATTTGCGAAAGATGGCTTTCAAAGCTTTGCATCCTTCTACATTGTGTCCTGGTGTACGGTGGTAGGAACAAATTTTAGATTCATCATAACCTATAGGTCGAGGTTTAGATGGATCATGGGGTCTGAGTAGGGGTAGGGAAATGGTCGCATCCCCTACCAAAATATCAAGGATCTTGGCATAAGATCATTTGAGTGGGTCAAATTCATATGAAGATGAGGCTATGGATTGAGTGGGTGAAATTATTGATTTTTTGGTAATGGTTGGAGTACGCAGTGGTTCGTACGGGTGGTGGTTTAGGAAAGGGATTTTGATGATTGGGTTTAACTAGGCATGGCTTCTTTTGCGTAGAAGTCATGTTTAGCTGGTTAGATGATGAGGCCACAAATGATGTGGTGGTAGGAAACAACCATGGGGAAAGAGGAGCAACAACAAACAAGTCCTTCATGATCAAGTTTGTTTAGGGTTGGTAGGTAGGGAGGATACTTGGGATGACGGTGTTGAGATGCCCGTAGATTTTTGTATGGGTGCAGAAGGTGCAGGTCGTGTTAAAGAAGATGTTGGAGACATGGTGTATTGAGGCAAGGTTAAGGGTGAGGCCCCAATATAGAAGGTAGGTGTGACAGTGAGGTTGAAACCTTGCTGTTTGCCGGTGTGATTGGGGTGAGGGTTTTAGTTGTCTTTGGAGGCATAGATTGGACCCAAGGAGATTGGGTATATCTCCTAGGTGGATTGACGGCTTTATTTTTGGATAAATCTAACCATTTAGGTGGGTGCGTTAGGCTAGGTATTGGTGAAGTCCCAAGCATAGGGGAAGGTTTGGTTAGGTTGATAGAGGTGGATGAGGTATTCGATAGAGATGAGGGGGGTGAAGGTGAGGACATAGGCATTTTGAGCTTTTGTAAACACTTCGGGTATATGGTAGAGGTGTCTGGATCAATCATCTACATTTGAGTAGAGCATGGTATACTCAAACGTTCCCATAAGACTCATCTATCTTCTGGGGGATGACAATCTCCAAGTGTGGACGGGAATTTTGGTATGGAAGAGAAGTGGGTTGTGATTCTAGTCCACTGTAGGTGTGATACAAGGGGCGAATGAGGTGCTGTATCAATTGGTGTTAAGAGGTCCACCGATCCTTTGGAAAGATTTAGGCGATGAAGAACTAATAGGGAGGAGGGCATGTTCTAGAGGATCTGTCATGGTTAAGGAGTTTGATGATGTAGGCTTGAAGGGTTTCTCCTCTAAGGATGACGAGAAAAAGTGGAGATCCTTCTTCTTTTGCAGCAAGAGTGGTGGAAGGAGATGTTTGGAAAATAAATAGGTTGAATAACATCTGCTCACGGTCTTGCGAGGATGTGGTGTAAGAAGGCTCTTCTGTGAGAAGATAACTCTAGGCGGTTGATTCTTTTATGGGTAAAGGAATAGCGGGGCTATCCTCTTGTCCGATGAGCGAGAAGGGCGAGGACCCCTACATTGGTGAAGAGGCTTGATTCATATTTTCTTCGATAGAAACCCTTGGTGGGAGTTAAAAACCTCATGGATCTCGTGCACACTCCTCTCCTCGGCCGAGGTTTCTTGGTTTGTGTTCTTATTAGATGAATGGTTTGGAAATTGTTTGTTGAAGATTTTTAAATTTTGATTAGCGGGGCATTAGGATTATCAAGGATTATTTCCCCTGCATCAACCATTTCTAGCACTATGTTTTTCAACATCTTGCAGTTTTCGTGGCTATGTCCCTTCACACGATGGAAGTTATAGAAGTCATTTTCTTTATACCAAGGTATAGCGTGGGCGAATCAAATCTGGAGTGAGGTTTAACAGGAGGCAAGGTGATAGCTCCTGCTTTAAGTAATTTGTCCAAGATCACATCATAAGTTTCTCCCAAGGGAGTGTACTTGATGGGCTCACTTTATACTTATAGGTGGGTTTCGGCTAGGTATTAGACGATGCTTGAGATTTGACTCCTTTGCGTGTACAGCTCCTTTTGATTTTGAAGTAGCCGATGTGTGAGAGTTGGTGGTGTTGGGTTTGTTAGTGGAGTCTTGGATTCAGAAATTTGATTTTTATTTCACAACTTCAATTTCTCCTCCTCTAAGGCTCGAATCTCTAGTTTCCGAGCCATAGTAAAGGCTTCATCAAAGGTGCAAAAGTTTGAATTTGGAGGGTGGGAGAAATGTGTTTAGCATAGGCCCATGTAAAGAGTTTGATAAGCACGGCCTGAGGTAAGACATAAGTAAGTTGGTTGATGAGGCCCCGCCATCGTCCAACGAAATCCATGATAGACTCATCTTCAAATTGTCAAATGGTATAGAGGTCAGTAATGGATACTTTCTTGGCAATATTGATAGAGAAGTGATCCAAGAAAGATTAGGCTAACTAGTTAAAGGAGAATATTGAGTCTTTGGGTTAAAAGCAACTGTACCACTTCAAAGCGAGGTCTGATAAGGACATGGGGAAGGTATGGAGTAGTAAGGCATCATCATGAGCAATTAGACAACGGGCATGTCTAAACGATCGTAAGTGTTGTTAAGGGTCCTCCTTACTACTAAAATGAGTAAATTTCAGTAACTCCCATTGGGGAGGATATGTATGAAGGGGGACGAGAAGGATGAATAGGCTCCCAAAAAACTTGCTTGTATGTCGAGGGTGTTATGGATTCTGAAACATAAGCCTCAAGATTTTGCATCTTTTCCATCATCTTTGATTAAATCATTGGTTGGGTTAGATGAAGGTGTTGTCATCGTAAACGGAGGAGGATTGGGCCAAGAGCTATTACTAGACAATGGTGGGGTTGAATTTTGATAAGGTAACGATGATGAATGTGTTGGGGCAGCTAAATAAGGGTGCCTATATAAGATGTTGAGGCCATCGGATGCATCTGCGGAAATGAAAAGGTGGGCGAGCACGAGAGGAAAACTTCGTGTGGATAGATGGTAGAGAGCTAGTTAAGAAAGAGACAATCTGCATGGGAGAGATGAGGTAGGGACAGTGGACGCTAGTGATATGTGGGACCCCAGTTAACCAAAGGAAGACCAATTGGGCAGTATGAACCACCGAAGCCATTGGTGGGAGACAGGCTAAGGATGAAGATGGTGGGGCAGATTTATTAGGTGGGGAAGAGGCTAAGTGAGTAGCTATACTAATAGGCATACCAAAGAGGAGTTGACCGTCGGGTGTACGGTCGGGGTATGACACAAATAATATTATGCGGCATTAGGATTAGCATTCAAAAATTTGGCAAAGGCCGAGATCTCCTACAGGGATCTTGGAAAAATCGGCGTCAGTAGGATTCCCATAGAATGCAAAGGGGTGACTCGGGTAAAGACACGGAATAAGCATGCGAAACCATGGATGCGGCTTATTTCCGGTGATAACAACCATGGATAAGGGGATATAGCAGGGAATTAGTCAATTAGGAATGGAAAAAGGAATAAAATGTTTGAATTGGTAGGTTGTTGGTTTGTCGGAACTATGAAACATAGTAAGCGATATCGGTCCAATAACCGATGTCGGTCGAAAGATAGCTAGCATCGGTCGGTGTAACGATGTCGGTCCTTTGTGAAGGCAAAGAGAGAATGTAAGAGGTTGTTGGTTTGGGGATAACAAGGCTTAGTATACCCACCAAATTGTCTGAAGTGATCATTGAGACAGGGTATAACAGAGAAACAGAATTGAAAGAAGAAAAACAAGCAAGATGCACAAGAAAATCAAGAGACTAACCCTAGGATTAGTTTTAATCACTTTGGGCTTATGCCTTAGATGCAAGATGATATCAATCCTAAACAAAAGACCTAAGGGAGATGTCAAGTTTATTTTGGCTTGTAAGGCTACCTCAATCACGAGGAGGAATACCGCGGGGAAGGGGGATGTTTGAGATGTTGTGTAGTTTATGATGTGATTTGGCATGTGTTGTGCGGTGAGAGTAAGATTAATTTCTTATCAATACCATGGATATCACCCACATGTGTACGACATGTTACTTAATCTACATTCACTAGAATTTAAAGACAATGAAACAAACAAGAATGTGATGCACGTGTTTTAAACCCAAATCGAAAATGATATTCGATGAAGCAAAGAAATAGAAGAGGTTAAGAAGATGACTTTCACTAATGCAAAGATGTGAAAGAAATACAAGTTCTTTTACCAAAATGACAAAATATTTTGTGAATATTCGGAAAGAAAGAAACAAGTGTGCTCCTATATGAAAACAGGCAAGAAAAGAAAGAAACTGAGAAGGGTCCCACTGAAGTCGTGCCAAAATGTTTCGAAAAATTTTGTTCTAGAATAGAGTTATTTCTATCTTTTCATTATCTTGAGAAACATATAAAGGTTAGGGCTAGGAGGAATACATGTTGAGTGTTGGGAAGGTGTGCGCGTACCCTTGTAGAGAGATCAGACCGATTGTGAAGAGCTCCTTTTTGTCTGGGAAGGACTACCTGTAAATAAGAATGCAAGACCACTAGATTTTCATTAAACAATAAGTGAGGGAACTACCTTGGGCCCAGGAAATATTAGACTTCCTTTCGAAGGTGGTCAGTTCCCTTTTAATACAAATTAATGCAAATGATAATAAAGAAGCTATTGCGAAATCACGATTTAGGTACCTCGTTACTAAAAGCAATAGAGACTAAACTACCAATAATAAAATGTCATGTTGTTTGTTTGGTCACTAGTTATTGATACATTCAGATCGATTCAAAGGGATTAACAAGGCTGGATATGAGATTTTTTGTAGGTAAATGGGTGAAAGGTTGGTTTTAGGTATAAGTCACGGTGATCGCGCGCCCTTTGGATAACCGACCACAGTTATAAAACCGATATTGGTAGGCGTTGACCAATGTTGTAGGGGTAGTGATTTAGGGATTTTAAATGGAGGTTGGTTATAAGGTGGTTATAAGGTTGGTAGATGGTTGAGGGGAGTTGTAGGGTGACAGAGAAGACTCAGAGAGTGAGAAAGCTATCTTTGGGGCAATATAGGGATGGATGAATGGAGGTTAGGTGTAGGGTACTACCGGGTGGTAGATCCAGGAGTGAGCTTATAATCATTATGAATCAAAAGTTCACAAAGCAGTGTTTAGGAGCATACAAGGTAATAAAAGAGACTACTTACTAGTTTCTGATGCGAATGTAGGTCCAAGGAATGCAGTGGCGAAGGCAAGGCCCAGTTGGGATGATCTAGCAATCGGAAGTGAGCTGATGAAGCTATCCTCCGACTCTCCCAATGTTTGGATGAGTGCGACCGTGAACCCATTGCTCAACTACAGTCTTGGGCTCAATACCCTTCTCTGCAATCTCTTCTCTCTTTCTCAATTATCTCCCTCTTGCAAATGAATTCGGATCCTTTAGCTTTTGTTGGGGAGGTCATTTACGAGGAACCAATAGTGGTTTCCTAACCGATGGTGGTCGAGTAGGGACCGGCGTCGGTTAAGTCAAAGTTGGCTATTTTTAGTAAAATAGCCAACTTTCCTTCTCTTCTCTGAGGGGTCGGTTGTGGGCTTGGTCAAGTCATTATTAGGTTTGTTTTGGTGCGGGTGAGGGGTGATGAGTCATGGGTGTGGGTCTAGACCAAGTTATAGGTCTTAATTAGGTTAGTTTAAGGTTAGGGCTAGGTCATGGTGAGGTGGCGAGGTGGGGTGGTAGGGTTGGAGATGTGGATTTATTAATTATAAGGTAATTAATAAATAATTAAGTGTGTAAGGTTTATGTGGTGAGGTAGGGTTAGATTGCGAGATGAGATGTGGGGCACGGGCGTCGTAAGACCCAAATTTGGTGTGTACATCTGAGTCAACTTAAAATTTATCCATGTGTAGGGCTGACGCTAATCTGAAAATTTACGTTTTGGTTTGGCCTTGGAGTTGCACCGAGGAGACACTTGGAGATTTCCATTGCCTTTCACAAACTTAGACAAAAAATTTATGTGGTTGGTATATTTTTGTGGACCATGGACATGTGGAGGGCTGACGCTCATTTGAGGATCTACCTCAAGGTCCCACCTTAACAATTGTGATAAGGAGACATGTGGAGGCTTCCTCTGGCTCTACTCTATACTTAAACTTTCAAGGCAATTTTGAAAAGCCTAGGACACATGGAGGGATTGCGCCTGTTTGGGGACCGGACCCTAAATTTTATTTTGAAGAAGTGTCAAAATGACACTTGGAGGCTTCTAGTCACTTGTGCCCTTTCTTGGACTTTTCAACGGCCAAGGAAAACTATCTTGGACCCTAGACACATGGCGCCTTCGCTGATCCTTCAAATTTTTTAACAACTCTGCGGACTGAGACACATGTGGTGAGCCCATGCTTCTTTGGGGTCTCTATTTTTGGGACCATCTCAAAGTGCACCATTGAGACACATGGAGGCTTCGTCTTGCTGCTTTTTTGCTGAGACTTTTTTAGAGACCAAAAGGCATTTTTCTTGGGCCCATGGCATGTGGAAGGCTCGCGCTTGTTTGGAAACTTACCCTGTACTTATCCTTTGTAGTTACACTAAGGAAACATGTGGATGGCTATAAAATAAAGTGGAGAAGGGGAAAAATCAATGGTTGGTGTGCATTGCATCTGTTTTTCTACCATTTTTGCTCCAAGACTCCCAAAGATGCGAATAAGCACTATTTTTCATCATTTTTTGATGAAATTACTTATCATCTCTATCTGTATAGTGCCATTAAATAGATTTAGAACTTAATTTGTGAGTCAAAGGATTGTTAAGGTCAATATTTTGAAATTGGAATTGCTCAAGCACTTGTAAAAATGAGAATTACCAGAGAAGCTGGATACGGGATAGAGTTACATAGGAAAGAAAGGGAAAAGGATGAAATGATGAAAGTTGTAGGTGAAAATGATGAAAAAGGTGTTGCTTGGAGAGCAAAAGTATTACTGTCATATCCATTTATGCAGAGCCTCTAGAAAATTATTAAAAAGAGGATTTCTCACATGATAGAATAAGAATGATTATAAGGATTGCCAAAAAGTTGTGGCATGGCATTGTAGTGATTAGTTAAGGGCCCAAGAAATGTGATCAGTTCACAATTGGTCCACAATGAAGCTTTCATATCTGAATTTGTTAAATGTCACTTTCAGAGGTAAATTGGTAACAAGTAAAGGTCCCTCAAATATTCTTCTCTTTTGAGGAAAATTGAGTGAGTAAAATGTATAAATGGGGTAAGTGCACCAAGATGGTGGAAAATTAAGGGGACATAAAAACCTAAAATTTAGGTACCGTGAGTGCAGTTTTAAACCACACTCGCATAAATTTTTTTATAGGCTTGGAAATTTATGAACCTAAAACCACGATCATGGTCCTCTTAGAGAACAAAAAAACCCAAGACTCCTCATTTTCCCTCATTTTCCCTTTCCAACAACGATTTTTCTTAAACCTTTGGCACTTACACTTTGAATACCCCTAAAACTTATTCTTTAGACTTATGGGTCATGATATTTTCAACCGTGCTAGCAAGACAAAGAGGTAAGCCCTTGCTTTTGATCAATTTGTTTGTATTTTAGATTATTTTTTATGATTTTCATGGGTTTTTCAAATTTTTGTTTATGTATACAATTTTTTTTTTTTTCGGTTGCATGGCAAGCTTGTAATTCTACAAATGTCAAAATATTCCTCGAAACCCTCGAATAATCCTCAAAACCCTCCAAACAATCCTTAAAACCCTCCAAATATTCCACAAAACCCTCCTCCAAACATAGATCCACCTCATGTGGCTCCTTCTATTCCCACGAAACCAACAGAACACAAGCTAATATCGTTGGAAAAATCCAACAAAATAAAATTTTCATTGAGAACGTTATTCAGAATATAAGACAAAATCATGCCACAAATCTGTCCTGCATGACTTTAGCCAACACATTGTAAACATTGATTGGTGAAGTTGACTTTGCAACTAACCAAATAGATATATGGAATACCTTTAGAGGTGATTGTAGGTAGTGGTATGCAAATAAATTATTCCATGTGGCCTTAAAAGACAAAAAAATTGGCAAAGGCCACATCATGCATTATTTACTAATCCAAGAAACAATGCCCTATGATTACTTTGCAAGCGGTTCGCAATCCATTAGTGCCACGATGACCAAATCAAGAACAATTTTTGGGACTAATGGTGGATGGTTTTTTATTATCCACCATGTAACAATAATGAGGTTCCCCTCTATTTTCGAAGAAATTATATTGCGAGTTCGTTCTTAATGAGGTCCCAAATTATTTTGAATTTTCAAATTTTTATGGGTAAGGTAATGGCTCTGCATAGAGTAGACTTGGTGCACATGTAGGTCAACAAAGGATCCCTATGCCCAAAAATCTCCACGCCTTGATTATCCCTCCTATAGTGAAGGAGGTTATGGAGATTGACACACTACATGCATTGAGGAGCTCACGACACTCGACCCAACATAGTGAGCGATTACATCCGGTGATGTTAGTGGAGGTGCCATTTCTAGCACACCACACACTATGGATCATGTGGTGCCATATGCATTGTGGTCGAGACATCATTTGCTTTGGATCACATGATTTTTTCTCTCTAGATGAGATGATGATAGATGTTTTTGGAAATACTCCAGGGATCTTGGTCTTTCACAAGTAAATGACAAATAAATATTTAATATATATATATATATATATATATATAATAGTTTCATTTATGTTTGAGATTTTAATATATATGTATTTCATTATACGTTATGTACATACATGTAAAAAATAATTTTTTATTTTATTTTAAATAGAAAGAGCTGGTGAAGGAAACATTCGGCGTCGACATGCTAGGTACTACAGCTAGGCATGTTATAAACATAAGTTTCAAGTTGTACTTAAATTTAAAATTTCATTCAATTGTGCACTTTTATTATTATAATGTTTCACTGTACATGTACATATTAATATATGTTTTTCTTTTATACATGTAGGATCCTAGCAAGTCATTATCTACTCGGGAGGCGAGGCTACTAACACACCTCACATGAATTTTATGTAGGTTAGTTTCTCTTTACACTTTGTTTCAAATTTTGGAAGTTCATGTGGATTATGCTTTGGCTCTGTTATGTGGCATTCATGTGGATTAATATTTATTTGTAGATGTTTTTTTATAGCTTATGACTGCCAAAGAGACTCCTCCATATATGAAAACTATGGAGGCTATTGTAGAAACTACCATAGCATCTACGAGATCCACCGAGGTACAATTTTCATGATTAGATTCATGATTAGAGGGTCTTCTAACGAGGGTGAAGAGAGGGAAGATGTGTCATGATTATATTCATAGGACATGGATGTACATAGATATATATAAATGGACCAACTGGTCCTAGTTCATGATTCTTTATAGGACATTGTATATATAGCATTATGTGACCACATGTTGTCCTATATGTATGACACACTTAGTTCGAGATGTACACATGTTGTGAACTTATACTTTCGAGAGACGTGCATTCAACACACTTAGTTTGATTCATTATATATCCATGTGTTGGTTTTCATAACGATATTACTTCTATGTTTGATTCAAATTCATTGCGCATGATATCCTTCTATGTATGTATATTCTATTTATATTAATTCTATATGTATGTTTGATTTATAATTTAAAAACTATAGGGAAACATATATGAATATAACGTTACTATGGTACAATATTGCATGGTACAATTGTTAAGAAATTGAGGGAAGCATGTGTATTCCTCCATCAACATAGGCAACTTATCATTTTCCTCTTAATTCATGGAAAAATATTTCATATACCTTGAATCTTGAAATAAGATGTCTTCCCTTGGGTCATTTGGTTTTTGAACTATGTATTAAATTTTATTCATCGAAAGGATATTATTCATTTTACCATTGATGAGTATGGTGGTGTATGACCAATCCATTTTTATATCCCCACAAATATCGTGATTGAAATTTTCGCTCAACAATATACCATAAGTAGCTAGCATGTCCTCCACAAGTATTTTCATCTTGATTTTCTTGTCGGGAAGTCTGAAAATTCTTGCTTGAGAATCTTTCACCTAGCCGAAAAGAGGTAATTATTTTGTTTTCACTTAGTAACAATGGCTAATAGCAAGGCTAAGAGTAATATCAATAGAGTTGGCAAATTATATAAGCATGACATTGTCAAAGGTGCGAGTCGATAATGTAAATATTTAATTTATAGGTCCATTGACCAATAAGGAAATATATAAAGGTTACATTGGTGCTTAGAATTGTCTTGCCCCATTTGTGCCCTTGAAGATTTATTGATTCACAACCTCTATCATTTTATCCTTCCCCGTATTTTGTTTGGCTAGAATTTGTTGCCATTTTAATCTACTCCTAGGTTGAATATCATGTTTGGGTACATGTATTCGTCTCATAGGTTCCTTTGTTCTTATAGAAAATATTTGTATTTTGAGTGTCCCATGCTTTTTCCTTCTAAAATTAGGTTTTCCCATTTCCTCCATTTTCACAGATAAAATCTATTATGCCTACCATTTTTCCCTAAATAATCAAAGAGAAATGAATTGATGTGTCCCCAAGGAACATATTTGAGTCTTGCAACATTTCTAAAATCTCTGTCCTTGAAGAAAATTTCACTTTTAGGCTCAAATGGTCATTTCTTTGTGTTTTACGGTTTGATGGGCATTTCCCTAGTCAAATTTGCATCCTTGTATCAATAGGGAAATGTGGCATCCTTTGGTTGGACATGATTCGGTTGGACACTTCAAATATTCTATAAAAAGCCTCACCACTAAAATATTTCTGCGTGTAGGAATGATGCTCGTTTGAGAATCAACTTTTTGGTTTGGCTTTGAAGTAGCGCCAAGAGGAAATGTGGAGGCTTGGCGGAAAGATACAATTGAAGGCTTTCGCTAGGTTTCTATACTTAGAAACATTTGAAAAGGTTTTGAGAAATCTAGGACATGTGGAGGTGTAGACACCTATAATTACGCCCAAGCAATTTAAATACTTAAATTGTGCTAATTATCCCCTTTCTCACAAATCAACGACATATCATCAAAGGCACTCATTTTCCCTCATATCATCATTAATTAATTACACTAAGCTAATTAATTAAGTTGCTTATCCAACAAATACCCTAATTAACGACCTTCCGTTAATAAATCACCCCTTCTACCTAGACTAATTAATTATTATTAATTAATTAGCTTTCCCGTCCATTTAACCAATAAATCAATATTTAATTGATTTAATCCCCTTATAATAGCCTAAATCACACTTTGATATTCCTCTAATTAAACTTCTATAAGCTTACATCTACCTATTAATTAATCACCTTTGATTAATTAAAATCCCCCAACTCCCATGACTTGTTAAACATGTATTAAACCCTTCTAAAGTAAGGTTACCTTTAATAAAGCAACCTTATCCATTCCAAATCATGTTTTACCTTTATCCCACATTCATGAGAATGTGTTGAATTCTTTATCCTTTGGGATATATAAAGAGCCCTCCACTTACCTTTTTACTTACACCTAAACTTTCTAAGAGAGTAAATGCAAAGCATATAGCAAAGAGACTAAGAGCTTGCACCTTTGCCTTTTGAGAGTTCATCATCTTGAAGAGTTAAGCCTCTTTCTTAAAGTGCTTGGGTCATATGGGAGGTGTCAAAAAGGTCTTGTAGCTGAACTTTGATTAGCCCCATTCCTAGGTTCTTGGAGCATTAAGGACAACTATTTTGATAGCCATGGAGCTTACTTAGGTCCATTCATTTATTTGTTGTTAGAGAATAGAGGAGTTTAGATATTTAGCATTGTTAGTTTCAAAGTTTGTATTGATGAATGCTAGCATCTAACCCTTGTTTAATTCTTATCATGATGGTGTTTATGCTTTGTTTTAGCTAAATTGTAGAACTATTTTAGGTGGTAGTTCTTGCTTCATTTGATTTAGCATTAAGCAAATTATACATGCACACATTTGGCACGCCCGGTGGGACTTACTCCATTGTCCTTTGCACTTAATTTCAAGTTTTTGTAGTTAAGTTTTATTTTTGGTTACTAACCCTCTTTTACACATGTTGATCTAACTTGTTTTTTTTAACATGTTTTGTTGAGTTTGCATGTGTTGGGTCTTCCTTGTAGGTATGAAGGAGGTGAAGTGCTGTCAAAATTGGAATTGAGGGGAAAATTTCAAGATTTCTCCATGTTTTCATTTTTAGAGCTTACTTTTTCAACATTCTACATGCTAGTTTTGTCAATTTCTTGAAGATTTTAAATTCTTGAGCATGTAGGTTAGTGTTTGATAGTGCTGAGTCTTCTATTTACATATTAATGTGGTGGGTTGCTGTCAAAATTTAATCTTGGTGAGAAAATTTCAAGATTTCATCATGTTTTCATTTTTTAAGCTTACTTTTTCAACATTTTACATGCTAGTTTTGTCAATTTCTTGAAAATTTTCAATTCTTGAGCATGTAGGTTAGTGTTTGATAGTGCTGAGTCTTCTATTTACATATTAATGTGGTGGGTTGCTGTCAAAATTTAATGTTGGTGAGAAAATTTCAAGATTTCATCATGTTTTCATTTTTAGAGCTTACTTTTTCATCATTCTACATGCTAGTTTTGTCAATTTCTTGAAAATCTTAAATTCTTGAGCATGTATGTTAATGTTTGATAGCATTGAGTCTTCTATTCATATATTAATGTGATGGGTTGTTGTCAAAATTGAATCTTGGTTGGAAAAATTTGCCCATTTTGCATATTAAGGGACGTTTTTTTTGACATTTTTTAAGTGCATGTCAAGTGCATACCCATGAGCATAAGAGCATATGCGTAACCCATCTTCCGAAGGCCATAACTTTTGCTCCCGACCTCGAAATGACTCCATTTTTTTTGCGTTGGAAAGGTATTGAAGTTAAATATGCAATGAAAACATAAATTCGAGATTTAAACTTACAGAAGTTGCAGGTTTTTCTGTTATTTTAAAACTGGTCATTTTCTAACATGTCTAATGTTTTGATGAATGTTGTATTTCCATGCTTACTCGATTTAGATCAAAGCATGTGTATGATCTTCTCTTGCACATTTTGGTGATCTTGAGAATCAAAAACAACTTTGATCTATATCTTTTTAACATTGGGATTAAACTTGGAAATTTAATTATTCATTTTGCTTAAGGGAATGAACCTTTTACAAAGCATTTTTCAACGGTCCTTTGATTTGAAGTTTTCCATTTCTATATAGTTGGGCTAAAGTTTGTGTATGCTCTTCTCTTGCACCTTAGGGTGATCTTGAGAATCAAAAGCAACTTTAGTCTTCATTTTATAACATTTGGTAAATTGGAAACTTCATCTTTCACTTTTGGTTTAAGGGAATGAACATTTATCAAAAATTTTGTATGGTTCATTAATTGAAAATATTTTATTTACTTTTTAGTTGGATTATTTGTTATGTATGATCTTCTCTTGCATCCTTGGATGATCTTGAGAATCAAAAGCAACTTTTAATCCTCTTTTAAATAATGTGATTTTCTTGGAGAACTACTAACGCTTGAGTGCAGGACCTAAAAACGCTTGTCAAAGAAAGGAGGAATCAAAACGAAATCAAAAACTACTAATACAGTTGTTATACAGGTTGCCAAAAGGTGTTCAAGCAAACCACACCTAATTAAACAAGATAAAAAGAACAACATATTCAAAACACTGTATTGCAGGTTTCGGAAAAGGGTACGTCCCTCTCCGCTCAATTGGAACATAACCCCTTTGGCATAACGCCTTAAGCTACAACAATGGGGGTGGTTCCAGGAACCCCAAAGTAGTCCACGCAAGAGGGAACCTTGTGGACGAAACGGGAAGTGCTCCGCACTACCTACTTGACTAGTGATTCCTTTGTGAGATAGAGTTACAGGTTGTCCATTGTGGCGACCCGAGTGATAGTACACGTAGATGCACTAGTTTCCTCTTTACATTCTTGAAGGGGGTAAAGTAAAGCTGAGATACTCCCAAACTAGTCAGTGCGACTCTTTGCGTAAATCGTGCTCGCTCGTGGCAACTTTGTAACACCTAGGGCGAGAGAACCACCTAGGAGAATATACTTTGGCCAGGAGCCCACTTTGAACACTTTAAAACAGTGTTGAGTTGTGAACCTTTTTTTTGAGAAACGTGTGACGTATTACTTTCACCTAGTTTTTACTTGCCTTAGGGCAAGGCGAAACTCTGCCGAAGTAAGACTAGCATTTTTTGTCATTTTTTCTTGATTTATTTCCTTCATATTCTTTTGACACTTTGTTGATCAAAAGAGGTGTGATTACCTTTGTGTTGCCATTCGACTGTTTCTCTCACTTTTATGTCCGTTTACACCCATCCATGTTTGCGGCTGGGTTAGTTAAACGTCTAAAGTGAGTGGAGGCGTTTTCACGTCATTTGGTAGCCATTGTGATCTTGATACCCACGTCAAGATCGTCATTGTAGTTAGGCGTGGTTCATCACTGCGGACTTCCATAAGAGGAGTTAGTTTGTTTGTCTCGTATCATTACAATTTCAATATTTACGTCTTGTTTCTTGTAAACTTGACATAAATACCTATATTGTACGGTTACACTGCACACATTCTTAACTATTCCTAGCTATACTTTGAGCTTTTTTTGTTCAGTTTTATTATTACCTCGATTTCAAAAGGTGTTAGGAACTACCATTTGTGCGTGTTATATCAATAACACCTCGATATCAATACTCCACTTTCTTGAAAAGTGGGTTAACATATCTTGGTGATATTGTTGTGTCATTCACAAATCGTAATTGACACTTTTTGAGATATAGGTCTTAATCAGAATTGAGCTTGCTCATTGTATATCTTGATTGGGAGATCACATTTAACTTCATGTATTTACTTACGTTTTGTTCATTCCTTTGAACTTGGCATAAGTGGAGACATCTTGTTAATCATCTGGCGTCGTAAATTACTTTAAAACGTAATCTAGGAGGTACTTCATTTGATTAAGTTTTGATACCAAACGATTGTTTCATTGGTGACTTTATCATTCTATCACATTGGTATTCTCACACTTTGTCGATTTACTCTTAACATGTACATCTTGTGTTTCACTTAGGGGTAGTCATTGAATTTTGAACAAATCTACAACTTACCTTAGTGAAACTTATCATGAAAACATGGCTCCTAAGACGCGTCTAGGGTTAAAGAAACAAACATATGAGGAACAACAGGCGCAAGCTTGGGAAACCTCTAACAGACAAGGGTCAAACCCATTTATCGGACACGATCTAGGACCACTATTTTCTGCAGAAAAGGAAACAGAAGAGATGGTCGATCATAGTGGAAATGAATTAGAATCACCACACGCAGACTTTGATTTTGACCCCACTCTACTAGATGAGTTTCTCCTTAGAAACAAAGATAGAGTTTTGGCATGGGTCATGGAATTAGGGGCCAAATTGCCCATTGAGAAGGAACCAATACTACAAACAAATGACACTACTAAGGAGGAACACCCCCTTATCAATATGGAAGATATTTTAACAGGTGGACATGCTTCCACTTCTTATGTAGAAAATGATAAAGTGGTAGGGCATAGAATACCCCTCATCAAAGTGCCATGAAGAAACAAGATAGAACATGAGACAGGGGAAGAACCTCCACAATACGAAGAGGAGGAACCTTTAGAAGAAGAAGACACAAACCAAGTCACAATCCAACAACAACTCAGTAACTTAAGCCGAAAACTAGCTTTGCTTACTTTCCAAGTACAGAAAGACACAAACAAGAACGTTCAAAAGTCAAAGCCTAAGTTTAGGATCCACGAACTCCATCGAGAAAACCAAGGAGAAGAAGACACAGGGTATCATCATGTACACATCCCCGTTTCTCCCACTAAAGAACAATTGCTCGCACAAGAAGTACAATCTATGAAAGCAACGCTTGCGAGCATACAAGAAAGCAATATAGGGAGTATTAGGAAATACCAATACAAAGAACTATGCCCCTATCCTTTTGACAAGACAATGACCCTTCAACCCTTTCCAAAGAAATTTGATATGCCAAAGTTCGACAAATACAAAGGAAAGGGAGACCCAAGGGATCATGTTAAAGATTTCTACATGGCATGTCAAGAGGTGTCTTATAGTGATAATTACCTCATTAGAATTTTTCCTAAGAGTCTCGGAGGTCAAGCATTAGAATGGTTTACGTGCTTGCCACGAGGATCAATTTTCACCTGGCCAGAATTGGCGGAAAGATTCGTGCGTCATTTCTCATATAACATAGAGAGTGACGTCACCATGGCAGACTTGTGCAGCACAAAACAATGCCCAAATGAGACCTTCGCCAGCTTCCTCCAACGATGGAGAGGGATAGCTAGTCGCTTCCCTTGCGCTTTCCCTAAGAAGCAGCTAGTCAGTATTTTCATCCCTAATCTCAACCCAGATATAGTTTTCCACCTCCAAATGCATTGTGTCCGCTCCTTTGAGGAGGTTATCGAGAAAGGGATTCAAATAGAAAAGGCTCTCATTGCCAAAGGCACCCTCAAAACCCAATCTAAAGACAACCAAAGTGTCAAACCCACTGAAAATCCAAAGATCTTTAACAAAAACAAAAACGTGGTGGGAGACGGAATCACTGATTCCAAACGTGTTCAAACGGTCCAAACCAGTCAACCTTTTAAACTGACCAAGGGCCCAATTCAACCACCACCAAAGCGAAGAACATTCACCTCCCTCAATGAGCCGTTGTCTGTCATACTAAAACAGTTGGATGCGGCCCACATGATGACCTATCCTACAACACAACCATTCGATGACAACGCTCCTAAACCTTCATGGTATAAGGAGCATGAATACTGTGAAATGCATCGCGTTAAAGGTCATAAAACAGACAAATGTTTACGACTTCGCCACTATATTCAAGACCTCATTGACAATGGGGAGATAGAGGTGGATAACCCTAGCCACATGCAAACACCTAACGAGAAAATGGGGATTTATAAGGAACCATTCCCCAAGCATGATAAGTTGGAAAAGGAAAAACCGGATCGGGGAGAGTCATCCCAAACCTATAAAGCCACGAATTACTTGTATACCAAGAGAGATAACAATCATTACGATTCAATTATCGGATGTATTCGCTCCCCTCTTGGCCGTGTCAATACCATCCGGATCGAGGAAAGGATCATTTGGCTGTGTAGCAAGGCGTGCCCGCCTCGTGATTCCGAGAACCCTCTCTATTGACCCCTTGGCCGGTAAATATAACCTTTTAGAACAACTTGAGAAGACACCTGCTAAGATCTCGATCTTAGATCTTCTCAAGATATCCAATGTGCATAAGGAAATTTTGTATCAAACTCTTCAGGGGTCGGGAGTGCCTTTAGAAGTTGATCCTGCATACCTTCAAGCCGCGGTGGCAAATATTGCACCCAGTGAGCATCTCACTTTCAACCATAGGGAGGTCCCTACTGAGAATCCTACACATAATCTTCCCTTATACATTGAGGTAGTTGTCACCCGCAGGAAAATCAAACGGGTGCTTGTGGACAATGGATCAGGATTGAATATCTGCACGCTTAAGTTGGTCAAACAATTGGGACATACAGAGGCAGATCTTGAGTCCCATATCATCACTATCACCACATACGACAACGCGAAAGAGAGTCGGCGAGGCACCATTACGTTGCCAATGGAGGTGGGCCCCACTTGCCATCGACAAAGTTTCACGTCTTAGACCAACCATGGATCCATGCCATGTAAGCGGTGCCATCAACATTTCATCAATGCATCAAGTGAAGCATGAGGGACATACGATAATAATACCAGGGAGACTCGAGCCCTTTTCTCATTGTAGAGCTCTTAATAGCTTTGCACGAAAGGGTACATATGCATGTCCCTCCACGAGATATAGCTGTCCCTCTTCATTCGAGGCCATGGAATCTCGAGTAAATTCAAATTATCTTCGTTCTTGCACTCATGGGGCATCTACTTCAACATCTCCATTTAATTCATGGGAGATGAAAACTCTGGAATATGGCTATGGGGAGTATAATGTACAACAAGCGCTCTTGGTTTCAGACCTCTCCTTATCGCCCAAGACTAGAGGTCGACCCAACTACTGCTTCAGGAGACCTAGAGAGGAACATACTATTGGGTCATTCCTACCTGGAGGCTTGTTAGCTGAGGAAAAATTACTTGATCCACCTACTACTTGGGTCCCTAAGGACACTCAGCCATCTTGTTATCAAACCCTAGAATATGAAAAATCTAGCAGAATGATGTACTCCATGGGCTACAAAGGCCTAGGATGTGGGAGGAATGAACAAGGACAAAGAGAACCATTCCCTCTTCCACATTTAAAAACAGAAAGATATGGCATTGGGATTCGCCCTTATGGAGCACACCCCAATGATCAAGATGCGACTTGTTCTGAGCATGAGGATAGCTCCGATTATCTAGACAGCGATACGGATTCCTGTTGTAGCCAATATGAGGATCTGGCCTCCACGAACCTTTTCATGAATAATGTTGTCCTAACCATCACCCCCAATGAACCAACCCTTGACCTTGTATACCCCTCCCTTGTTGAATGGGACCAACAACGTCACGTGCCACTAGATTTATTCGAGAATGACGAGGCTATTGTAGAGTTCATGGGCATAAGGGATACAATTCCCATTGGAGATCACAAGAAGGGTTTCTTTATCGACTTAGACACCTGCACCTACTTCGGCGAGGAGGCTGAACTTCGTGGTCAGCAAAATTTAAAGAAAAGCGAGGGCAAGAGTTCTAAAGAAAAGCCTCGGCAAAAATCAAAGTCCAAGTCACACAGTGAAAACCTCTTTGAGGCATTGGCTGACAAACAAATAAGAAAATCAAAGGACAAACAAAGTGACCACGCCAAGGATGAAAATCTCGTAGAGACATCCTTGGATGAAGATCTCAACCTACCTCCCGATCCCACGCGTATGGAGGATTTATCAAAATTGTTAGTTGAAGAAACCATTGATGTTAATATTGGTACTGAAGAAGATCCCAAGATAGTAAAATTGGGAGCATCACTCTCAGCCAGAGAACAAAAGACGTTCACTATGCTTTCTTGAGAGAGTTTATTGATGTGTTCGCATGGTCTTACAAAGACATGCCCGGCTTAGATCCAACTTTGGTCGTGCATAACTTGGTTGTGCACGCAGATGCTAAGCCTATCAAACAGAAGCTTCGAAAGATGCACCCAAGAGTGGCCTTGTTAGTTAAAGAAGAGTTGGAAAGGTTGCTTGCAGCAGGATTCATCAGGCCAATTGATTATTCTGAATGGATATCGAACATTGTTCCTGTCTAGAAGAAACCTATTGGTATCCGAATTTGCACAGATTTTAGGGACATCAATAAAGCTTGCCCTAAAGATGACTTTCCGTTGCCCAACATTGACATGATTGTTGACTCAACCGCAGGGTATGAAATGCTATCACTTATGGATGGCTTTTCGGTTATAATCAAATTAAGATCACCGAGAAGACCAACACAAAACAAATTTCTCAACTCCTTGGGGTACCTTCATTATCGGGTGATGCCATTCGGCCTTAAGAATGCGGGAGCAACTTATCGTGGCCATGACAGTAATATTTCACGATATGATTCATGACATCATGGAAGACTATGTAGACGACATCCTGGGAAAGTCCAAAACAAGAGAGGAACATCCTATCATTTTGTGGCGTATCTTTGAATGCCTACGTGAATACAAAGTCAGGCTAAATCCAAAGAAGTGTGTCTTTGGTGTGCTATCTGGGAAACTATTAGGCTTCATCGTGTCAAGACGAGGTATTGAGGTAGACCCTGCTAAAGTATCTGCCATCACAGAAATGCCTCCACCTGAGAATATCAAGCAACTGCGTAGCTTGCAAGGGAAAATTCAAGCCATTCGCCGCTTTATCTCCCAGCTTGCAGATAAATGTCACTCATTCACTCATTTGCTTAAGAAGGACATCACTTTCATTTAGGGACCTGAGCAACAACAAGCCTTTGCTTTGCTTAAACAAGATGCTGCTAATCCACTGTCCTCATGCCTCCCACTCCGGAGAACCACTTTTGCTCTATATTTCCGCTACGTAATATGCTATTGGTGCACTGCTCACCCAATATGACCTTAGCCATAAAGAGAAAGCGAGTACTATCTCGAGTCGCACCCTCATCGCCTATGAATGTAATTATCCTCGAGTTGAGAAGGCTTGCTTGGTGTTGTTTTTACCTTTCGAAACTTTGCCATTACCTGCTAAATACTAAGACCAAGCTCATATCCAAGGTCGACCCACTCAAGTATTTGTTGTCCAAACCTACCCTCACAGGTAGAATGGCTAATTGGATCATTCTACTCAGTGAGTTTGATATAGAATTTTTCCATCAAAAATCAATTAAAGGACAAGTACTTGCCGACTAGCTAGCGGAAGCACCTTTGCAAAGCATAGAACCTTTGAGTCTGGATCTTCCAGATGCATCTTTGCTCTACATTGAAGAATCTATCGTATGGCAGATACATTTTGATGGATCTTTTACGTTTCATGGTTCAGGTGCAGGAGTGGTCCTTATTACTCCTTCAGGTGATCCTATACCACAGGGCTTTCCGCTTTGGCCTTCCCTTACTGCACAAACAACATTGCGGAATATGAAGCACTCATTGCAGGGATGAAGCTAGCCATCAAGTGGAATATTCAACATGTGAAGGTTGTAGGTGATTCATAGCTAATCATCAAACAGGTTAATGATGAGTATAAAGTTAAGGATGACAAGCTCATACCTTATAAGAAGTTGGTGGAAACTCTGAAGGAGTATTTTGTGCGCATTACCTTTGAGCAAATCCCAAGAGCGCAGAATAGATTGGCAGATGCTATGGCAATGGTGGGATCTATGCTTCGTATTCCACCAGGGAACAATGATATGCCATTCTTCGTAGAAAATCTATGCCAGCCTGCATATGACATGCCAGAATCTTGCTTGGCTTGTGAGGTTGTTGGTCCCCATTCACCATGGTATGAACCCATTTTCACCTATCTTAAGGACAGTACATTCCCTCCCGAAATCTCCCGCTCTGAAAAGTAGAGCCTAATTCACCAAATAGCCCGTTACACCCTATTAGGAGGTACACTTTATCGTCGTGGCTACGATGGGAATCTGTTACGTTTTCTGGATGTGTCGGAGTCAATCCAGGAAATTAAAGAAGTACACGAAGGAGTATGTGGAGCACATACAAACGGAATGGTCTTGGCTAAGAAACTGTTAAGAGTAGGTTACTATTGGCCCACCATGGAAACTGATTGTTGTAATTATGTTAGAAAATGTGTGCTATGCCAAAAGTATGGAAATTTCATCCATGCTCCATCGCAACCATTGCAACCAATCACTACCCCGTGGCCATTCTCCAAGTGGGGACTTGATCTAATAGGGAAGCTTACTCCTACCTCATCTGATGGTCATACACATATCATCACAGCTATAGAATACTTCACAAAATGGGTGGAGGCTGTCCCTTTAACCTATGTCACAGGAGCACAGATTTCTAAATTCATCATGAATCACATTATTTGCCAATATGGTATCCCTGCAGCCATTGTCACAGATAATGGGAAGTCATTTAAGAACAAAACTGTGAAAGGTCTTTGCCAACGGTTCCAAATCAGATTGAAATGGTCCACACCATATTACCCTCAGGGTAATGGACAAGCTGAGGCAACAAACAAGACTTTGGTAAGGATAATGGAGAAGATGGTTAGCAAAACCGGTCGAAACTGGCACCTACAAATCCACCCAGCCCTCTGGGCCTACCGAACATCAATTCGCACTCCTACGGGTGCGACACCATATTCCCTCGTGTTCGGGACAGAATCTATCATCCCTTTAGAGATTAAACTCCCATCCCTGCGAATTTCTCTTCGGGACTATTTGGATAAGGATGAAGATTACCGAGTGGCAAGATTGGCTGAGTTAGAGCTCTGGATGAGAGGTGCATTCACGCTCTTAATCACCTAAAAGTATATCAACACAAAATCTCCCCGCATGACTACAACAAGAGAATCACCCCTCGCCGAGTTTGAGGTGGGTGATTTAGTTATGAAGGAGAACCATTACACACCGGAGCGGAGCGAGAAAAGAAAGGGAAGTTCGAACCACACTTTGGTTAGGACCCTATGTCATAGTTGCCAAGTATGGCACGGGGGCATACAAGTTAGCTCACCCCAATGGTGATGAGCTCAGGAGCCCATGAATTCCATGCATCTTAAGAGGTTTTATGCCTAAACATGGCACAAGAAAGTCATAAAAATCATAAAAAATATAAAAACATAAAATATATATATATATAAACATAAAAAAAAAAAAAAGAAAACAGTCGTCCATTAGTGAAAACCACGCAATTGTGGCACTTTGGACAAGGCCTTGGTGAAAACCGGTTTAAGGCGCCTCGGGAGGATTCGTTGTTCACAAGCATTCTGTATTAGAAGGGTAGTTGTCTTTGTCCTGGACCTGGTTCTACCTTCGAGTTTCCTTGTGCACACCATCTAGTCCAGCCTTGATCCGGCTTTGCCTTCTTCTATTCGTCTGTAAGGGACGTGGTCTTTCGTTATTTCCCATCTTACGCTGGGGGCAACTCAACGAATTCACCTTCTTGTTCATAAGTGCGTGGCTTTTGCCCTTGTATATTCTCCACCTAACGTTGGGGGCATCCATGCTTTCTTGGTTACCTGCACATAGCTTTGGAAAACTATTAAAAACACAAAAACAATAGAAAATTGTTTCACAAAACACAAAAACAATAGAACATTGTTTTGAGAAAACACAAAAACAATAGAAAATTGTTTCACCAAACACAAAAACAATAGAACATTGTTTTGAGAAAACACAAAAACAATAGAAAATTGTTTCAGACAACACAAAAACAATAGAACATTGTTTCGAGAAAAACACAAAACAATATATATATATATATATATATCAAAAAAATCTAAAAACAAGGAAAAAAATTTCAAAAAAATTCCTAAAAAGTAAAACACCCTACAAAATGGTAACTTGCTTCTTACAGCTGAAACTTGTGTCTTGCGCATGGTATTTTCTCCATATCCTGTTGGTTTGTCTCACATCTTCCCCGATTAATACGACTCGCGGATCACTGGATTCATAACCATTCACAAAAGCTAGCTAAGCTGCTTGCATTGCAGTACTCACTGGGGCACTTTTGGTTGCACAGTGTCATTTCATTGCGCCAAATGCTTTTCATGGACCCCGTGTCCATTTTCATTTCCCCTTGCATGTATCCTTGCTTGGGGCATCATTTTTAACCCTTGTCGTCAATCACGAACTTGTGGATCTCTTCAGCACTGATAACAAACCATTTGTACAACTGTCTTGACCGTTGTTGGGTTAGATATGTGCGTTCGTACTTGTTTTCCCTATTATATGAGCTTGTTTCCTTCTCGTATTGCATTGCATTATTGTATGTTGCGTGGAGTTGGTATTTTCAGAAATGGACAATTGTTCATATTATGGCTTTTCATGTCATTCTACCTTTGTCGTATGCTTATATTTTTCATAAGGACCGATGATGTAGTTCCTATGGCAATATGATGACATCAAATTTGTTCCAAACAAATAAGCGGCTAGAGGTTAAGCTCTTCTCTCCCCTCATCCATATTTCTTCTACACCACTTCCCTTTCACCCCTAATTCTCCCTCTCCTCGGGGCATCCTGCCTCGTCCCCATTCTTCTGCCTACTTCTCACCTTTTTCGATCGTCAATCGAGTTCTTCTATCACCCCATCGACACTCGAGGGGGCATCTCTCCCTCCTACTAATTTTTCTTCCATCTCTTCAAAATCTCTTTTGTCTACTATCTTTGAAGTGGCATCACTTATGCCACCCCAAAGAGGGGCAAATGTAGACACCTATAATTATGCCCAAGCAATTTAAATACTTAAATTGTGCTAATTATCCCCTTTCTCACAAATCAACGACATATCGTCAAAGGCACTCATTTTCCCTCATATCATCATTAATTAATTACACTAAGCTAATTAATTAAGTTGCTTATCCAACAAATACCCTAATTAATGACCTTACGTTAATAAATCACCCCTTCTACCTAGACTAATTAATTATTATTAATTAATTAGCTTTCCTTCCATTTAACCAATAAATCAATATTTAATTGATTTAATCCCCTTATAATAGCCTAAATCACACTAATATTCCTCTAATTAGCTTCTATAAGCTTACATCTACCTATTAATTAATCACCTTTGATTAATTAAAATCCCCCCCAACTCCCATGACTTGTTAAACATGTATTAAACCCTTCTAAAGTAAGGTTACCTTTAATAAAGCAACCTTATCCATTCCTAATCATGTTTTACCTTTATCCCACATTCATGAGAATGTGTTGAATCCTTTATCCTTTGGGCTATATAAAGAGCCCTCCACCTACCTTTTTACTTACACCTAAACTTTCTAAGAGAGTAAATGCAAAGCATATAGCAAAGAGACTAAGAGCTTGCACCTTGCCCTTTTGAGAGTTCATCATCTTGAAGAGTTAAGCCTCTTTCTTAAAGTGCTTGGGTCATATGGGAGGTGTCAAAAGGGTCTTGTAGCCCAACTTTGATTAGCCCCCATTCCTAGGTTCTTGGAGCATTAAGGACAACTATTTTGATAGCCATGGAGCTTACTTAGGTCCATTCATTTATTTGTTGTTAGAGAATAGAGGAGTTTAGATATTTAGCATTGTTAGTTTGAAAGTTTGTATTGATGAATGCTAGCATCTAACCCTTGTTTAATTCTTATCATGATGGTGTTTATGCTTTGTTTTAGCTAAATTGTAGAACTATTTTAGGTGGTAGTTCTTGCTTCATTTGATTTAGCATTAAGCAAATTATACATGCACATAGGAGGAACAATGCTCATTTGAAGATCTGCTTTTGGGCTTTACCTTGGAGTAGCAGGGAGGACACATGGAGGCTTCCACTACTTTCCCATACTTAGACAAATTTTTATATAGATGGAAATAGTTTGGCGGAACAAGGACACGTGGTGATCCTGCGCTCATTCAGGGTCTTCAGCTTTGGCACTGTTTTGATGAAGTGCCATGAGGACACGTGGGGCATTACCCTCACTTTTCCATATTTTCTTGGACTTTTCAACGATAAAGGAATAATTCCTTGAAGCTTGACACGTGGTTCCCTCTACAGAGCTTCAAGCCTTCAAACAAATTTTCTTTGGAGTAGGACACATGGTGAGCCTACGCTTATCTAATGTATCAATTTTTTTGGGCCACCTCAAGGTGCGCCATTGTGACACGTAGAAATTTGAAAAGTCATAAGGGCGGGAAAGCAGACCATCATAGGAAACTTAAACTTTTGCCTCTTTTCCTCATAAAGGTTAAAATATCAAAAATGGCCCACAAGCCTGATGGGAAATAGTCAATGTTTTTCCCCGGTCAATGGCAAAGGTGCGGGCTTTCAAAGGAAAAGTGAAAAATTTTCCCTTTGAGGGAAAAGGAGTTAAAGGCATAAAAGGACCCGAGGTTCCGTTGGGACCCACATTAGGGACTTGAAGCGGAAGGGCGGAGCTACGGGGAAACTTGGAAAATTTTCCTTTTTTCCAAAAGAGAGTCAAATGGTAGAATTTTTCCATGGTTCCTTTGGGACCCACCTCAAGACACATGTCAAGCCCATTTTTAGAAGTGGAGGTGTGGAGAAAATGGGAAATTTTTCCATTTTTTCAAAAGGGTCAGAAAAGGTCAAAGGAAGCCCCCGATCCTGTTTTTACATCTTCCACATGGACAAACCACATTCAAAATAAAATATCAACGATTGTTGAGCATCTAAATCTGATTTTCCCCCCATTTTTTTGTAAAAATCTTGGGAGTGCGAGTCTTCATGATTTCTTGCTATTTTCTACACACCAAATAGAGGAGCAAGTTAATTTTGATATCTAGAGTTTGGTGGGAGAGATCTAGAGACGTCTTTTGCCATTAAAATGGTCTGACTCTCAAGCCCAATATGGTTTTCCATTTTTCTTCTCCCAAGCATGAAAGGACCCAGTTGTGATTTTTTGGGGAAGTGGTCGAGAGAATTGAAGGAAGAGTGATCTACTAGAGAAAAGAGTTAAATGCTGGATATATTCGAAGAGATTTTCCCTCGAGCACCTAGAGACTTTTTTAGATTTAATTTTGTGAATCATGGCAAGCACTGGTGTTTTTTAAAAAAAAATTCTTTTTGGTGGAAGGGGCTCTATTGGTAAAGGTTATAAAGGGCACGAATTCATAGTGTAAATGGTTGGGAGTTTTTGGAAAGATCAGGACTAATTTATTCCAGTAGAAGAAACTTAATAGAGCCCATCCATTTTGAGAAGTCATCTAGAGAAGCCCGTATATCTCTCTTTATGTCAAATTTGATCGTGTCAAGGTGGTTGTAAGTGTACACGACCATTGGTAGGATTTGAGATTGTTCTAGAAACTTTCCCTTGTAGATTAATTTGATCAAACTTTGGGTTATTCTGTCAATATTGAGTAAAGTGTATTTATTTCATATTTGAATGCATACAGGTAGTTTTTATTTTTTCTATTCCAATCTTGTACCAAAATATAGTCCAATCACATAGGTCTTAGTCCTTGTGATAGTTTAGTGGCATTTTTAATTTCATTTCTCAGAAGATCCTTCATCTAGGAATGGGATAAACTGTTTAAAATCACTTTTCTTTCATTTTGTTGATAGAGATTATCTGTAAGCCTCTTGGTGTACCTCAGGCATGACTTGGTTTAAATCTTGTTTCTTTATTGGGTCCTCTGACTCAAGCCTTCATGAAAAAATCCCACAGGTTATGTGAAAGAGTACTTGATCTGGGCCTTCATTGAAGCACATATTCTAGTTGAGGAAATAATTTAACTTTTTATGGCATTTTTTTGATTGAATCTTTCCATTTTGCATAAGCTCTCAAGGATCTAGTGAGTCAAGTCCATCCTGTCTCCCCTCCCACCAAAATTCATTTAACAACAACCAATCCTACCCATAATACCCATGTTTTCATGTGTGTACACAAATGCATAATCTCTGTTACCAAAACATGCAGAAATAATCAGGGTCTCAAATGTCTTTAGTAACCTTTGCCTTGCTATGAGAATATCTCCATAATCTGAAGTGACAACTCGTGAGAGTCAGATTTGGTGTGTTGATCATATTTTCCCCAAGGCCTTCTCTATAAAATTTATGCAAAAGAAAGGTACCTATATCTCCTTTCAAATAACAGAGGTTACAAAATAGGTTCTCTTACCTTGGTTGAAAGGCACAACCTAAAATAGTTAGGATTAGATCACATCCTTTTGCATGTGCTACCCACTCCCTTTAGAGCCTGAGTGCCAACAAGTTAGATAGATTGCTTCCCTGGCTACAAAATGACATACATGATTGTCTATCTACCTCTGAGTGTCCTATCAAACCCATGATGTTGCTCGGTCTTTGAAGGAGGTTAAATTTGGGTACCAACATAAATGGCGCCACTTTCAGGGGACATTGTGATATAGTTCATACTCAGACCCTAGTAAACATTTCTTGTATGCTCTAAAGTGCTAGAAATCCATTTTAAAAATCATCTTGTGTTCAGGTTTGTAAGAGGTTTCAAAGTCACAAGTGTTGTATGCAACTTCTCCAATTTCCACAAGTTTTGCAATGGTATTTATTGATAAATTTTGGTAAAGAAAGGTCATATTTTTTCATTTCCAGTTTCTAGTGCTGATAGACACTTGACAGAACATTTTTAGTGCATTTGCACAACTAAGGTGAAAATCCTTAGTGGCGACTCCCTATTGATTTGATTTTGATAAGGACCAGTGTCTTAAACCTTTGTCAAGTAATATTTGTTACTAATATTTACAAAGCTGGAAGGAAGAATATCTTTCTTTACTAGGGATCCTACTAGGACATTGTTTCCTAAGTTAGGAAAAGAAAAGTCAGAAGGAATAAAATCCTAGAGAGTTGTGGGAGATCAGTAGACAAGAAGGGGATCTCCATTGATGAAAGTGATCGGCCCATCATTGAAGACTTCCATTCAAGTGACTTTGAATCAGGTAGCCTCTTTGTGGAATTGAATTCTCTAGCTGGAGAAGGGCCTTCATTTGATTTTGAAAGATTTTCTTCACATTCTACACCTATCTTTTCTAAAGTTGATAGGGATTTCCAAGAAGCAAGGCCTTTAGAGGGTGTCCATTTTGAAAGCTACACTCCTGTGTTCCAAGGACCCTCTGCCCCTTATCAATTTGTCACCCCTCCAAGATCACCTCCTCAAATCAATATGGCTCAACCTAGACCCCCATTTGTTGTAAACACCTTTGGACCTATAAATTTTGTGGGAATGGCTAGATATCCAAATGCAGTGCCTCAAGATGTAAGGAACAGAATGCCAAAGTTCCAGGGAAACAATGCCATAACTGGTGATCAACATCTAAAGCTCTTCCTCAATATGATGGAAGACTTTGAGATTGAACATGAAGATGTATACATCAAATTGTTTGTTCACACTCTAGAGGAGGATGCAAGGGACTGGTACAAAGCATTTCTAGATAACTCTATTGACTCTTGGGCTGAGATGAGCAATGCATTCAGATTACAATATGGTGATAGGACTGACCCTAGGTTTCTTCTATCAGAATTTGAAAACATCAAGAAGAATCCCAATGAGTCAGTACATGACTTCAATACAAGGTTCAATAAGACCTTGAGGAGATTTCCTGTTAGGATAAGGCCATGTGATGAGTCATGTTTGATCAAATATACTGATGCATTTGATAAAAAGGTTTCTTACTACTTGAGGGACAAGAACCCTACCAACTTGAGGCAAGCATTCACTATGGCCCTACAAATAGAGAATAATATCAAGGCAATAGGAAAACCTCCTAAGAGGGAAGGTGTGAAGTTGGTTAACCCAAGAAAAACCTCAGACAAGCAAGGCTACTAATTTGGAAGAAGTGGTGAAAACTTTGGCAGGGGTTGTCAAGGAGATCTCCTATAAGCTAGCCCGAGATGAGAAAGGAGTTGGGCAGAGTTCACAAGGAAAACACAAGCAACAAGGCCAAGAAATATTTACAAATCATCAAAGAGCTGATGACAAAGGAAAAGGACCTATTGGATTTGGGAATAGGCAGCCCCAAGGAAGAGAAAATAGAATGGTACCTAATCCTTTGGTTGTCGAGTTGTTATGGAAGAGACATAAGTCATTGATTGGTGTGACAAATGTTTCATGCCCCATGCTCCTTGTGAAGAAGATCAACAAGAAGAAAATGTAGCTGATGATAAGAGTGATGATGATGTTTACATGATGGGATGCTCCACTAGCTCACAACAAGGGAAAACCTCAACTGAGGTTATAAGTGCTACAACTATTGCCACTTTTTAGGACTGCATTCATAGGTTACCTATTCTTCCTCTCTCTCATAATTCAAAAGTAGATGATGTACAAGCTTTTGAATTGCTTAATAATGAATTTGAAAATTTAAGGTCTTTAATGATAAAGAAGTATGATTGAGGAATTTCATCTGAGGAGGATAGGTAATTACTCATGAATGTTATTGTGGCTCAAGAGAAGGAGCACAACACAAGAAGTAGGGCTGCCAAAGGTGCAGGGCCTCAAGCCAAGCCAAAAATTCCCTACTTTAAAACATTCCTAAAGAGGATCCTAAGAGAGATGCACCTGCTAAAAACCCTGCAGTTCCAAACAAAAATCACACCCCTCCCCATGCCCAAGTTGTCAAAAATCTTGCACCACCTAATGAGTGTATTGGCTTCCCTTCCAGTGTTGCCTTGCCAAGAAATGCCCCATATGATATTGCCCAAGTCTTAAGTCAAATCAAAGTCTTTGTTCCAATTGTTGAGTTGTTTAGGATCCCTGAGCACAAAAAGAGAGCATTTGAATACTTGGGGTTGAAAAAAGAGAAGATTGTCATAAGCAAAAACTTAAACATTATAGAGACTCCTCCAATCCTTGAGGAACCAGAAGCATCACCAACATCAGAAGAGCTAGATGAACCACCTAAGGTCTACTTGGGGACATCCTTAGTGGACTCTTAGATGAACGTGGATCCATTCTTCACCACTTTGATCATCAAGGACAAACTGCTGCATAACTGCATGTTTGACTTAGGGTCATCATGTAATGTCATGCCTTTGGAATTCATGAATGAGATAAACATAAAAGTGACAGCAACCTATGTGAAGTGCACTACCATGGACTCCATAGAGGTGCTAGTAGTGGGATGTGTAAAGGGCCTAGTGGTACAACTTATAGCCTACCCAGGTAAAAACTTAAAACTTGATGTTGTCATAGTTGATTTTCCAGCCAAGTGGGGTATGTTGTTGTCAAGAAAATGGGCGCAAGTGTTGGTGGGAGTGTCCAAATGGACATGTCTTATGCCACCATCCCAATTGAGGGAAGCCTTGTTAGGTTGTATGGGGAAAATAAAATGTTGCATCTTATTGAGGATCCCAACAATGCATCCTATGAGGTATTTTACACAAGTGTTGATGCGAGATAACTTTGTGGGATTTGCTGATGGGAAGGAGAAAAAAATTGAAGAATGTAGGTGTCTTGAACAGGTAGGCTCTCCTTGGACTCTGTTGTTTGATGGAGCTTGCTCCAAGTTTGGGAATGGTGTTAGTGTTGTTCTACGTTCTCCAGTCGAAAAATTTTGTTCTCTCCTTCAAACTCAACTTTGAGTGCACCAACAACATTGTTGAGTAAGAGGAATATTTTTGGGCTTAAAAATAGCTTGGAAATATTGTGTCAAGGAAATTATTGTCAAAGGAGACTCGGGACTAATTGTAAAACAAGTCATAAAATTGTATGCACAAAGAATGAGCGAATGAAGCAAAGACAAGTATGCGGTTTGGGATTTCATTGAGATATTTGATTCATTCAACATCATACATCATGATAGGAAATTCAATGACTTGACAGAGAAGCTTACAGTGTTGGGGTCTCTGTTTTACAGTTGCACAATGTCCCCATATTGTGAATATGAGGTTAAGGTATTGACAAGACCCTCTCTCCCTGACAACATTAAGCATTGGAAGGTTTTTGATGATGATGTTCAAATCAGAATATTTATGCAAAAAAGGGAGAGTTTGTTAATCAATACATTGATTTAAAGGCAATGGTATGCACAAATGTAAGAAAAGAAAATTTGTATAGTAAGGGCATCATCCATTTAAAAACTAATACCATTCTTAGAGGGCTAGTTTCTCTTGAGTCAAATTTTGATAATGTTGATTGAATTGTTAATAAGTTCATGACAGACTCAAGGGATATTGAGGAGCATGATCTTGACACAAAGGAGAAGCCAAGGAAGATTTGGTTAGGCAATAATCTTAGCAAGGAGAAGAATCAAGTCATACATCTAGTTCTTGAATAGATACCAAGATTGCATGGCTTGGACCTATTTTGAGCTAAAAGCATACAAAGAGTACTGTTTTGACCTAAGATTCCCTTGGAATCTAATGTAAGGCCATTTAGGAAGAAGCAAAGGCCAATTAATCCTCTATTATCTCTCAAAATGTAAGAGGAGCTAAAGAAGCTAAGAGATGGAGGGATTATCCAGCCCACAAGGTATTCTTCTTGGGTTTCTAACCTAGTGCTAGTAAGAAAGAAGAATGGTGACATCAGGTTCTGTGTGGACTTCAAGAATCTAAACAAGGCCTCAATAAAGGACAACTATCCTTTACCTAACATGGAACACATGCTGCAGTTAGTGACTTGTTCTAAGTTGCTTTCCATCTTACATGGTTTCTCTGGTTATAACCAGTTTTTGGTAAAGGAATTAGAAAGGATTAAGATAGCCGTTACTACTCCTTTGGGGACCTATGTCTATGTCAGGATGCTTTTTGGTCTGATGAATGTTGGAGCCACCTTTCAAAGAGCAATGGATATTTCTTTTTCTGGTTACATCAACAAGTTTATTGCAGTTTATTAGGATGATGTAACTGTATTTTCTAGAAAGAGAGGTGATCACCTACTGCACTTGGAGAAAATGCTGATAAGATGTAGATAATATGGCATCTCACTAAAAAAGGTTCCATTTTGAAGTGCATAAGGAAAATTTACTTGGTCACATAGTGTCACAAGAAGGAGTGATGATTGATCCTGAAAGAGTAGAGGTGGTCAACAAAGTCCCAATTCCAAGAACCAAGAAAGGAATTCAATCCTTCTTTGGGAAGATAAACTTCATTAGAAGACTCAAATCAAACTTTGTTGAGTTGACCATTCAAATCACTTCCATGTTGAAGAAGGACCAGGTCATCAAGTGGGAGGAGGTTGTCATTCAAGATTTTAATGGGATTAAGGAGGCACTGAAGCATGCACCTGTTCTGGAAGCTCTAGGTTATAAGAAGCCTTTCCAAATATTTTCATTTGCTTCAGAAAACACTATTTCTTTTGTCCTACTGTAGAAGGATGATGAAGGGGCTGAGAGGCCAATTGCCTTTTTCAGTAAGGCACTGCAAGAGCAAAATTAAAATACACCATCATGGAAAATCAGGGAATTTTCCTTGGTCAAAGCAACAAAGGTTTTCAGGCCTTATATTTTAAGTTCAAAAGTTGTTGCTTATGTTCCCCATACCATGGTAAAAGACATCTTGTCAGAGATGGAAGTCTCAAGTAGAAGATGTAGATGGGTGAACAAGTTGCAAGAGTATGATATGGACATCCAAACCATGAAGTTGGTGAGAGGTTTGGGGTTAGCTAAGCTTATGGCTGAGAGAAACTTGCAGACCATTGAGGTAAATGAGGTTGAAGAGGAAAGGGTGGCTATTTTTTGAAAAATTGATAAATTCTGAGTGGTACAAGGATGTAATGTTCTATCTCAAACACTTAAACTGCCTTGAGCATTTGAATAAGAACCAGAAAAGAGCTCTTAAGTTGGCTTCCTAGAAATATGTCATTACTGATTTTGGGTTGGCATGGAAGAACCCAAAAGGAGTCCTCTCAAGATGCATCAAGGAAGATGAAGCCCCCAAAATAATTGCTGATCTCCATGGAGAATTTTGTGGGGGAATTTTATTACAAGAGTCACAACACATAAGATCCTAAGGGCTGGTTATTGGTGGCCAAACTCTTTTCAAGGATGCAACCATGTTGGTCAGAAGATGTGAGAGTTGTCATAATTTCTCTGAAGTCTGTGAGCTTCAGGATCTCTACCTTCAAGCCTGTGTCAATTGAAGCCCTAGTCAGGAAATGGGGAATGGACTTCATTGGTGAGATTTCAGACCCTTCAAGTGCTGGTCATAAGTGGATTCTTGTAGCCACTGACTACTTTACTAAGTGGGTGGAAGAAATCCCCACCAGGAAGGCTACACACCAAGTTGTCATGGATTTTGTGCTAAACAATATTGTTTACAGGTTTGGAGTACCAGTCAAAATCATAGCTAATAATGCCATGAGTTTCAGGGCTAGACCTCTGGTGGAAATGTGTAAAGGATATGGGATCAATCTGACATATGCCTCTAATTATAATCCCCAAGGAAATAGACAAGATGAGTCCAACAATAAGAATTTTCTAAAGATTATCAGAAGAACCTTGGAGTTTAACAAGAGAAGGTGGGGTGAATAGTTGAAGTTTGCCATCTGGGAAAATAAGATCACTGTCAAGAAGGTCACTTGAAAGAGTTCATTTGAGTTGGTGTATGGGACTCAGGACTTGCTACCTGTTCATATGAAACTGCCCTCATATTAATTTATACAACAGCTAGAAGATCAAGATGTAGGTCCTTATGATGCCCACATTAACAAGATTATTGAGCTTGATGAAGAAAGGAGGGCATCCCACCAGAGGCATATAAATTTCAGAGAAAAGCTAAAGAAACTATTTGACAGGAAGGTTACTCCTAGATCCTTCAATATTGGACATATTGTGCTACTATGGGATAGCAGGCATGAGGATAAGGGTAAGCATGGCAAGTTGGACTCATTGTGGATGGGCATTCTACTTCTAGCAGGGTGAAGAGAGGGAAGATGTTTCATGATTATATTCATAGGACTTTGATGTACATATATATATATATAGTCTTAGTTCATGATTCTTCATTAGACATTGTATATATAGCCTTATGCGACCACGTGTGGTTCTATATGTATGACACACTTGGTTTGAGATGTACACATGTTACGAACTTATATTTTTAGAGACGTGCATTCAAAAAACTTAGTTTGATACATTATATATCCATGTGTTGGTTTTCATAACGATATTACTTCTATGTTTGATTTGATTTCATTGCACATGATATCCTTCTATGTATGTATATTCTATGTATATTAATTCTATATGTATGTTTGATTTAATATTAAAAAACTATGGTGCAACATTGGATGGTAAATTTGGTAAGAAATTAAGGGAAGCATGTGTATTCCTCCATCAACATGGGTAACTTATCATTTTCCTCTTAAGTCATGAAAAAATATTTCATATACCTTGAATCTTGAAATAAGATGTATTTTTCTTGGGTCATTTCATTTTTGAACTGTGTATTTAATTTTATTTACGTATGAAGGATATTATTCATTTTACCATTGATGAGTATGGTGTTGTATGACCAATCCATCTTTATATCCCCACCAATATCGTGATTGAAATTTTGGCTCAACAATATACCATAAGTAGCTAGCATGTCTTCCACAAGTATTTCCATCTTTATTTTCTTGTCGGGAAGTCTGCAAATTATTTCTTGAGAATCTTTCACCCGGCTGAAAAGAAGTAATTATTATGTTTTCATGTACTAACAAATGGCCAATAACAAGGCTAAGAGTAATACCAATAGAGTAAGAAAATTTTATAAGCATGACATTGTCGAAGGTGTTGGAGTCAATAATGTAATTATTCAATTTATAGGTCCATTGACCAACAATGAAATATAGAAAGGTTATGATGGTGCTTAGAATTGTCTCACCCCATTTTGTCCTTGAAGATTTATTAATCCATGGCATCTCGTCATTTTATCCTTCCCGTATTGCGTTTGGTCGAGTCTTTGTTGCCATTTTAATTATCTCCCGGTCAAAGATCATTTGTGGGTCCATATTTGTCTCATGGTTCCTTTGTTCCTCTGGAAAAACATTGCATCTTGAGTCTCCCATGCTCTGTTCCTTCAAAACTCACATTTTCCAGTTTACTCAATTTTCCACAGCTTAAGATATCTTGTCCTGCCATTTTTTCCTTAAATACTCAAAGAGAAATGAATTGATGTGTCCTTGAGGAACATATTTGAGTCTTGCAACATTTATAAAATCTCTGTCCTTGAAGAAAATTTCATTTTCATGCTCAAATGGTTGTTTCTCTATGCTTTACAATTTGACGGGCATTTCCCTTAGTCAAATTTGCATCCTTGTATCAATAGGGAAACATGGCATCCTTTGGTTAGACACAGCTCATCCGGATACTTCAAAAATTCTATAAAAGCCTCAACTTTAAAATGTGTCCATGTGGAGGAACGACACTCGTTTGAGAATAAAATTTTTGGTTTGGCTTTGAAGTAGCACCAGGAGGACACGTGGAGGGTTGGCAAGAAAGAGACACATGGAGGCTTCCACTGGGTTTCCCATACTTAGACAAATTTCAAAAGGTTTTCGGGAAGTCCAGGACACATGGAGGAATGACGCTCATTTGAAGATCTGCTTTTGGGCTTTTCCTTGGAGTAGCATCGGGAGGACACATGGAGGTTTCCACTGCTTTCCATACTTAGACAAATTTTTATGCAGATGGAAATAGTTTGGCGGAATAGGGACATGTGGTGAGCCCACGCTCATTTAGGGTCTTCAACTTGGGCACCATTTTGAAGAAGCGCCATGAGGACACATGGGGCATTCTGCTCACTTTGCATATTTTCTTGGAATTTTCAATGACCAAGGAAGACTACCTTGGAGCTTGACACATGGTGCCCTCATGAGCTTCAAGCCTTCAAACAAATTTTTTTAGAGCAGGACACGTGGTGAGCCCATGCTCGTTCAAGGTATCAAATTTTGGGGCCGCCTTAAGGTGCACCATTGTGACTGTGGCAATTTGAAAATTCATAAGGGGCATGGAAGTGGACCATCGGAGGCAACTTAAAATTTTACCTCTTTGCCTCATAAAGGTTAAAATATCAAAAATGATCCACAAGCCCAACTGGAAATAGCAAATGTTTCTCCCGACCAATGGTGAAGGTGCGGGATTTCAGAGGAAAAGTGAAAAATTTCCCTCTAAAGGAAAGTGAGTTGAAGGAATAAAAAGACCCGGGTTTTTCCGGGACCCACATTAGGGACTTGAAGCGGAAGGGCGGAACTGTGGGGGAAACATGGAAAATTTTCTTTTTTCCAAAAGAGAGTCAAATGGCAAAAATTTTCCATGGTTCCTTTGGGACCCACCTCAAGACACATGTCAGACACATTTTTCGAAAGCGAGGTGTGGAGCAAAATTGGAATTCTTTCCATTTTTTCAAAAGGGTCAGAAAAGGTCAAAGGAAGCCCTCGAGCCTATTTTTCCATCTTCCACATGGACGATTCACATTCAAAATCAAAGATCAACAGTTGCTCAACATCTAATTATGATTTTCCCCCCATTTTTTTTGTAAATCTCCTAGAAGTCTGAGTCTTCATGATTTCTTGCTATTTTCTCTGTGCCAAATAGAGGAGCGAGTTAATTTTGATATCTAGAGTTTGGTGGGAGAGATCTGAGATGTATGTTTCCATTAAAATGGTCTGACTCTCAAGCCTGATCTGGTTTTCTAGTTTCTTCTCCCAAGCATGCAAGGAGCCAGATTTGACAGATTTTGGGTGGAAGTGGTTGGAAAATTGAAGGAAGAGTGATCTACTAGAGGAAAGATTTGAATGTGGGAGATATCTGAAGACATTTTCCCTCGAGCACCTAGAGAATTGTAGATCTGATTCTATGAATCACGAAAGAATCATGGCAAGCACTAGTGCATTTAAAGTTTTCATCTTTTGGGAGGAAGGGGCTCGATGGTAAAGGTTATAAAGGGCACAAATTCATTGTGTAAATGGTTGGGAGTTTTTGGAAATATCAAGACTATTTTTTCCAGTAGAAAAAGATTGACAGAGCCCATCCATTTTGAGAAGCCATCTAGAGAAGCATGTATATCTCTCTTTGTGTCAAATTTTATCATGTCAAGGTGGTTGCAAGTGTACAACCATTGAAAAGCTTTGAGATTGTTCTGGAAACTTTCCCTTGCTGATAAATTTGATCAAACTTTGAGTTATTCTATGTCAATCTTGAGTAAAGTGTATTTATTTCATTTCTGAATGCATACAGTAGTTTTTCTTGTTTCTATTGCAATCTTGTACCAAAATATAGTCCAATCACATAGGTCTCAGTCCTTGTGATAGTTTAGTGGCATTTGCAATTTCATTTCTCAGAAGAGCCTTCATCTAGGAATGGGATAAACGATTTAAAATCACTTTTCTTTCATTTTGTTGATAGAGATTATTTGTAAGCCTTTGGGTGTACCTCAGGCATGACTTGGTTTAAATCTTGGTGCTTTATTGGGTCCTCTGACTCGAGCCTTTGTGATAGAATCCCATAGGTTGTGTGAAAGAGTGTTGATTTGGGCCTCCATTGAAGCACATATTCTAGTTGAGGAAACAATTTAAATTTTTATGGCATTTTGTTGATTGAATCTTTCCATTTTGCATAAGCTCTCAAGGATCTGGTGAGTCAAGTCCATCCTATCTCCCCTCCCACAAAAATTCATTTAACAACAACCAATCCTACCCATAATACCCTTGTTTGTCATGTGTGTACACAAATGCATAATCTCTATTACCAAAACATGCAAAAATAATCAGGGTCTCAAATGTCTTTAGTAACCTTTGCCTTGTTGTGAGAATATCTCCATAATCTTGAAGTTACAAACCGTGAGAGTCGATTTGGTGTGTTGATCATATTTTCCCCAAGGCCTTCACTACAAAGTTTATGCAAATAAAGGTACTGTATCTTCTTTCAAATAGCAAGTGTTACAAAATACGTTGTCTTACCTTGGTTGAAAGGCACAACCTCAAATAGTTAGGATCGATCACATTCTTTTGCATGTCTACCCACTCCCTTCATAGACCGAGTTCCAACAAGTCAGATAGATTGCTTCCCCAGCTACAAAATGACATAAATGATTTTCTATCTACCTTTGAGTGTCCTATCAAACCCATAATGTTGCTTGGTCTCTGAAGGAGGTTAAATTTGGGTACCAATAGGTTCTTATTTCGTAGAAGAGGAGGATTTTAAGGAAATAAGGTTCTAGGAATGAGTGGTTCTAGGAGTGGGAAGTGATTCTTTAGTGTTGGTAGGATTCTTGGAACATGTATTTTTACTACTTCCTTTGATAAACTAGACGAGGATTAAAGTGTTTTGCTTGGGAAGTAGAAGAAGAGGCTTATTTATTTTTTTATGAGTGGGTGAACACTAAACAAGAGTAACTATTCATATCATCTATCCAGATTATTCAGGATCTTTGTTGGGTGAGTATTCACAATAACCAATAATTGCATAACCATCTTCTTCTTCTCTTTCAATTTCTGATTCAACAATTTCTTGAAAAAGTTGTAATTGTTGAAAAGTTGAAAAAGTTGTAATTGTTGAAAAAGTTGAAAAAATTGTAATTGTTGAAAAAATTGGAATTGTTGAAAAATTTGTAATTATTAAAAAAGTTGAAAAAGTGTTAATTGTTGAAAAAGTTAAAAAATTTGTAATTCTTGAAAAATTCGAAAACACAGTGGGTTGTGTCAACCGACTGTGCGGACACATCCAAGTAGCAAGGTGAATGCTAGAGGAGGCATTGTATTGATGCATGACAATGTCATTACTTTGGGCTACCTCATTCAAAGCGAGTCCCTTAAGATCCCTAAGACAAATAAATTGTTCAACTTCGACGGGTGACTATGCAGACTCCATGGTACCTAAGAACATATTGTTCTCCAATCAGTGCTCTCGCTGCCCTATTGTTTGCAAATGCATTGAATAGTGTAGTTTGAGACAATGTAAGGATGTCAAATGGTATATTTTGTAAACAATGCGTCGTGGCACCGAACCAAATACATGGACACATCTCGGGTGGCTAGGTGAATGCTAGAGGAGGTATCGTTTCAGTGCACAAAAACGTATTTGCTTCTGGGCTACCTCGTTCGGGCGTAGTCCCTTAAGAGTCCTGAGACCAAAAAATTATTCAACTTTGACAAGTGACTATGTCAGAGACTCCATGACATCTAAGGATGTCTCACTTGATCCTACACCTCAGCGTAGGGAACCTCTACAATAGCTTGTCTCAGTTTTTCCTTCTCTAATCGGTGCTCTCACTACCCTATTGTTTATAAACATGCTGAATAATGTAGTTTCATATAGTTTAAGGCTATCAAATGGTATATTTTGTAAATGGTGGGTCATGGCACCAAACCAACTGTGTAGAAACATCTCGGGTGGCCGGTGAATGCTAGAGGAGGCATCATTTTGGTGGACACTAATGTCATTGCTTATGGGCTACCTCGTTTGGGCGGACTCCTATAGAGCCCTCGGACAAAAAAAAATCAACTTTGACGGGTGACTAAGTAGACTTTGTGGCACCTAAGGACATCTCATTTGATCCTATACCTCAGCATTGGGACCCTCTACAATAGCCTATCCCAATTTTTCCCTTCTCAAATCAAGTGTTATTGTCACCCTATTGTTTGCAAACACGTCGAATAGTGTAGTTTGAGATAGTGTAAGGTCATCAACCGTATATTTTGTAAACGTGGGTCATAGCACCAAAACAACTACACGAACACATTTGGGTGGCCAATTAAACACTAGAGGAGGTGTTGTTTCAGTGTGCAACAACATCATTGCTTCCGTGCTACCTCGTTCGTGCAAAGTCCCTTAAAAACCATGAGACCAAAAATCATTCAACTTCAACAAATGAGTACGTAGACTCCGTGGCACCTAAGGACATCTCATTTGATCATACACCTCGGTGTAGGGACCCTATAAAATAGTCTATCTTAGTTTTTCCTTCTTCAATCGGTGGCTCTCATTGCCCTAATTTTTACAAACGCACCGAATAGTGTACTTTGAGAAAGTTTAAGGATGTCAATAGGTATATTTTGTAAATAGTGGGCCATGACACAAAACTAACTATCTGAGACACATCCGAGTGGCTAGGTGAATGCTAGAAGAGGCTACGTTTTGGTTTGTGACTACTTCATTGCTTCCGGCTACCTCATTCGGGCATAGTCCCTTAAGAGCCATGAGACCAAAAATCATTCAACTTCGACCGGTGACTACATAGAATCCGTGGCACCTAAGGACATCTCGTTTGATTGTACACCTTGGTGTAGGAACCCTCTATAATATCCTTGGTGCGAGTTTAAGATAGTGTAAGGCTATTAAGTAGTATATTTTGTAAAGAAAGGCTCGTGGTACCAAATTGACTATGCAGACATGTCCGAATGGCTAGGTGAATGCTAGAGGAGGTGTTGTTTCAATGCGAGACAATGTCATTGCTTTCGGGGATACCTCATTTGGGCGTAGTCCCTTAAGATCCCTGAGACTGAAAAATTGTTCAACTTTAATGGGTGACTACATAGACTCCATGGAACCTAAGGACATATCGTTTAATCCTACACCTTGGCGTAGGGACCCTCTACAATAACTCGTCTAAATTTTTCCTTCTCTAATCGGTGCTCTTGCTCCCTATTGTTTGCAAACGTGTCGAATAGTGTAGTTTGAGACAGTGTATGGGTGTCAAATGGTATATTTTTTAAACGATGGTTTATGGAACCGAACTCGACTATTGGGAATATGAGATCGTGAAATAGTGCTATGATTTAATAACAAACAAAATCATGCACATAGTACCTAAATAATTCCCCACAAAATATACAAAGAGTGGAAGTTTAAAGTAGAATAATCCAAATCACACAAAAAGACACACACATAACAAGCATGTATCATGGTTCACCCAATGTTGGCTACATTCACCAAAGATAGAGATCTCATATATATATAATATAACAAGAGATTACAAACCAAATCTTTTACATAAGAGCATATGTATCTCTACAAGAGTATCTCCTACTCCCAAATCTCCAACCAAATCTTCCCGAGTACACTAAACCATTCCTCTAAAACATAACCGATCTCACATACACGAAGTTACCTTGCATCCGACTTTGTGCAGCCAAGCTCTCACTATATTGTGAATCTACAAACAAGACCTCTAGAAATATCTACCAATGTGCAACCCTAACCATGCACCAAGAAGTAAGTCTCTCCTCCATCACTACAACAAACTACAAACATGAAGACAACTTCCTCTACCATGCTAGATTCCTATGGATCAACAATACAACATGATCTCATGGATCTGCAATACAAGATCTCACAACATGTGGATCTACAAGAATGAGCAATAACAAGATCTCACAACAACTTTGTGGATCTAACAAGAAGAAACCCTAAGTGCTTTGCATATTATGCAAGCCATTACATGAGACTAAACAATACAAAGGAAATACAAGTAGAAGATAATACCATCTTCTCACCAATAGTGTACCTGCACTTTCCTTTTGTTCAGCTTCTCTCCATGAAAGCTCTTGTCTTCATGTAATCTACTTTTTCTTCTTCTTCTTCTTCATCCTTTCAACCAAGGATTATGCTCTTCTTCTCATCAACTCATCTAACTCTCTTTAACCCTAGTTTTCTAGCTTATATAAGCTTAGACAAACTTAGGGAAACTTAGCCATGAAATTACATCCAATAGATTTGCTTTAAAACAAAAACAATATTAAAACCCGTGACTTAAAAATAAAGTGATTCATACGAGTAACCACATTCGGTTCCTCCTTTTCCTTACCAACGTTGGTCCCACTATAACCGATGTCGGTTACTGTATTTCTAGTCACTTTCCATTACATGCTAACTGTGAAGCAATCTAGCTCCACAACCTAACAATCTCCCACTTCAAGATAAATTGTTGAACCTTTGTACCTGTACCTATTTATCACTTTCCTCAACACACCACCAAAGAACATATATTCTTTTCTTCAAAAATTCTCTCAAAGAAAAATATAACTAAGAAGGTCAAACCATCTTCTCAAACTAAGAAGATAAAACCATGACTTACCAAATCTGCATGAAGCTACAACTAATCCATGACACCAAGGCTTAAGCTCCCACTTTGAATCGTAACACCATACCAATTGTTGGTATCGGAAAAAAAAGCCAACCTAGCTCCTCGTACAATAAGCCATAATGACTAACACACTTGCAAGAGATCCCACTCAAACTGAAGTTTTGAGCCTCAATCACATCTCGTAGCCATACTTGTAAAACCAACCATGTTATCCATCTATCTATCCATGTCTCCATGTAACCACTAATGCAATCGAATAAGACAAGTCAAACTGGAATATGTGAAAGAAAAAAAGATCCTGGGTAAAGACATCCAAATGAGTTCTACCTACAACAATGCGTGATCAATCCACAAACCTGCATAACTCAAAGAATCCAAACACTGTAATCTACAAATCCAACCCTACATAAACAAATAGGATGTCCAAGACAATCATCTTTAGATAACATCTCTCAGAGAGTAACATAGTAATCAAGAGGAAATACAAACATCCCATACTCATGCTCAAAGCATCTATGTGCAAAGCAAACATCTACATCATCATAAACTCACAAAATGAATCTATCCAATATGTACAAACTCACTATGTACATCTATCCATATCACTAGCTCTCCGTAAGCTCCAAGTGTGCTACCGATTAACTCCAAATCCAAATATGAATCATGTGCTCATCAATGTCAATAACAAACATCCATGCTAAACCATGCCATTAATACCAAGTGCAAATACCAACAAACATGTGATCAACATACTCTACACAAACCAACCAAGATGAAACCAAAAACAAGGGAACCATCTAAAAATGGTAAATAAACACTGCTTTGTCAAACCTGTGACCAAACCAACCACGGTTTCCCCTAACCAACCATGGTTAACTCCTGACCGACCACGATTACCAAATGACCGACCATGCGGTTAACCTTAACCGACACCGGTCTCTGTAACAGTCAAATTTTCTCCTTTTTCACCCTTCAAACTCTGAAAATTGCTCTATCATCTAAAACCAACAGAATCTACCATCAACTATCATCCCTAAGGAATATCCAAGCACCACAAAATAAACTAGAAGTGACATCACAAAGTAATAAACTCAAAATAACTGCAAATCCATGACTACCCTCCAAAACCAACTTGTGCCTCCTACCACTCTAAATAGTTACAATCTCCTCTCTTTTACATGTGCATCATGTATCCAATCCTGTAATGCCAACAACCATGGCTTGCTCCCACTGAACATGAAATCCCCAGCACTGCCTCTAACACCAAGCTCAAAAGCTAATATGTCAGTGAGAAATAAAACTAGATGAAAGAACTATAAAATTGATTCCCTTTCTTCTCTGAGAATACTTCTACATCACAGAAGTTTGGACTTCTTATGAAGTAGGTGAATCACCTTTATTCCATCTATATTTACTCAACATCTCTCGTTACCTACAACTATGTCTAACCATGACTTTTCATTGAGGATCTCATCCTTAGACTAGAAACCCTTGTCCTTAAGATTCCACACAACCGGGAAATAAAAGTCAAACAACACCAAGAAACCATGGTGTAAATTTGTGCACACAATCCAAACATAATATCAGTTGCTCCAAATGAAAGAAATAAAACATGAACCATATAGAGATACCTAACTCAAATTCTCAATGGACTAACCGAGCCAACTCTATCCTCTTTCTGATCCAAACCATGAAGTGATCTACACCGTCTCTGCCATGTACACTCTATGCAAGAATCTCTATCCTCCAAACCAGGACAAAGAACCATCTTCCCTATATCGCATTTGTAAAAACCTTATATAGATAAATTGCTATAAAGACCAACCACTTTCATCCCCTAAGCAACCATGGTCAGCTGACTAGTATCAGTTCCTATGTGACCAATCATGGTTCTCAGACTAATGTCAATGCTACTTTGGAATGAACCCAACGCCACACAATTTGGCATAGCACACCACACCAGGTGCCTACTTCAACCAAAGCTGATAGTTGAGCTGAGCCAGTCATTTCAAGAAGCATCCAAATCTCATACAAAAATAATACAACAAATCCATGTAATAAATTGCATCAAGATGAAATACATCACCTTACCAACACCAAGATACTCAACCGCATCTTCAACTGAAGTACATGCTTCTCTAATGGAAGCCCCATCTTCATTTTATGCTACTACCTCTCTACCAAAGCTCGTGCATCTAACTACACCAAGAATGCATACATGTTCCTTTTCTCTGTCTAGATCTGCAATCCAAAACCATGCATGTGCAATTAAACCATACACTTAGCAAACAAGATACATTCCATGCATCTCTTCATTTCTTCAGATATGTGATTTTCTATTTATAACCAGGCTTCTTAGTAACTAACCACGATCACCCTGTAATCGACCATGGTCCTCAATAACTGACCATGGTCTCACCTTGCCGACACCGGTTACCAATCAATCGATGTCGGTCACTGTGTTCTCCAGCAACCTTAAAATTTCAGCTCCCACTTGAGATTCAATCTCTTGCTGCGATTTTCACATCAGGATAAAATAAACACTACTCTCATACATGTCAGTAATAACTACTAAAAAAACCATGAAGTAAACCCTTTCTCTAAAAACTAAAGCCATCGCTCTAATACCAGTTATTGGGAATACATGAATATGGAATAGTGCTATGATTTAATAAAAACAAAATCATGCACACAGGATCTAAACAATTCCCCACAAAATCTACAGCATGGAAAGTATAAACTAAAATAATCCAAATCACATAAAAGTACACAAACATAACAAGCATGTACCGTGGTTCACCCAATGTAGGCTACATCCACCAAACATAGAGATCTCATATATATATATATATATATATATAATATAATATAATATACAAGAGATTATAAACCAAATCTTGTACACAAGAGTACATGTATCTCTAAAAGAGTATCACCTCCACCCAAATCTCTAATTGGATCTTCCTGAATACACTAAATTGTGCCTCTCAAACATAATAAGATCTCACATACCTAAAGTTACCATGTATCCGAATACGTGCGAAAAACTCTTACTTGTATTGTGAATCTGCAAACAAGACCTCTAGAAAGATCTACCAATGTGCAACCCTAACCATGCACCAAGAAGTAAGTCTCTCCTCCATCACTGCAAAAACTAAAAACATGAAGAAAACTTCCTCTACCATGCTAGATTCCTATGGATCAACAATACAACATGATCTCATGGATCTACAATACAAGATCTCACAACATGTGGATCTACAAGAATGAGCAATAACAAGATCTCACAATAACTTGTGGATCTAACAAGAAGAAACCCTAAGTTCTTTGCATACTATGTAAGCCATTACATGAGACTAAACAATACAAAGGAAATATAGTAGAAGATAATACCATCTTCTCACCAACAATGTACCTACACTTTCCTTTTGTTCAGCTTCTCTCCATGAAAGCTCTTGTCTTCATGTAATCTACTTTTTCTTCTTCTTCTTCTTCATCCTTTCAACCAAGGATTATGCTCTTCTTCTCATCAACTCATCTAACTCTCTCTAACCCTAGTTTTCTAGCTTATATAAGCTTAGACAAACTTAGGGAAACTTAGCCATGAAATTACATCCAATAGATTTGCTTTAAAATAAAAACAATATTAAAACCTGTGACTTAAAAATAAAGTGCTTCGCATAGGTAACCGATGCTTTGGTTAGACCTAACCATGGCCGGTTCCTCCTTTCCCTAACTCGACTTCAAATCCCACCGTAATCGATGCGAGTTCTTGTATTTCTAGTCACTTTCCATTACATGCTAATTGTGAAGTAATCTAGCTCCACAAACTAACACTCGACCGTGTGGACATGTCCAGTGGCTAGGTGAATGCTAGAGGAGGTGTCATTTCAGTGCGCAAAACCATCATTGCTTCCGAGCTACCTCATTTGGGTGTAGTCCCTTAAGAGGCCCGAGACCAAAAAATCATTCAACTTCAAAGGGTGGCTACACATACTCTGTTGCACCTAGAGATGTCTCTTCCGATCCTACACCTCGGTGTATGGACCCTCTACAATATATTGTCTCAGTTTTTTTCCTTCTCTAATTGGTGCTCTTGTTGCCCTATTATTTTCAAATGCACGTAATAGTGTAGTTTGAAGTAGTGTAAGGATGTCAAATGGTATATTTTGTAAACAAAGTGGCTCGTGACACTAAACCGACTATGTGGACACATCTAGGTGGATAGGTAAATGCTAGAGGAGGCATTGTTTTGGTGCGCAACAATGTTGTTGCTTCTGGATACCTCGTTCAAAGTGAGTCCCTTAAGATCCCCGAGGCTAAGGAAAATTTCAACTTTGACAGTGACTACGCACACTCCGTGGCACATAGAGATGTCTCGTCCTAATCCTACACCTTAGCGTAGGGTCCCACTACAATATTTTGTCTTGGTTTTTTCCTTCTCTAATCGGTGCTCTCTCTGTCCTATTTTTGAAAACACACTAAATAGTGTAGTTTGAGACAATGTAAGGCTATCAATCATTATATTTTGCAAACGGTGGGTCATGGCACCAAACCGACTATGCAGATACTTACGAGTGGCTAGGTGAATGCTAGAGGAGGAATATTTTTGGTGCATGAAAATGTCATTACTTCCGTGCTACCTCGTTCGGGCTTAGTCCCTTAAGAGCTCTTAGACCAAAAATCGCTCAACTTCGACATGTGGCTACGCCTGCTCCGGCTAGAGATGTCGCATCTAATCCTACATCTCGGCGTAGGGACCCTCTACAATAGCCTATCTCTATTTTTTCCTTCTCCAATTAGTTCTCTCGTTGCCTATTGTTTCCAAATGCACATAATAGTGTAGTTTGAGACAAAGTGTAAGACTCACAAATGGTGTATTTTGTAAATGGTGGGTTGTGGCACCAAACCAACTATGCACATGCATATGGATGGTCTTGTAAACACTTGGGGAGGGGTCATTTTTGTTCTCTAAGCTCCATGTCCTTCTGGGCTACCTCCTCTAGAGCCAACAACCCCTCCGCAGTACATAAATCATTAATAATTACTTCTCTTTTCTTGTAAAATAATGAAAGCTTCTCTTAGCTTCAAATGGTATGTTTTATAAACGGTGGGTTGTGGCACCGAACCGAATATGCACATGTATATGGATGGTCTTGTAAACACTTGGGTAGGGGTCATTTTTTTCTTTAAGCTCCATGTCCTTCTGGGCCGGGCTACCTCCTCTGGAGCCAAGAACCCCTCTGCAGTACATAAATCATTAATAATTACTTCTCTTTTCTTTTAAAATAATGAAAGCTTCTCTTAGCTTCGAGAATATATAATTATCTACTAATAGTGCCAACCACGTGAAGGTGGAAGCTTTTCTAGAACCACTAACCTGCATATAAAATTGTTATTCAAATAAATGTAAGTTTAAAATCAAAACCATACTAGATATATAAAAAATACACAAATTTATTAAAATATAAGAACTTAAATTTATCTAACCAATAAATTTATATATACCAAAAAAATTATATTAACCAAACATGAGCATACTAAATTCATTCCAATGAACCATCGTGGATCGGATCTACTCTCAATAGTGAACAAGATTGCTTCATGATATGACTCTCAAACCTTCCAAAGAATCTTGTTATTAGGCCTTCCTAGATATCTATATATCTGAATATTTGTTGCTAGAACTAGATGTGAATATAAGAGTATTTTCCGGGTGTCTCTAAGTCTTCAAATGCCCAAATAGATGATTTTTTTAATGGATACTTTGTCGAAGCAAAGTTCCAATAATAACCACTAACCTTGTAGGGTACTCAATATCTTCGCCATCTATAACAGGAGAAGTCAACTTCTTTCTTTCCTTGATGCAACCACATAAGAAATAGTTTGTTCCTTCTTCATTAAGTTTTTTCACAATAATCACAAACACATGTCCTAGAAAAAAATGTTTCAACTCAAATTTAAATTGTACATATTAAAATTTCAACGGACATAACTCAATACAAACATTGTAAATAACCATAAATACCTTGTCACACAAAAATTAAAATTTTGTCAAAGTCCTTAGATGTTGCAAATTCATCTGCAGAAGCAAGTCGTAATGCTTGTGGAGGTTGATAACTAAGAATTATAATTAGAGGCCTACAAATCCATCCATCCACCCATTCTTTTGAATCGCACTTATCAATGAAAAATTTGATACAAGATGCACAAAAACATGTCAACTTTCTTGTCCATGTGGCCCATGAAGTAGCATCTGAGCTACAAAATGAGTGCATATCACTGGACCCAGTGAGTATCATACAATCCTCGTAGTTAGTAATTTATTGTTCCTCTATCAACAAAAATATCTGTGAACCATGGAAATTTCTTGAGAACCTCGGGCCATGTTGTCAATACACCATTCCACTATGCTCTTTGCATTTTTCAATTTAGCACCATCTTTTTACTTCAACTGTTCTCATGCAAGAATTATTTTCACACATGCCCCTGCACCATCATGCTCTCCATTTCCATGTCTAGCCTCAGTGAAACTCCAAATATATTGCACACCCATCTTGATGTGCATCCTACTCATCCAATAAAACATTCATGCATTCTTAGACTGATACGTGTAATTATCGACCATATATAATGTTGCTTGAAGTGGATGTCCCTATCGAGACAAGTTTCTAAAACATAACTAGAAATAACCTTGCACAAATTCAAAGTAGAATGAGTAAGATCATCATTGATATAAAAGTGGTACTCTCTTTTAAAAAATTGATCATTCTATGTTGTCGAAGAGAATGTATAAATGCTTTATGCACAAAAATGGCAACTTGTACTTGAGTTGTAATATTGTGATTGAACCTCCATTTGTGGTTGTAATGTGTAATTCTCTATAAAATCGACCACCAAACAATAGTACCAAAAGGAATAGTCTCACCCCATTTTGCCTTTGAAAATCCATTGATTTACGGCCTCTATCACATTTTATTCCCCCATGTTGTGCCTGGGAAGTCTCTACTTTCCTTTGTTTCCATAATTAATCTTTCCTTGGGCCAAAGATCACGTATGGATCTATATTTGTGTCCTTGTTTCTCTGTTTCTCTGAAGAGGTCTGAAATTTGGGTCTCCCATCCTCTATTCATTCAAAAACTCAATTTCTATTCTTTCCATTCTTTTACAGTCAAATGGGATTTGTTGCCCTTGTTGTCATTTTTCCCCAAATACTTGATGAAAAATGAATGGATGTAGCTATGAAGAGTGTATTTGAGCCTTACAACATTTCTAAATCCTCTTTCCTTGGAAAAAATTCATCCCTAGGCTCAAATGGTCATTTTTTTGCATTTTATGGTTTGACGGTGTTTCCCTAGTCAAATTTACATCCTTGTGTTTAGCAATCACGTGGCTTCTTTTGGTTGGTCGGGGATGGTGGGAAAATGCTTTAACTTATCACTTTTTGCTTTTTGGCAAAAGGCAAATTTGGTCCTTGGCTCTGCTCATTTCTGATTGGTTCTTTTGGTGCTTATGTGGCTTCTTCTAATTGGATGGGGTGCAGCAGGTTTGTTTTGAACTTGTTCCTTTTGGATACTTTGGAAAAAGGTTTGAACTCACCCGCAACCCCACCAGGCTCTTATTAAAGTAAATTTTAAGTGGCGGGAAAAAGTCTTACTTTGACCCCGTAGGAGGACACGTGGCAAAGCTAATGGCGAGAGATGTGGGCCTTCGAGAGGTAAGTTGAATGTTTTTCCCTTTTGGAAAAATGGAATAAAATTCTAAAATGGAAGTGTGACCCCGTCAAATCATTTTGAAACCTTAAAGTTTTTGAAGTTATGCCATAATGACACGTGGTGAGCCCACTCATTTAAGGTCTCAACCTTTGGGGATCATCTCAAGATGCACCATTGTGACACATGGTAGTTTGAAAAGTCAAAGGGTGGGGAAGTGGACCATCGAGGAAAATTGGATTTTTGCCTCTTGTCATCAAAAGGATTAAAATCTCAAAATGGCCCACAAGCCCGACAAGAAGGAGGTCAAGGTTGGATTTGAAAATGTTAAGAGGTGGGAGGCGAGCCATCGAGGCAACTTGGTTTTTCCCCTTGATGTTCAAATGACTAAAATCATCAAAATGACCCATGGGCCTGATGGAGAAAAGTCAAAACTTGCTCCGTCAACGGCGGAGGTGTGGACCCTCGGAGGAAATTTGGAAAATTTTCCTTTTAGGAGAAAAGAGTTAAAAGTAAAAAGGAAGCATGGTTCCACTAGGGACCCACATTAGGACATATGTCAGGCCCATTTTTCAAGGGCAGGAGCTGGGGAAAACTTGGAAAATTTTCCCTTTTCCAAAAAGGAGGTGAAATAGTAGAAATTGCCATGGTTCTTTTGGGACCCACCTTGGGACACTGTGTCAGGCTCATTTCTCAAGGGTGGAGGTGTGGAGAAAAATGTGAAAATTTTACATTTTTCCAAAAGTTTGTAAAAATTCAAAGAAGAACCCCGGCCCATCTTAAAATGAATCTTCCATGTGGATGGCCCAAATTCAAAGTAAAGATCAACGGCTAAGAGAGTCTGAATCTGATTTTCCCCCATTTTACTAAAATGCTCCTGGAAGTGTGAGTCTTCATGATTTCTTGGTATTTCCTACATGCCAAATAGAGAGGAGAGTTAATTTTGATATCTAAGTTTGGTGGAGGAGATCTAGAGATGTCTTTCACCATTAAAATGGTCTGACTCTCGGGCTCGATATGATTTTCCATTTTTCTTCTCTCGAGCACGCAAGGAACCAAATTTGATAGATTAGGGGCGGAAGTGGTTGGCGAGTTGAAGAAGGAGTGATCTACCAAAGGAGGATTTGAATGTGGAGATATTCAAGAGATTTTCCCCCTGAGCACCTGATGAATTTTTATAGATCTGATTCTGGAAATCACAATCATGATCATGGTGAGCACTAGTAGCACTCAATGTCATGATTTTTGGGGGAAAAGGGGCTCTTTTGTAAATGTTATAAATGGCACAAAATTTTATGCAAATGGTTAGAGGTTGGAGTGTTAGAGGTCGAAGAAAATTCCCAAGAGGAAAATTTGACAAAGCCTGTCTTTTGAGAAGCCATCTAAGAAACTTATTATCTCTTTTGTATTAAGTTTGATCATGTCAAGGTGGTTGCAGTGTACAACCATTGACAAGCTCTGAGATTGTTCTAGAAACTTTCCCCTACTGATAAATTTAATCAAACTTGAGTTATTCTATGTTGATCTTAAGCCAAATATGTTTGTTTTATTTTTGAATGTATGCAGAATAGTTTTTTCTTGTTCCTGTTGCAATCTTGTATCAAAATCTATCTTAATCACACAGTCTCAATCCTTGTGATAGTTTAGTGGCATATGCAATTTCATTTCCTAGAAGAGCTTTCATCTGGGGATGAAATAAACGATTTAAAATCACTTTTCTTTCATTTGTTGACAGATATTGTCTGTAAGCCTCTGGGTGTACCTCAGGTGTGATTGGGTTTGGATCTCAATACTTTGTTGGGTTTTCTAACTCAAGCCTTCGTGTTAAAATCTCATAGATTGTGTGAAAAAGTGTTAATTTGGCCTCCATTGAAGCACATATTCTAGTTAAAGGAACATTTTAGCTATTCTGAAGCATTTTGTTGATTAGACTTTCCATTTTGTAAGAGTTCTCAGAGATATGGAAAATCAAGTTCATTCTACCTCACCTCCCACCAAAAATTCATTTAAAACAACTAATCCTACCCATACTACCCTGTTTTTCTCTTGTGTGTGCACAAAATCATAATTTCCATTACCAAAGCATGCAGAAACAATCAAGATTTCAAATGTCTTTAGTAGCCTGAACCTTGCCCAGAAAATATCTCCACTATCTAGAGTGACAACTCGTGAGAGTTAGATTTTGTTGCATTGATCATATTTTCTCCAAGGTCTCCTAAACAACTTCATTAGGAAGGACATCTCCATCTCCTCCATAAACAATAGGCTACAAAAGGGTTCTCTTACCTTGGTTGAAAGGCACAACCTAAAATAGTGAGGATAGATCAAATCCTCTTAAGGTGCTACCCACTCCTTTTCAAAGCTTGAGTGCTAAAAATCAGATAGATTGCTTCCCAACTGCAAAATGACATACATAATCATCTATCTTCCTCTAATGTCAAATCCATATCTACTCTCTTTGAAGTTAAATTTGTCCAACACCCTTAAATCCATTTGATGTTACTCTTTGTTGATTCCTTTGAAGGAGATTAAATTTGGGTACCATTACACTGACTTATTTGAGTTATTCTTTGCGATTTTGCTAATTCACTTTGCTTGTATTTATCCTATAACAACCCTTTGACCATTGTCCAGGAATTATTTGATTTATTGAGACTATTTGTTGATTCACTACCAGTTCATATCTATTTAGCCCATCAACAACACACTTCTAGTGCCATTTCTAGGGACATAGTGATTATAGTTCATACTCAAACCCTGGTGTTATATGCAACTTTTCCAGTCTCTACAAGTTTTTGCACTAGTATTCACTGATAAATTTTGGTAAAGGGAAGTAAGATCTTTCATTTCTAGTTTCTAGTGCTGACAAACATTTGACAAATCATATTTTAGTGCATTTTCACAACTAAGGTGGAAATCCTTAGTGGTGACTCCCTGTTGATCTGATTCTTGATGAGTACCAATGTCTTAACCTCTATCAAGTGAGATTTGTTACCAATCTTTGCAAATTTGGAAGGAAGGAGATCTTTCTTTGCTAGGGATCCTGCTAGGACATTATTTCCAGAGCTAGGAAAAGAAAAATTAGAAGGAAGAAAATCCTAGAGAGTTGTGGGAGATCAATAAACAAGAAGAGGGATCTCCATTGATGAAAGTGATCGGCCTATTATTGAAGACTGCAATTCGAGTGCTTCTGAATCAGGTAGCCTCTTTGTGGAATTGAATTCTCCAATTGGAGAGGGGCCTTCATTTGATTTTGAAAAGTTTTCTTCTCATTCTACACCTATCTTTTCAGAAGTTTGATAGGGATTTCCAAGAAACAAGGCCTTTAGGGGATATCCATTTTGAAATTTATACTCTTGTGTTCCAAGGACCCTCTTCCCTTATCAGTTTGTTTCTCCTCCAGGGTCACCTCCTCAAAACAATATGGCCCACCCCCACCTAGACCTCCATTTGTTGTAAACACTTTTGGTCCCATAAATTTTGTGGGAATGGCTGGTTATCCAAATGCAGTTCCTCAAGATGTGAGGAACAGACTACCAAAGTTCCAAGGAAACAACGCTATAACTGGTGATCAACACCTAAATATTTTTATCAATATGATGGAAGATTTTGAGATTGAACATGAAGATGTATATATCAAGTTGTTTATCCATACTCTGGAAGAGGATGCAAGGGACTGGTATAAAGCTTTTCCAGATAACTCTATTGATTCTTGGACTAAGATGAGCAATGCATTTAAATTGTAGTATGGTGATAGAACTGACCCTAGGTTTCTTTTGACAGAATTTGAAAACATCAAAAAGAATCCTAATGAGTTAGTACATGATTTCAACACAAGGTTTAACAAGACCTTGAGGAGATTTCTGTTAGGATAAGGCCATGTGATGAATCATGTTTGATCAAATATTCAGATGCATTTGATAAAAAGGTTGCTTACTACTTGAGGGAAAAAACCCTACTAATTTGAGGTAGGCCTTCACTATGGCTTTGCAAATTGAAAACAATATCAAGGAAATTGGAAAACCTCCCAAGAGGGATGGTGTGAAGCTGATTAACCTAAAAAAACCTCAAACAAGTAAAGCTTACTGATTTGGAGGAAGTTGTGAAGACTTTGGCAGGGGCTGTCAAAGAAATTTCCTACAAACTAGCCCAGGCTGAGAAAGGAATTGGGTAGAGCTCACAAGGTCAACACAAGAAAAAAGTCAAGATAGGTTCACAAACCACCAAAGACCTGATGACAGAGGCAAGGGACCTATTGGATTTGGAAATAGGCAGCCCCAAGGCAGTAGGGAAAATAGAATGGTGCCTAATCCTTTAGCTATCAAAGAGTTGTTGTTGTGGAGGAGACAATGTCATTGATTGGTGTGACAGATGTTTCATGCCCATGCTCCTTGTGAAGAAGATCAACAAGAAGAAGAAGTTGATGATGATAATGATAATGATGTCTACATGATGGGTTGTTCCATGAGCTCACAACAAGGGGAAACTTCAACTAAGGTGATAAGTGCCTGAACTGTTGCCACTTTTTGGGACTGCATTCATAGGGTACCTATTCTTCCTCCCTCTCATACTTTAGAAGTAGATATTGTGCAAATATTTTGAATTTCCCAATAATGAATTTGAATATTTAAGGGCTCTAATGATAAAGAAGTATGATGGAGGAATCCCATCTGAGGAAGATAGACAATTACTGATGAATGTTGTTGTTGCTCAAGAGAAGGAATATAACACAAGAAGTAAGGTTGTTAAAGGGATAGGGCCTCAAGCCAAGAAAAATCTCCCTTACTTTCAAACATTCCTAAAGAGGCTCCTAAGAAAGATGCATCTACCAAATGCCCTGCAGCTCCAAACAAAAATCATACCCCTCCTCATGCCCAAGTTGTCAAAAATCTTGTACCACCTAGTGAGTGTGTTAGCTTTCCTTCTAATACTGCCTTGCCAAAGAATGTCCCATATGATATTTCCCAAGTTTTAAGTCAAATCAAAGTCTTTGTTCCAATTGTTGAGTTGCTTAGGATTCCTAAGCACAAAAAGAGAGCATTCAAATACTTGGGGTTGAAAGAAGAGAATACCCTAGGTAGAAATGTAAACATTGTGGAGACTCCTCCAATCATTGAAGAGTTAGAGACACCACCAACATTGGAGGAATTAGGTGAACCACCTGAGGTCTATTTGGGGACATCCTTGGTGGATTCTCAGCTGAATGTGGATCCATTCTTCACCACTTTGATCATTAAGGACAGACTACTCCACAACTATATGTTTGACTCAAGGGCATCATGCAATGTCATGCCTCTAGAAGTCATGAATGAGTTGAATATCAAAGTAACAACATCAGCATATGGGAAGTGCACTACCATGGACTCCAGAGAAGTGCTAGTAGTGGGATGTGTGAAGGGTTTGGTGGTACAACTTGCAGCTTACCCAGGTAAAAATTTAAAACTTGATGTTGTCATTGTTGACTGCCCAGCCAAGTGGGGCATGCTATTGTCTAGAAAATGGGCTACAAGTGTTGGTGGGAGTGTCCAAATGGACATGTCCTATGCCACCATCCCAATTGAGGTGGCCTTGTCAGGTTGTATGGGGAAAATAAGATGTTGCACCTTATTGAAGATCCCAACAATGCATCCTATGAAGTATTGTACACAAATGTTGATGTTGATAACTTTGTAGGATTTGATTGATGGAAAGGAGCACAAGATTGAGGAATGCAGGTGTCTTGAACAAGTGGGATCTCCTTGGACTCTATTGTTTGATGGAGCTTGCTCCAAGTTTGGGAATGGTGTTGGTGTTGTTCTGCTTTCTCCGGTCGGAAAAATTTTTTTTCCTTCAAACTCAACTTTGAGTGCACTAACAACACTGCTGAGTATGAGGCACTATTGTTGGGTTTAATAATTGCTTGGAAATATGGTGTCAAAGACATCATTTTCAAAGGGGACTCAGAATTAATTGTAAAACAAGTCAAAAAATTGTATGCCACAAAAAATCAATGAATGAAACAATACAAGCATGCAGTTTGGGATTTCATTGAGATGTTTGATTCATTCAACATTGTGCATCATGATAGGAAGTTCAATGACTTGGCAGAAAAAACTTGTAGTGTTGGGGTCTCATTTTGACAATTGTGCAATGTCCCCATATTGTGAATATGATGTTGAGATATTGACAAGACCCTTTGTCCCTGACAACATTAAACATTGGCGGTTTTTGATGATGATGCTCAGATCAAAAGATTTCTACAGAACAAGGGAGATTTTTCTGATCAAAGTATTGATTGGAGCCAATGGTATGTGTGACAGAGGGGAAGGAAACCTTGTTTGGCAAGGGCATCATCCAACTAAAGACTAATACCATTCCTAGAGGGTTGGTTGCTCTTGAATCAAATTTTGATAATGTTGATTGCATTATTAATAGACATATGGCAGCCTCGAGGGATGTTGAGGAGCATGATCTTGGTACAAAGGAGAAACCAAGGAAAATTTGGTTAGGAAGAAATCTCAACAAAGAGGAGAAGCAGTCATACATCCAATTGTTGAAGAAATACCAAGATTGCATGGCTTGGACCTATTCTGAATTAAAAGCATACAGAGAGGATCTGTTTCAACATGAGATTCCCTTGGAGTCTAATGCAAAGCCATTTAGGTAGAAATAGAGGCCAATCAATCCACTCTTATCCCTCAAGATGCAAGAGGAACTGAAGAAGCTAAGAGATGGAGGGATTATTCAGCCCACTAGGTATTCTTCTTGGGTTGCAAACCTAGTACCAGTTAGAAAGAAGAATGGTGACATCAAGTTATGTGTGGACTTCAGGAATCTGAACAAAGCATCAATGAAGGATAATTATCCTTTACCAAACATGGAAAACATGCTGTAGTTAGTGACTAGTTTTGAATTGCTCTCTACCTTGGATGGTTTCTTTGGTTATAACCAAGTTGTGGTGAAGGAATCAAAAAGGATCAAGACAACCTTTACTACTCCTTGGGAACATATGTGTATGTCAAGATGCCCTTTGGTCTAATGAATGTTGGAGCCACCTTTCAAAGAGCAATGGATGTTTTTTTTCTTGGTTACATCAATGAGTTTATTGTTGTTTATCAAGATGATGTAACTATATTTTCTAGAAGAGAAGTGATCACCTGCTGCACTTGGAGAAGATGTTGATAAGATGTAGAGAATATGGCATCTCACTCAATCCAAAGAAGTGCCATTTTGGAGTGTAAAAGGAAAAGTTTCTTGGTCACATTGTGTCACAAGAAGGGGTGATGATTGATCCAGAAAGGGTAGAGGCCATCAGCAAAGTTCCAATTCCAAGAACCAAGAAAGGAATTCAATCTTTCTTTGGGTAGATAAACTTCATTAGGAGATTCATATCAAACTTTGTTGAGTTGACCATTCCAATCACTTCCATGTTAAAGAAGGACCAAGTCATCAAGTGGGAGGAGGCTGCCATCCAAGCTTTCAATGGGATTAAAGAGGCACTAAAGCATGTGCCCATTTTGGCAAGCTCCAGACTATAAGAAGCCTTTCCAACTATTTTCCTTTGCTTTAGAGAACATTATTGCTTTTTTCCTACTACAGAAGGATGATGAAGGGGTTGAGAGGCCAATTGCCTTCTTTAGTAAGGCCTTGTAGGGGCTGAGCTGAAGTACACTATCATGGAAAAATAGGCATTTTCCTTGGTAAAAGCAAAAAAGGTTTTTAGACCTTACATTCTAAGTTCTAAAGTGGTTGCTTATGTTCCCCACACCATGGTAAAAGACATTTTATCAGAGATGGAAGTCTCAAGAAAAAGGTGTAGGTGGGTGAACAAGTTGTAAGAATATGATATGGATATCCAGACCATGAAGTTGGTGAGAGGTTTGGGCTTGGCTAGGCTTATGGCTGAGAGAAACTTGCAAACTATTGAGGTAAATGAGGTAGAAGAAGGTAGGGTAGATGTCTTTGATAAACTAATGAATTTTGAGTGGTACAAGGATGTGATTTTCTATCTCAGACATCTAAACTTCCCTGAGTATTTGAGTAAGAACTAGAAAAGGGCCCTTAAGTTGGCTTCCCAGAAATATGTCATTACTGATTATGGGTTAGCTTGGAAGAACCCTGGGAGTCCTCTTAAGGTGCATTATGAAGATGAAGCCCCCGGATAATTGTTGATCTCCATGGAGGATTTTGTGGGGGATTTTGCTGCAAGAGTCATAACACACAAGATCTTGAGGGCTGGTTATTGGTGGCCAACTCTCTTCAAGGATACAACCTTGTTGGTTAGAAGATGTGAGAGTTGTCAGCACTTCTCTGGAAGACTGAAAGCTTTAGGCTCCCTTCCTTTTAGCCATGTATCAATTGAAGCTCCATTCAAGCAATGGGGAATGGATTTCATTGGTGAGATTTCAGACCCTTCAAGTGTTGGCCATAAGTGGATTCTTGTGGCCACTTGATTACTTTACCAAGTGGTGGAGGCAATCCCCACCAAAAGAGCAACACACCAAATTGTCATGGATTTTCTGTTGAACCACATCATCTGCAGGTTTGGGGTGCCAGTCAAGATTGTAGCTGATAATGCCATGAGTTTTAGAGCTAAACCTCTGGTGGAAATGTGCCAAGAGTATGGGATCAACTTGACATATGCATCTAATTACAATCCCCAAGGAAATGGACAAGTGAGTCCAGTAATAAAAACCTATTGAAGATTATCAGAAGAACCTTGGAGCTGAACAAAAGGAAATGGGGTGAACAGTTGAAGTTTGTTGTTTGGGCTGATAGAATCACTATCAAGAGAGTTACTGGAAAGAGTCCATTTGAGTTAGTATATGGAACTCAAGCCCTGCTTGCCCTTGCATATGCAATTATCCTCATATCAGTTCATTCAACAACTAGAGGATCAAGAAGTAAGTCCTTATGATGCTCACATTAACCAGATTGTTGAACTTGATGAAGAAAGGAGGGCATCCCACCAGAGGCATGTAAAGTTCAGAGAAAAGATGAAGAAGTTATTTGACAAGAAGGTCACTCCCAGAGCTTTCAATGTTGGAGATCTTGTGTTGCTATGGGATAATAGGCATGAAGATAAGGGCAAGCATGGAAAATTTGATTCATTATGGATGGGCCCTTACTCCATTGATATTAGGATTGGTGAACATACCTTCTTCTTGAAGGATTTGGATGGTGAATTTCTTGAGTTTCCTGTTAATGGCAAGGCATTTGAAGCATTTCTTGGATTGATTCCCTTGAATCAAGGTAAAAATATCTTGTACAATGTATAGTTTGTTGTTTGTTTCCTATCTTTTGTGTTTTTGCCCATTTTGGTCCTTGGTGACTTGTTTTTGTTGGTTTCTCTATTTCATTTTTTGGGAGATGGCTCTATTTCTCTACTCTATAAGCTGACTCCTTTTCCCAATGGATATTTTGGCACTTGGTCTACTGTTATTCTTGTGGCACTCACAGGAATGCCCATCCCCGAGTTAGAGCCGATGTTGGTGCTCAAAATAGTCTCACCCCATTTTTCCTTTGAAAATCCATTGATTTACAACCTCTGTCACATTTTATTCCCTGTGTTGTGCCTGAAGTCTCTACTTTCCTTTGTTTCCATAATTAACCTTTCCTTGGGCCAAAGATCACGTATGGATCTATATTTGTGTCCTTGTTTCTCTATTTCTCTCGAAGAGGTCTGAAATTTGGGTCTCCCATCCTCTATTCATTCAAAAACTTGGGCTTTCCCATTCTTTCCATTTTTTACAGTTGGATTTTTGCCTTGTCATTTTTCCCCAAATACTTGATGAAAAATGAATGGATGTAGCTATGAAGAGCATATTTGAGCCTTGCAACATTTCTAAATCCTCTTTCCTTGGAAAAACTTCATCCTCGGCTCAAATGGTCATTTTTTTGCATTTTACGGTTTTGACGGGTGTTTCCCCTAGTCAAATTTACATCCTTGCATTTGGCGGTCATGTGGCTTCTTTTGGTTGGTTAGGGATGGTGAGAAAATGCTTTAACTTATCACTTTTTTTTTTTTTTGGCAAAAGGGAAAATTTGGTCCCGTGGCTCCACTCATTTCTAATTGGTTCTTTTGGTGCTTACGTGGCTTCTTCTAATTGGATGGGGTGCATGGCGGGTTTGTTTTTGAATTTTTCCTTTTGGATACTTTGAAAAAATGTTTGAACTCACCCCCACCACGCAGGCTCTGATTAAAGAAAATTTTAAGTGGCAGGGAAAAAGTCTTACTTTGACCCCACAGAGGACACGTGGCAAAGCTAATGGCGAGATGCGGGCCTTCGGAGGTAAGTTGAATGTTTTTCCCTTTTGGAAAAATGGAATAAAATTCTAAAATGGAAGCGTGCACCCCCACCAAATCATTTTGAAACCTTAAAGTTTTGAAGTTGCACCATAATGACACGTGGCGAGCCCACGCTCATTCAAGGTCTCAACCTTTGGGATCATCTCAAGATGTGCCATTATGACACATGGCAGTTTGAAAATTCAAAGGGGCGGGGAAGTGGACCATCAGGGGAAAATTGTATTTTTCCTCTTGTCATCAAAAGGATTAAAATCTCAAAATGGCCCATAAGCCCGACAAGAAGGAGGTCAAGGTTGGCTTTGAAAATGTTAAGAGGCGGGAGGTGGGCCATCGGGGAAACTTGGTTTTTTTCCCCTTGATGTTCAAATGACTAAAATCATCAAAATGACCCATGGGCCCAATGGAGAAAAGTCAAAACTTGCTCCGGTCAATGGTGGAGGTGCGACCCTCAGAGGAAATTTGGAAAATTTTCCTTTTAGGAGAAAAGAGTTAAAAGTAAAAAAGGAAGTGTGGTTCCTTGGGACCCACATTGGGACACATGTCAAGGCCCATTTTTCAAGGGTAGAGCTATGGGGAAAACTTGGAAAATTTTCCCTTTTCCAAAAAGGAGGTGAAATAGCAAAATTGGCCATGGTTCTTTTAGGACCCACCTTGGGACATGTGTCAGGCTCATTTCTCAAGGGTGGAGGTGCAAAAAATGTGAAAATTTTACATTTTCCAAAAGTTGTAAAAATCAAAGAAGAACCCTAGGCCCATCTTAAAATGAATCTTCCACGTGGATGACCCAAATTCAAAGTAAAGATCAATGGCAACTGAGAGTTTGAATCTGATTTTCCCCCATTTTTACTGAAACACTCCTAGAAGTGCGAGTCTTCATGATTTCTTGGTATTTCCTACACGCCAAATAGAGAGGAGAGTTAATTTTGATATCTAAGTTTGGTGGAGGAGATCTAGAGACGTCTTTCGCCATTAAAATGGTCTAACTCTCGGGCTCGATATGATTTTCTATTTTTTCTTCTCCGAGCACACAAGGAACCATATTTGATAGATTAGGGGCGGAAGTGGTTGGCGAGTTGAAGAAGTGATCTACTAGAAGGAGGAGTTGAATGTGGGAGATATTTGAAGAGATTTTCCCCGAGAACTTTGACAACTTTTTATAGATCTGATTCTAGAAATCGCGATCGTGATCATGGTGAGCACTTAGTAGCACTCAATGTCATGATTTTTGGGGGAAAAGGGGATCTTTTGTAAATGTTATAAATGGCACAAATTTTTTTCATGCAAATGGTTAGAGGTTGGAGTGTTAGAGGTCAAGAAAATTCCCAAGAGGAAAATTTGACAAAGCCTATCTTTTGAGAAGTCATCTGAGAAACCTGTTATCTCTTTTGTATTAAGTTTGATCATGTCAAGGTGGTTGCAAGTGTATAGCCATTGACAAGCTCTGAGATTGTTCTAGAAACTTTCCCTGTTGATAAATTTAATCAAACTCAAGTTATTCTATGTTGATCTTAAGCCAAATATGTTTGTTTTATTTCTGAATGTATGCAGATAGTTTTTTCTTGTTCCTGTTGCAATCTTGTATCAAAATTTGTCTTAATCACATGGTCTCAATCCTTGTGACAGTTTAGTGGCATATCTACAATTTCATTTCCTGGAAGATATTTCATCTGGGGATGAAATAAATGATTTAAAATCACTTTTCTTTCATTTGTTGACAAAGATTGTTTGTAAGCCTCTGGGTGTACCTCAGGCATGATTGGGTTTGGATCTCAATACTTTGTTGGGTTTTCTAACTCGAGCCTTCATGTTAAAATCTCATAGATTGTGTGAAAAGGTGCTAATTTGGGCCTCCATTGAAGCACATATTCTAGTTAAAGGAACATTTTAGCTATTCTGAAGCATTTTGTTGATTAGACTTTCCATTTTGTAAGAGTTCTCAGAGATCTAGAAAATCAAGTTCATTCTACCTCACCTCCCACCAAAATTCATTTAAAACAACTAATCCTACCCATACTACCCCTGTTTTTCCTGTGTGTGCACAAAAGCATAATTTCCATTACCAAAGTATGCATAAACAATCAGGATTTCAAATGTCTTTAGTAGCCTGAACCTTTCCCAAAAAATATCTCCACTATCTAGAGTGACAACTCATGAGAGTTAGATTTTTTTGCATTGATCATATTTTCTCCAAGGTCTCCTTAACAACTTCATTAGGAAGGACATCTCCATCTCCTCCATAAACAACAGGCTACAAAAGGGTTCTCTTACCTTGGTTGAAAGGCACAACCTAAAATAGTGAGGATAGATCAAATCCTCTTAAGGTGCTACCCACTCCTTTCAAAGCTTAAGTGCTAAAAAGTCAGATAGATTGCTTCCTCAGCTGCAAAATGACATACATAATCATCTATCTACCTCTGAGTGTCCTGTTAAATCCATGATGTTGCTCGGCCTTTGAAGGAGATTAAATTTGAAATTCAATATGTTTCCTACAACAAGTGGTGTGAGCATGGTTGATTTTCATATAGAATATTGGTTTTAACATTTCAAAAAAATGTTGACTAATTTTAATTTCCAAATGCTCTTGTTCAAACTTACGAAAAATTGAGTTTGAGTCATATCGAAGAAATGCTTTGGATGTGGTTCACCATTAATAGAACCAACTCTCTGCTTTACAACATCTCTCAGATCGTGTGAAACTCTAGTGTTATCATGCCAAAATTGAATAGCAAATTCTCTTATATCATCAGTACTATATTTTTCCTTACGCTTACTCTAGCGAAAATGCCCAAAAATCAAAGTTATTGATTGATTAAATGATATTACGCTTTTCAATTGCTTTCATTAGAGTTTTTCGATTAACTTGAAACATTCGACTTGTTTACATAATCAAACATTATTTTTTTGTTGATTCACTTACAACACTAGTAGCAAGTAAGTACACGACGCACAATATTACTATCCCTAATGTGTCTCTTGACACCAACAAAGGTGTGATATGCATCATGAAGGTTTTGAACAATTGTAGATTTTTTGACCATGTATATTAGATGTTGTCAATTCTAAGGTGTTTAATGTAGGTCTCATTTTATTCAATTTCATCAAACTAACCAACAACTAACATATTTGGGAATCATTTAAAATTTCAAAATGATTATCCCAAATTTCAGTGGCTTTTCTTCTAATTTGTCATTTAGAAAGTTTGTCACACATTGGTTTCAAAATGTTTTCATCAATTTCAATAAAATAATTAGGTTTCTTACGTAAAAATCCTGTGAGGTGTTTTTGTCAAATTTTGTTTGTCTACGCTTTCAACCTAAATTTCTTTATTCACATTTTAATTGTCTCCTTCAATTTCAACATTTGCTACATCACGAGTATTTAATTTTTCTTTAACATCGATGAAAAACATCTTCATCACAAGTATTTAATTCAACTTTAACATTGACAAAGAGAAACATTACCTAGTTCCTCACTACTTACAATAGTAGGGGTTGAAAATGAACGCCTCTTCTTAATTCATGAAGATTTTGCATTCGCTCAACATTTTGAAATCTATTTTCCTCTAATTCGCTTCGTTGTTTTTACTTAATGACTTCCTTTTTTACTTTGTTTCTTCTCTCCCATGATGTTTTACTTCGATCCAAAGATAAGAAAAACATGTAAAAATAACAGAGTTTCACAAAGAATTCATATGGTAAAGTAAAACAAGAAAAATCAAATGGTAATTAGAACATTGGGATGCATATAAATATGATTTATGAACCAGATCACACTTTATAAACCACACTCACAGCTTATAAAGCACGATCGCGATTCTTGTTTAAAAACACATGATCATGGTTTGTAAACTGTGTGATCGTGATTCTATCTCAGTATCATCAAATCCAACCTTGCTCGAAATTTTTTTTTGCCCCCAACCAAAGATATAGAAGGTTATTATGAAGTGTAAAGGGTAAAAACGTTCAAATTTACTCTTCCATAGATTGAACCATGCTAAAAAGTGAAAGCATTTCAAAAAAATGGTGCCATCATGTAGGGGAGACTATTAGCTTCGTAGAAATATTGATTTTAAAGTGAATAGAATAAGATAAATATCATTTTATAATTTTTTACTAACAATAGGTCTTTAAGACATTTTTTCCGTGAATGTTCATGTCTATGTTTAAGACTGCAAATTTTGTTTTGCTTATCAAAATGTGATAAAACTTATACCATCCCAAGCATAGAGAAATTCTATACACGTTAAAAAAAAATATTTGATTTTGATATTTTTTTATATAGTTATGGCGGGAAAATGGAAAGCGCTCCATTTTCTAAATCTTTTTAGACCACTTTCATGGAAAAAATCATAAAAAAATATTTCTTGAAAAATACAAAATAAAATCCATCCCAAGATAGACAACTACATCTAACTTTTCACCAAAGGAAAAAAATAACAAGATTTGGTCATCCAAATTGTGGCAAACAGACTACAATCTTATAGGTTTTTTCAAAACAAAAACCAAGTCATATAATTTTAAGTGTTTAATATAGCTAAACTTGTCTATTTTTTTTTTTAATTAGTATTTTAGAAACTAGATTCCAGATGCTACGATTCATATTCATATAAATTTTTCTAATTTTGAGTGCGCATATTGCTAATAATCCCTCCAAGTTGAGATTTCACTATTTTTTGCAATATGATGTTCACTTATGACCCCATTTTTGTCCACCAACTTGGTGCACTTACCCAATGCAATGAGAATACTTTTGCAACTAGTCGGGGTTGAATTCTTAAGAGAAAATTTGAGAAAAGTCGTCTTCCTAAGAGACCAATCTGAGATAACCTGTTGATTTCTTCTATGTTAGATTTTCTATCATGTCAAGTTGGTTATAGATGTATAGCCATTGACGAGCACTGAGATTTCTCTAGAAGATTTCCCTTGCTTTGATGAATTTAAGCAATTTTGAAATTAATTTGTGTCAATCTTGGAGAAATTAGTGTTTGCTTTGTTTCAGAATGTCTACAAGTAGTTTTTCTTGTTCCTATTGCAATCTTACATTGAAATCTTTGTGAAATCACATAGATCTCATCCTTGTGATAGTTTAGTGGCATTTAAAATTTCATTTCAAGAAGATCCTTCATCTTGTGATGAGATAAATGATTTAAAATCACTTCATTGTCATTTGTTGATAAATATTGTTTGTAAGTCTTTGGGTGTACCTTAGGCGTGATTGATCAAAGATTTTGGTGTTTAATTGAGTCTTTTAACTCGAGCCTTCATGTTAGATTCTCAAATATTATGTGAAAATGTGCTGATCTGGGCCTCCATTGAAGCACACCTTTTGGTTGAAGGAACATCTTAACTATTCTGAAGCTTTCTATTGTTGAGTTGTCCATTGTTGTGAATTCTCTCAAATATCTGGTATAATCAACTTTATCCTGCTCAATATCCCACCAAAATCATTCAAAAACCATGAATCCATCTTGAACTACCCCTATTTTCCCTGTATATCAACAAAGGAACAAAATCTATTTACTAAAATATGTAGAACAATCAAGATCTCATAATGTCTTCAGTAACCTTAGCCTTGTTTTGAAAGTATCTCCATCTTTTAGAAGTGACAACTCTTAAGAGTTAAATTATGGAGTATTAACCGTATTTTCCCAATGTTTTATTCATAAAATTTGTGCAAAAGAAGGATATTTCCATCTCCTTCATCAAACAGAGGTTACAGTATGGGTCCTCTCACCCTGGTCAAAAGGCATGGCCTAAAGTAGTGAGGATATGTCAAATCCTCTAAAAGGTGCTATCCATCTCTCCACAAATCTAAGTGACAAAGGGCCAGTTAGATTTCATCCCCAACTACAAAACAACATACATTATGATATATCTGTCTCTAAACTTTGTGCCAAATCGGTGATGCATCTCACTTGAAAGGGAGAAAAAAAATTGATACCAACACTAGGTATGCGACCATTTTGAACTAGAAGAACGCAGGAACAATATAGCTCAAATAATGGAAAAGGATCAAGCCTTGACTAAAAGATGGTTTGATAAGAAAGCAAGAGAAAGAACCTTTTAGGAAGGGGACTTACGTCCAAAATGGGATGTAGATCAAGAAAAACCAGGAAGGCATTCCATGTTTGACGCTATCCTGGAGTGGCCCCTACATGGTCACAAGACGTAAAAGTAAAGTAGCAATGCCTTCCAATTATCTACATTGATAGAGAGGAATTTCCAATTCCATTCAACGAAATCCATCTTAAACATTTCTACTCAATTACGAGAGGGTTCCACCATTGTATATATTAGCATATGTTTTTTTAATTTCTCTAAGTGTGTGCACATTGTCTTGTTGTAGCTTAGGATTTATTTCCTAAGTGCTCTAAAGCACATGTTTTGTTGCTCCGTGTTTGCATCTTTGTAAACTTTGATGTGCCTCTAGGTGAATGCGCTAGCCACTTCAAATTTACAACAAGGAGACCCATAATTGCTATAACAGCTTGTTAACTTTAAAATAGAAAAATACAGAGGAACTAAAATCGGGTCTCGAAGGATTCCATTTCTAGAACAATGGGGGCAGGTTCAAGGTCACCAAGTGTAAGCATCAGATTCAAGCTTCAAGAATGGGACCGAAAAAGTATCAGGCTATCACCCATGACTCCATGCCCAATGGATACAACAAGGCAACTGATCCATTCACCTAGTAGGCGGGTGATCCCGCGAGTCACCAAATTTTTCCCCTTAGGAAAAATTAATCAAACATGCCCCTGCATAGGAGAAAATTAAAGGGTTGGTCTAGTCTTGCGAGCTCATAATCGATCCCAAATCAAGAGGTGGGTAGATTTTCCAATGAAGGGGTAGGGTCGGAAAAGGAGAAAAAATTCTGAAGAGACAAGAGGATAATATGAGAACAATGGGAAAAGGCAATGTTTAGGTGGGCCCAAAATCAGCTAAGTATAAGAAAATCAGCAGAAGCTGCCACGTGCCTCAACGACGCACCTCCAAAGGCCAAGACCAAAAGGTGGTCCCCAAACAAGTGTAAAGGAGCCATGTGCCTCATCGGAGTAATCCCAAGGGGATAATCCAAAGAGGGAACCCAAAACAAGCGTCAGCTCTCAACATGCCCAAAAACCAATAAAGTCACTCCTAAACAAGCAAAAGGGACCCAAGAAAAAATGAAGAAGGAAGAGCAGGCCCAAAATGGCTAAGTGCAACAAGGTCAGTGGAGGCCTCCATGTGCCTCAACAATGTATCTTCAAAGGTCAATGCTGAAAGGTGGTCCCAAACGAGTGCCAACCCACCACATAGTTAGGGTCTACAATGGGGGTCTCATCAGCTAGAATCAACTTAGTAAAGAAAAGATCCACATAGAGTGCCATGTGTCCAATTGGTGTATCTTCAGAAGTCAGAGCAAATAGACAACCCCTAAATGAGTGCAGAGATTCCACGTGTCTAAGGTCCAATGAGTGGCTCCTAAATGGGTGGAAAAGGGATATGCAGGCCCAAAACCCGCTAAGTATAAAAGTGTCGGCGATATCCCCCACATGTCTCGTCCGTGTAAATTCAAAAGAAGGATACAAAGGATGAGACTCAAACAAAAGCTAAGCCTCCACGTGTCCTAGGTTTAATAAGGAGGTAGAGTCGATAGTTGAAAAGTCTCCAGGCAATGGAAAGAGTTGTGTGTCAGCTCAGTGCAATTTTAAAGAGGTAGCCCAAAGCGGAGACTCAAACATGTGCCAACCAAGCACGTAGTCAAGGACCATAAAATGTAGTAGGTTCGAATCGGCTAAGTAAAAATTGTAAGTTGAAGCCTCCACGTGCAAAGATGCCACAACTTCAAAAGTAAAATCTAGAGAGGGTTCCCAAATGTGCGTCAAGCCTCCACATGTCTATGGTAAGACAAATGGCCCCACTAAGCAAAAGAGACTTAGCCAAAAGAGAATGAAATAGAACAGGCCAACAGAAGGTGTCACGTGCCTCAATGGTGTGAATTCAAATGACGCACCTCCAAAGGCCAATCCAAAACAAGCACAAGCCCTCCACGTGTCTCAGTTTGGAAAAGGGAACACCCACCATTGAAAAGTCCAAGCTCGAGATAGATTTTTGGAGGCCTCCACATATCATGTCTACGCAACTTTAAAGGGGTCATAAAAAACGAAGACCCAAACATGTTTCAGTTCTCCACATGTCTCGGTCAGGTATAGTGTCTCCGCCTAATAGGGGAGCTTGGGTAGAATATAAAGGAAATAGAGCAGGCTTGTAGAAGCCGCCACGTGTCTCTTCAGTGCGACTTCAAAAGTGTAGAGGAGGGGCAAAATTGAGACACGCGAGGCCACCACGTGGACATGCGTGAACAGACTCCAGATCTAAAATGCCTTCAGGCGGCCATATCTTTCGATCAGAAGCTCCAAATTGAGTGAGAGGGGATGTTTCAGAGAGCTCTCGGCACCTGCTACCCACCTACCACCATTAATTATTTGACCCACCATTACTGAGGTCATCAAGTCTCCTACCTGCCACCATGATGAAGAATGGGTTTCCCTTCTTGTCCAACAAGGAACAACGACAAGGGCATGGGTGTTACAGCAAGACCCATCATTGTGGTAGGGAATTCAATGCCCCTTTAGGGGTGGTTGGAAGGGTTGGATTTTCCCTCCTTTCTCTCTCTCATTCTTCCTATATATTGTACAGGAGGGAAAATTTCAAGAGGTTGGACATTCTTGCTTTGGCCCTACCTTTCCTCTAATCTGCAGGAAAATTTGTGGAGCCTCAAACCCCTCCATCCAAATTGTAATGCAATTTCTACCTCTTGGTTGTTGTAATGCACTGTATCAATTCTTGGAGTAATAGAATAAGTCTATGGATGATTTCAACCCCCTCTTATGCTTTATTGCTTCTTCTTGATCCCTCATTGCAATCTTGGTCATCTGTGCATGGATATTATTTTACATTTTAATGGTTTGTGTTTAAAATCAATGCAAATGTTCATAATTTCTTTGGTGCATCACCTCTGTTAAATTAGGTTTTCATTTTTGTATTCCCTTAACCATGTCTCCTTGGTATGTTAGAGTAGGACTTAGAATCGACCCTCTCTCGCAATTTGAATGTGTGCACTGAATGGAGGAATAGGAGCTGGTCTTCATCTCAAGAGAACTCTCAACTCGCAAAAGTCCCACACTTTGAGATATGCTCCATGTTGTGTAGTCACATTGAGGATCTCAACCCATCAAGTTACAGATTCCAGGGGTGTTGTGATTCTACAACAACAACACTTGGGTTATAAAAGTGCTTAATCTCTTTATGGTAGCCACATTATGAGATAGTAAAGAGTTGGAGGATAAAACTTGGCATCAAGCTCAAATACGGATTAGTGAGAGGGAAAAGAAATGAAGTTAGTTAAAATTTAATGTATAATAATCAAGGTTTTGGCTACATTTTTTACAATTTCTCACAGAAACATTATATCAATATTATTGAACGCTTTTATTTATTTCATATTTGTTCTCTTTTTTTCCCCTCTATTTAGTTTTATTGAATAGAAATTTCCTAAAATCCTGAAACTATGTGTGATATTTTAGGTAGTCTTATCCTCTACCACTATTTAACAATTGTTTTGACACTAGGGTCAAAGTTAGTTCATGTACAAAAATTCTCTTTACTTAAAATAGATTGTTAATCAAGGTCTCTCTTGAGTTGTGCTATATCTACACGAACCGCACCCCATAACATAAATTAATCTCATATGAAATTCATAAAATCTTGTATTGACATGTTTGAGGATAAATGATGATGACACTTTAAACAGATATAACTCCAATTTCTTATTCAAGAGTACATATTTACTTTTAAGGCAAACCACATCAATTACAATTTGTATCGATATTAAAATAGAGTTCAATAAAATTTTAGATAAGGTTGTGATAAAGTTAATTCCAAAGGTGATAAAGATTGTCTACATAATTATTTAGTGGCCATACCATTCTAACAATGGCCAATAGAGTTTTGGTTAGAAGCGTTTCCCCAACCTTATTGAGTGTGGAAATTCTTATATCTCATATTTAATTTTAACTATTTAAGTACAATAGGATCGGGTTGCTGATCTCCCCTTCAAAATTATCTTTTCAACTCTCAAAGTTTTGCTCTATAATATCGTCTCACCGATTTGTAATGTCCCGCTCAATATAAAAATTGTTTATTAGACTCATTGATTTGAGAAAACATAAGAGTTAGCTATGTTAACAAGAAATAAAATTTTAAATGGAAAACTAACATCCACTTTTTCATTTTCTTTGGGAACCTTCGTTGAGGACAATTGATTAATTTTATTTGCAATATTTTTCGCTGCAAATGTGCAAAACATTAGGTTAGATGGTGATTTTTTTCTACAAATCAATTAAAAGTTAAGAAAATTATTTAAGTAATTTTGTACCTCCATATACCAATCTACTCGCCATGTGATAAAAATCAATGCCATTGTTTGCACTGCGCAGTCCCACAAATCATTCCCACCCATATTCCGTATGACGGAAAGGAAAAAAGTGATCACATAATCTAAGTACCAAATGTGTACAAGATATTCTACTTTAATTTTATCGCTTACCTTAACTTCTAAGTGAACCTCATAGCCAACAAGCATGCCGAAAGGAACACTAATTATGTAGTAGCAAACAATGGTTATATAGGCCACAAAATCTTGCCACCCCATTCCAATAAGAACACCTAAACACAATTTCCAAACTTAAAAACAAAATTAATCTTAATGAGCAAATGAATTACAAATTTGAATTTAGAAATACCTTAATGAAAAATGATCTAGTTTGTTTTAATATGCTTGTGAATGGTTTTTATTTTATTTTTTTATCAATATGAAGATATTGAAAGCTTTGACAATGTGCTTACCTAAAAGGATTGGTTGTACGCTATTCAGTGAAACTGTAAGTGCTAGTAGTATTGACAGTTTATATACAGCGTTTTGTATGATAACACTATCTGTAAATACTTTAGTGAATGTAGTGCGTAATGCCAAAATGAGAACTACCAACCAAAGTCCAATAACTACTAAGGTTATGACTGATACTATTACTGAATATTTAGCTTGCATTGGCCTCCCTGCTCCAAGCTCATTCGCAACCCTCACACTCGCATGCATTATTCAAGAATGGTAAAATTGTACTAAAAATTATGATTACACATGTATGTATACTTGGTTGCAAGGAACCCAGCAGGTATGGCCATCTCCCATGCATTGATGTTTATGCTTTTGCAATAAAAATAACATAAGTAGGATTTCACAAAGAAGGCTAAGGAATACTTTTTAATGTGATAATACTTCAACAATATAATTATCAAATATTCAAAATGTTTTTCACAAATAGAGAAAGCACATTGATACAATGTATCATGTCATCATGTAGATCTTGTCAACAACGACAATATATAAATAGAGTTTTACAAATCAAGATCAAATAAGAGTTTTTTTAACAAATCTAATAACTAAAGAGATTTTTGAGTACTTAATAAAAAGTTTTAAAATATTTGGCATTATCAATATGGGAAGTCAAGTATAAAGGGTATCACCTGAATTATAAGCTTGACATATATACATTTTATATTTTATATACATTTATTATTTTTATGTAGATTTTGTGTAAATTCTAGGTATTTAAAGGTTATTCTAATACATCTTGTTTTTATTATAAAACTCTCAAAATATGAGATATGTATTGGGTTCAAGTTAGAATTTTGTTTTATGGTATATAGGTTGCTTCTAATGTAAGTGAAGTAACATATATAAGTGTGCAGTTCAATAGCGGATGCAATACGGATTGTATTGTAGGAAGTGTATTAAAGAAGTGAAGGAAGTCAATAAGTCAATTATTGTAGAAATCTTTATTTTATTAATAGTAAAAGCTTTTTTGACTGGGGTCCTACACAGAAGAAACACATAAGGGTAAACACCAGATAAAATGGTACAAGCGGGAAAAATAACAATAACCAGCGAAATAACACGAAACACCATTACTACCCAACAACGGATAATCATCTAATGAACAACTGGACAGAAGCAAACAACAAGGTAATTATCCTCGAGAAAGAGAATATATTTTCTTTTTCCTTGATAGCGCTTTATTCAATCCATCTTCCTCAAGTTTTTGTTTAATACGATCACCGTGATTCTTGAAGCCAAATGTTCTGAATATGTATTCTTGATAACACGCACCTACCCAGAAATCAAGAATTTTAAGCCTGTTAGGATCACAAGGAAACTCACCCATGATTGTATCAGGCGTAAAAGAATTATTTATCACCAAACTCCCATGTTCTTCAAGATTTAACATGATTTAAATATCCAAAGAAACCAGCGAGCTGTCGTGAAGCTTACCATCAACGAAATTAAGGCATGTCTCCCTAGACTTATGCAAATAGTGGCCGGGAAGTTTTGAAACAAAGCCCAAGTCAATATTATTTAAGATGTTAAACTGCAGGCCGTCGTAGAAAGAGTTGAGCTCCCTAACGTCGTACGGCCCCAAACTCAACACATCCATCTTAAGTATTCTTTCCTCCAAATCCAATTTTTCATTCCCTTTAAGATATCCACCTCCTTGCAACTGTCTTCAACCAAAAATCAACCTAGTATATGGTCCCCGAATCATGCTAGGCATCATCTGGAAAGGGGACAGGTCTGTCCATCAAATCCAATGATCCTTTCTCACACATCTACCCCGTATGCTTCTCCTGTCCAAAACCCATGCCTTCTCTGGCACAAAACCCTGCTCGTCCAAGCCAAAGGATTTAGGAGAAGACACCTTCTACAGAGGAGAAGGATCTTCAACATTCTCAAACGTATTTTCCCTAGCCTTTGTCGAATTTTCACCGTGATCCAACCCCATGTAATTATGCGACTCAGATCTCGAAAGAGAACCAGTAGACACTCCTTTCCTTTTCCATCCATTATCAGAAGCGCTGCAACACACAACATTGTGGCCGACAGTCCTGCATTTTCAACATAATACAGAGGATGGTTCATATTCCAATGCTTCTTACCAGAATTTGAATCTAGACATTAATACAATGTCTTACATAGATAATCCTCGGGCCGAATTAAGGTTTCAAAGTGCCCTACGCAGTACTCCAGCGACCCACATATATGCGCATGTTGAATTTTGAAATAAATAAATTGACTAATAGTAATGTCTATTAATCTCATCTATTAAATATAGTAGATAATATGAAAAATTAATAAGACAAAATCAAAAAAATAGATTTGATTAACAAAAACAAAAACAAAACTATAGCACAAATAGTCAAATTTGAAATTGCAAAATTACTATATAATTGCAAATTTGCAAATTGCAGGAATCTGAGCAGGATTAGCCAAAGCCTAAGCCTAAGGCTAAACTATAAACATTAGCTAATAGCTTACAAATTACAATGATATTGACTCATATCAAATTGACTTTGAGATAATTATTAATGGCAAATTGAAATGCGGAAATAGCGGAATGAATGCCTGGCAGGTTGAGAAATGAGATAATGACCAATACCATTGATGCCACCTTCTACTTCAGAGCCTTCTCCCACGCAGCCAAGCAGGAACCCGCAGACAAGTCACAAGAAGAATTACATATTGTAATTTGTTGTCCATGGATAAATTGATAATGTAACAATGTTAAGTGCAAAAGTTAAAATCATTTCAAGAACACGGTTACAGTGATACACTGTTACAGCCTCGCTGCCTCAGGAGAAGATCTTACTGCCGCAGCCCGCAGGCCCACAGCTGCCACCGCCGATGGAATTTTTTTGCTTTCTTCAGGCTTTCAGCTTGTAAGTTGTGTAGACAGAGACTGTAGACTGTAGTGTCACTAGTGTGCAATAGTGCAAATATAGTAGTGTGTGGGAGGAGTGTAGTAGTGTACAAATATATCTTCATTTATACCACCATTGAAACCTAACACAACAAAAATTTAACAACCCACAACCGACCTAATTTTTCTTTTAGGAATATGGTGCCCTCCATTTTGTGCGCCCTAGGCAACTGCCTAGGTTGCCTAGGGTAAGACATGGCCCTGGATAATCCTAGATCACAAAATAGTGGTTGGATCAACAACAAGAAAACTTCCCATGGTATTGGTAATTGATTAGAACACATCAAGCTCCTAGTATTGAAGAGGTGCAACCTGCAGCCTAACCCAGATAGGGAAAATGACATATGTCTAGCCCAGGAAGGATGGATCCCCCTACTGATAAATAACATAGTTTTCTTATAAAACTAGATCCCCCTCTGTAAAATTTTTAAAATTTATTCTTCCAGCATAAAATTAAACAAGAAAGAACTATTGAAGAGGGAAAAATAATGAGGCACCTAGATAACCTCAATTTTCTACTAGCCCAAGCTCCAAAAAAATCAATATTTAGTCTTAAATTAGAGAACTTACCATTGAGGGAAAACTTGTATCTTTCTTGTGAGATGGCTATAACTTCATCTAAGACAGAGAGCTCTAGTACCACATCCTTACAAGAGGGAGACAGAGGTATGATATTCAGTCTGTTTGGGGTAGATTAATCGTTCAACTGATGACAAGGCTCTGCAACCCATTGCAGTGTCCTCCTCTTTCCTAAGCCCATTTTGAATTTAATTCCCACACCCATAGTCCTTCTGATCCATGTTGGAACTTTGTTGGCAGGTGTTAGAAATATTTTTATGAAACAACATATTTTTTAATAACATGTACTTTTGTGTTTATTTTATTTTTTTAGATATTGGTAAAGGGGGTTTTTTTATATAGGGGGGCTACCTTGTTACAAAGATAAGAAAGGGTATCAATCCTATATATGAAAAGAAGAGAAAACAAAGCAAAACGAGATAAAAATACCAACATATCTATACTAGAGATGCATCTAATGAATAGCCCAAAAACAACACAAATGGAAACCAAGAAAAGAAACCCAAAGATAGCCCCCTTCAAAAGAAGAGTCTATTTACAACCTAAACCCAAGACCAGTTTAACAAATTGCTATAGATATTTCATTAGTAACGATAAAAACATGAGGGTGCTAAAAACCTTTATTTTTCTTTATTTTCTTCTTCCCTACAATTGTCCAATCTGAGGTGTCTTATTATGAGCTTACCGAAATAAACAAGTTTCACGCTTGACACCCTTACTTCTTAATATTTGACATTCTAAATCCAAATTCCTTAAATAAAATCACTTCCTTCATTTGAAGGAAAGATCTTCACAATCTAGGGGTTAGGACCAAGTTCTATCTTGAACTTTAAGTTCGATGTTGAATGGGAGACTCTTTGAAGTATCCATATCTAATAGGATGCATACATAGGTTGTGTGGGTATAATAATTTTTTTAGTGATCAGTGGACAAGAATCTACCCAAGGAATTTCAAACGGAGATCAAACTATTTACCCACAAAAATTGCAAGGGTAGATGTGTTAATCTTATCCAAGTAGATTTGATAGAGAAGGTTTTCGTGAGAGGGTTGAAGGGGGGAACCAAGTGTTTCATGAAAATTTAGTGTGACTAAATAACCAATATTATATCCACAATGGTTCCTCTATCCTTCAAATAATTAAAAACAGAGACAAAGAAGCCTCCAACGCATTGGTAAATATCAAGCAATACCTTCCAATAGTGGTAGCCAATGGTTTGTAATCTAGGAATGAAGTACCATTAAACTTGGATAGAAGCTATTAATCTCTAGATCATTCCATTTCTTTAGGAAAAGGACTTCGATTCTAGTACCTCTTCCCCAAAAGTCATATAAAGATTGTATTATGCAAAATTCATGGGTCTCGCTTGCAAACTTCACTTACCTCCAATTTTAGCATGTTCTTGGAAGGACATAATCGACGGAGGATCCCCATCAATCGTACTAACATTTGACTTCCTACCAAAGTGAAAGGAATTCATGTTTATTTTCTTAGTATGCGTTTTCTTAGCAATGTATATGTGAGCTTTACATTCACTTTAATATTATAACAATCCTTTAATTTTTTTAATACATAAATGAGGACTCTAACATTATATATTTTTATTAGATAGGGTAAGAAGCTGTGATTGTGGCTCCCAAAAGAAATACAAAGAGAGATGCATCGTGAAAATACTAAAATAGAACAAAAATGAGAGACAAGACCACAAAAGGAGTTAAACAAACTTAATTTCAGAGAAACTAGGACCACAACAAACTACCAGAAAGAAAAACTAAAAACCAACAGTTTGCAACAAACATCAGACGCAGTTCGTTTAACAGTCAGTGATCTACCACTTAAATATTCTAGATTGCACCGTTTTCCACACATCATTAGACTCAGCAATGCATCCAAATTTCTTATTGATGTACTCTTTGTATCTCTCACCCTACCAAAAGAGAATAACCTTTAAGGATTCCAGATCGATGATAGCATTATATTAGTAGAAAGGTCACTTCTATTATAATATCACCTCATTAAAAAATTAATAATTTTAATTGTGAACAAATGAAACATTTCAATGTGGAACATAAAAAAATTTAATGGTCTAAAAAACTGATCGAACATCTTAAAACACTGCTAGTAGTTTATCATGAATGCGCTTTAGACATTATTTATCCCATATTGGTCTGAAATTGATGGGTTTTTAATTATTCGTAGTAAAAATAAAACACAGAGGAGGCATACCATATAGAAAGAGAATCGACTGCAACTTCAGGGTCTTTTAAATTTCCTGTCATTAGAACCAATATTTTGTAGTACCAAAGCTCCAAGCTGTTCACACAAAGAAAACAAAGAATACTATAAATATCCCTGTTTTTAATGTAATGACATATTACTTTGAAATGATTTTAGTTCCTACACAAAGTTCTAAATATTTGAACTCATGAGAGGTGTTAGGAAATGTAGAAATATCTAACCAGATGCTACCGATAGCTTACAGAAGGGCCAAATATCTGCAAATGCCTCCTTGGAATATCCAGTTCATGCATCTGGACACCACCCACATGTCACATACAAATATTGAATGATCACAGGCGTCCACCATGCTACATTTAGGGAAATTAGTGCTCCACCAAGGCCCATGCTCCATTTGAAGACAAACAACCAGCATAGCAGAATGTTGAATATCGCCCCAACTGCCGATGACCATGCAGTTACGAAATTCTTGCCCTGTGACTGTAAAAATATGCCAAGGGTATAATAGAATATAAAAGAGAAATGCAATGGAATACACCAGAGACACAGTCTGCCTGATAATTCTGCAATATTATCCGGTTGGCCAAACAATTTTAGTAAAGGTGTGGTACAGATATAAATGGGTAACATTGCGACTGCGAAACCAGTGAGGACAATCCACGAGCGTTGCATGTAAATTCCCAGCATGTCCTCTTTGTGAGCTCCATAGGCTTGTCCGCATAGTGTTCCAAGAACATTCGCCATTCCTATCTACAGAAAGTCATAGAGAAGGTTAATTGAAAATCTACCTGCAAATCGGATTCGTATATACATACAAAGCTTCCGTATCACACATAAAAGACCTAATATTACCTTTTATATTGTATTTAATAGTAACCATTATTATTTCAAAGTATTAAAATGAAATAATGTATTCTTCTTCTTAATATTTGTTATTTTATTTTATTTTATTAGATTAGGTAAAAAGTAGATTTTGAAGGGATTAGGAACCCTGTACAAACAAAAATAAGCAACAAGACCCAGAAGAGAGACAACAAACAAACGAAGCCCAAGGCCAAAGAAGAAACAAAACAAACAGCCCAAACTCAGAGAGGGGGAGCACCAAAAGATAGGCCAGTCAAGACCACTTGACTCAAAACTACCCTAGTCCTTCCCTTTACAAGATCTTAGGCTCATCTTGAGGGGTGAAATGCCCTCTTTTCCTTTCTTTTTGTAATTCACCATCTGCCAACCTTCCTCCTTATTAGGATCAACATTCTCATCCAGGAGAAGAGGAAGACTAATTTCAATGTTTTGACAAGGAGAAACTAAAGAACTAGGGGGATGAAGGAGCCATCACCAAAGCCCCAACAACTTTAGTATTATAATCGGGAGGAGGAATCTCCCGCCCACCTTCCACTTATTTTCAACAATTGTCTTATCCTGCTCCACAACCAGAGACTTTGAATGATTGTCGAAACTTTCAGATCAGCCTTGTCCTCATCAAAGCATAAACAGTCAAATTATCTGGATTGAAATCCTTCCACCATGAAATCCACCCTTTAAACTACTTCTTGACGATATGGCAATCCGAGGCAAGATGACCAAGGGCAAAACAGTTCGGCAACGGAAAGGAAGTCCTTCATAATCTAGATTCGAATCCATATTAAAATAAATTTATATTAAAATAAAAATTATACTGACAAATTACAAGTGAAATCTCGAAAAGTGCAAATAATTTACTATTACAATCTTCAATAACATATAAACAACTCATTACTTAAATGAAAATATTGACGAGGGAGCTTGCAAATTTAGATAATATAAGTTTTTATTAAACTTGAAATATATAATTTATTAGTAAAACACATTTCATATAATGAAAATATTAGATGAGGGAGCTTACAAATTTAAATAATATAAATGTTTATTAAACTTGAAATATATAATTTATTAGTAAAACACATTTCATATAATATTTACTCATTTGGAGTTATGATAAAAAACTAACTTTATTTATTTATTTATATGAATAATGTTTGACAAACTCTTTAAGTGTATGAACACATTCTTTTATTTTTTAATTAATAAGTAATATTAAATAGATGAAGTCCACATAAAATAGTAGAGATATGGATACAAGGCATGGTATGCACAATGTTTCAACCAATGGCATATATTTACATGCATGTGAATTTCTAAGACTTAGTGCTAGCTTTTTATCCCCACACAAAATTATTTACAACATTTTCAATAAATTGTTATGTGGGGTTTATGTAGTGAGTTTTAAGAGAATAGAAAAAGAGGATGAAAATCAGAAGGGAAGGGAACAAATGAACATGAAAATTTAACTTTGTGAAAGAAATTAAAAAGCAAAAAAATATTGTAAATTAAATGTTGAATTTTCATAATATATTGAAGTAAGATCAAAAAAGTCTTATATTAAGTATAAAATAGATTAGTATCAACATAAAATGTTCAAGATTTTTTTGAAATATTTCCTTATATTTCTCGGTGTTGAATGAATATAAAACTTCACATAACTATCTTTCCCTTAAAAAAATATGAAGCAACATCAAACAAATCATATTACATAGATGTAACTCATACTTATAATTTGATAAAAAGTAATTGATGTTCTAGGTTACCTTTATGTTCCTCTCATATTAATTAATTACAAAATAAAATAAAATATAAGAGACCTTTAAAATTTATTAGAAAAATTAAAAAAATCATTAAGTTAAATTCTTTTTCAAAACAGCCATAATAATGGCACAACGTCATTCAAAGATATTTTGTAGGGTAGGAGCTCCATGTCCCCCCGGCACCATTACGTCCTACATCATCTTCAGAGAGGAATTCTTGACTCTAAATGCTATTACCAGAACATGCATTGATTTGTAGATTCAATGGCTTATGGCCTAGCCTACATAATGTACATGAATGAATATCCAAATACTGGATCCCGCTACTCTTAGGGAGGTTAGATATTTACCCTTGTGCAAAAGGAATATTTATTGTGGATTTTTCTTCAACAACTAATAAAGACATCATAGTGGGAAATATTTGGGTTTGAAAATCATGATACCTTATCATAAAACCATGGTTCCCCTCTTTTAACCCACTCACATTATCATTCTCTCGCAAACCCATTTATATTAGTGTAACTCATTTACCTCTGTAATTTTTGAGGCGAGATTGTTTGATTTCCATTGGTAATGTTTTGGGAAACACTCTTTACGTTGACTCTAAAACCATTGATTTTAAACATACAACATATGCCAGGATCCTTGTTGAACTTGATACTTCCACAAGCTTTCTTGTAAACATGGAGCTAATTAAAAGTGCAAAATAGAACATGGTCTCAACCATTAGACTATGAAGGTATACCTTTGAGGGTGTAAACGGTGCTTCTCTTTAGGTAATATTGATACTGATTGTGGGATGGTAAAGCATAAAAATGAGAATAAAAATTGGTGGAAAAATTACCTTCTTGAGCGTTTAGTTTTTTATGACAAGGAATATTTGGATTTAAATGTTGATTCGGATGTTGTGGATGAATCGGTACTGTAAATGTCTCTCATAGAAATTCTTGTTGGAGGTAACATGAATAATTCAAAAGATGAATCACTTGTGTGTAAAACGGAGAAGGAAAACATCCCTTATCCTTTTCCTTTGGAAAAAGCACATTTCTAACAATAGAATCCATTGAGGTTATTCTACCTATCAAGGAGATATCTAGTGGTTTGAAAATGGTGCACAAAAAGAAAAAATCCACTCTCAAGAATATCATTTATGCAACCCAGTGGTTCACTATTGTACAACTATTTTTTTGCTTCTTTACAATTGTGGTTTTTTTTGTTGTTTGGTTGTGCTTCTTTCCCGTGGCTACCACTACATTTTTTTTTGTGTTATCTTGGTGTTTTGGGCTTTGGTTTATGGGTCATGCGGTCCTCACTTGACTTTAAATCATTGCAACTATATTATAATATTTAGCTTTTGAACCCTTTTTACCTCAGGGTATGGTCCCCTTTAAAACCATTTACCATTAATTAAAAAAACTTTTTCAAAAAGTAATTTAAAATTATAAACTCATGGAACACTTCCTAATCCCTTATCCTTGGTAGTAAATTTTCAAACCTTGTAGTAACAAATTTTTTTAGGGTGGCAATGATCATATTCATTTTAGAAACAAAATTTCCTTGACACTTAATGATCCAAAAATGTCACAATCTATCTCGAAAAGTGGCATGAGATAATCTTCACACTTTGTTCCATTGTTCTAGTTATTTTCTTGTATTCTTGTAGGATTTCTTACCACTCATTTTTTCCTACTTCAAAAAAATGATTTTACAAAGGGATTATTTCCTTCTAGTCAAAATAGTGATTATCCTTCTTTTTGGAAAACACTCCCTATAGAACTATGACACTAAGTTATTGGGAATCGTACATCAATACCTAATATTGGATTTTTATGTATCAATTATTGACATGTTGTTCTACACTAGAAATTTATAATCCTCCACTACCTCATAAATAGTCATGCATTCTTCAATGAACCTTATACCTCCCTTTAAAATCATATCTAAGAATGCCTACATTACATTTTCAAAGGAGATAAATTGATTTAAGATATTAATAGTAGCTTGATCAGTTTCTTTGCAAATGATTAGGTGTAGTAGGAAGATCTTGAGAAGCATTAAATGGAGCCTATTGATATTTCATTTTAGAGTACAAGTTTTGGTATCTTTAAATGAGATCCTCTATCATTTTCTTAATCTCTGTAATTATCCCTACCATAATGTGAGTAAAGTGGCTTCACATATATCATGGATATCACTCTTTTCATACCATCCCCATATAGTACCCTAAAATATCCAAAATCACGAGAAGATTAACTTTCTAGCTTAAAGTCGTCACTTAATCCTCGACACTTCTACAAATCTAGATTTTGAAGTATCAATGTTTTTTTTGTGGATATTAATTTTTCTTTCCTTGGAGGACGGGTTGCAAGGATGCTAGTCATAACACTAAACTTAGGTTTAGAAGTTTTGATAATACCTTTTTTTTTTAAATAACCCAATTCATCCACACAATTGGTGGAATATCTATCATGTATAACATTTGTATGTATCTAAAGCTAAGGATGTATAAACTAGTGGAATTGCGTATCATTGAGGGGTTCCTAAAGGTGATATTTTATTATAAGGAGGGTCAATCCAACAATAAAGGAGAATAATAAATAGAACTACCACTTGATCGTATGCCTTATTTTTTGCATTATATTATTGAACTAAATTATAGATAAGGGGAGGAATGAGTGCCAACAAGTAGGCATTGATTATAGATAATATTGTTCTACTCTAGAGAATGTTCCTCTTTAGATCATAAATTTAATCATCATTCCAATATGAGAATTATTTTCTAGTATTCCAATTTTTGTGATCTTTATTATCATCGCATGGACCCAGCATTTGATCAATGAGGGGTACGTCCTCATACAATACTCATAGAAGAGTGTTGCATAGAAGGACCGAGGCATCTAGTGCACGGTGAATGACCTTGGCCTCTTAGATCAATGAGTACATGTGTACTCTAAATATTTATTTTGAGCCATCTTAAAGATTTATTCACCATAAGATTACTCAATTCATGTATGTTAATCTCTTTCAAAAGTATCTATTGGGTTACGAATTGATAAATTACCTTTGTAGTCATTATCAAAATGTTGTTCTCTACGGTTAATACTAAGAACATGGAATATGCATCATTCACCCTTGTGAAAACATCTTTATTATTTTCCAAGGTTAATTTCCGGTAAAATCCCACAACTCTAGCATATTATTTGTATATAGGAGAGAAAGTAGGAAGCTTCCTATGGAGATTCCAACCATCAAAACTAATTTTTGGTTGAGGTTTCTTAGCCCTCGAGATAAAATTAGTTATTTTTGAACTAGCCTAATTACGACCAGCCCCAGAGAAAACTTGCCACAAATTGTAAACCATTCACTAGTTTTGAATTATGTCAGCCTTCCTATGAATTCCCGGTATATAGGAGAACACATAGAAATTTACCTATGGCACAGCTTTCTCATCGAAGACAATGATTCAAAGTGGTTTCTTGCCTCGAGCTTAAATCAAACGTGTTTCCAACTATCAAGAAAACATAAAAGGAAAGTTATAGGACCCCATTGGGTTACCAAAACACCATGGAAACTTGTTGATGCTTATGAATAATTTTTGGGACTCTATCTTATGGCTTTTTGTGTAAAATTTGACTTTTGGGAAAATAGTGTTTCTCTCTCTTTCTCTCTCCTTGGCTACGAAATGATGTGAAATGAAATGAAATGAATACATGTCTCTAAACCTTTTATTTTAAAGAAAAATTATAATTATTATTATATGTAAATGGGAAACTAAAAACATTGATTTTTCTAGATCTAGGTGGATGACATGCCAATGATTTATCGATGATTTCATGCTCACATGTTTTGCACGATGCAAACAAGATGGCGAAACAACATGGTTGTGATTCATCAGATATTGTTAGAATTTATGTATGTTAATAGAAGGAAAATTATATGTATTTTTATGTTACAAAGAGAGTTATTTATTGAAATTTGGCAATATGAATGAGAAGATAGTTTTAGGGGTGCTTTGGGAAATGTGCATGTAACTAAAGGTGTCCATTTGATTCATAGTTACATGTGGGAAAGAAAGAGGGTTGGATATATATATATATATGCTAAATGAAAATTTAGGATATATTTCACCATTTTCAAAGAATGAAAAGGTTTATAATTGAAGTTATGTAATATTGTAGATGCTAGGGTTTAAGGGAAATGTTCCTCTACACATGGGTGTTATCTTGATCCTCAAATTTTGTATTGTAAAAGTTAGATATGTATGCTAAATGAATTTGAATTTAAAATCTTGTAGTGCGTTGCCAGTGTTCAATAGATAATTATTTAATTAGTTTTTTGTATTTTTACCTTGTAAATGTGATAAAGAGATCTAAATGAAACACTCAACCCTAGTATAAGACTTGTGTTTAACCACCCTTCCTACGTGAATTCTTTTAGTATAGGAGACTAAAATCTTGGGGTAAAATTCAATCTCTATACTTGATGGCACCTTATAGATTAAGTAATTAAGATCCCTAGTTTGAGTTATCGTCATAATCGGTATGTTTACCTACATCATCGTAAACCCGATGGTTAGGAACAACATGGTCAAACCATTTCTAGTATAACAAGAGATAAGACTTAGTTAGGAACCTAATGGCCTACCAAGTCTTATGAAGTTATATTAGAAATTAATTTAATCATAGAATGAATTCCATATAGGATCCAAATGATGCAAACGGAGCTAGTGAAATAGTTGTGCTATGACTTAAACTCTTGTTAATGATCTCTTTAGTTCCTCGCAGATAAATGTGTTACCTTGGATACTAACAACATAACACCTTGGTCTTTCATGAAGGTTGTTTAGCATAAATATGTACTCTCACCTTAAACTCATATATAGTTGGGGTGTAGATCCTTAGGTATAATTGGAATTAAACCAAACCTTGGCTAATTAAGGGGTTAACTTGTGGGTAGAAAATGGTAATGAAATTAATTTGAAATATGTTGAATTTAGAGAGCCCAATAAACTAGAAAATTGGTCCCATAATCCCTTGTTATGCCTTTTATGACATTAAGAATAAAAGACAATTTCACACGTGAAATCGTGAAATGCGAAACATGGGATTTTACCTTGAACATAAATCACGCCTGGTTCATGTGTAGTTTATAATGCTTCCAATCGTGCTTCTTCAAGATGTTAGACAAATACTTCTGTAACTCCTTTTTATTATAAAAAAATGCTAATAATGAGACCATAGTGTGATGTAAGAGTAAATCATATAAGAGTAAAATGAGATTTGATTAGGAACAATGTCAATCCTAGAGTCCTTATAACTCAATTAAACTTTTTCATGTGTTATAAAGATTATGAATTTCCTTGGTGAGATCAAACTTCGAGAAAACTATATATATATATATATATATATATATATATATATATATATATATATATATATATATTTCGTATGTGGAAATGTTGATTGGATTCAACAAGTTATTGAACTATATTAACTAATGTTGGGAAATAAATATACCATAATCAAAGAATGTTCATGGGAAAAAGCTAGCTTGAATCTAAATCTCCTTAATCCTAAGATTTATTCTTGACATCATGTTAGATTCACTTGTGTAGAAATGGTAGAATTTAAACATTGAATAATCATTTGGGAAGCATAATATTAGTATAAGAACGAGAGAATTAGGAACTTTGTATGTAATTTAAGATATGGAAAATAATTATGTAAGTTATGGAGACTTTCGTAAGGGTTAAATAGATAACATAAATGGTCGAATCAGTAAGTTGAATTTGAAATGAATTTCAGAATGTGTAGGTGGAGAAAGGAAAAATTTATCCTTGCATAGTAATTTTATTGGAATATCAATCATAACTAAGATGTAATGATGGTATTGTGTGGGCTTGCAAATCCTTGGGTCCCTTTTTCTTTTGGTTCGGTCATTGCTAGAATTCGCTCATTAGGAAAGTGTGGAATCAACATATATATATTTTTTCGTGTCTATTTGATTTAATTAATTGTCTATTTTCTCTGCTTGGATCCTTGTGGTGTTGTGTAGTGAGCAATGTAAGTAAAAAACAATTATCCTAGTATTTTTACTGTTGTATTTGTGTGTGTAAATTATGGGTGTTACACTTATTTATGGTTTACAAATAATTTTTAAGTCTTCATCATTGATACTCTATTCCAACCTTAAGTACACCTTACATCCACTAATTCAAACTTGCTCAAGCTCCCCATAAGGTCCTTTCACCTCAAATATCCTTTCTTACTAGTTTTCCAACCTGTTGCTTCTTAGGTTACCTATAACTTCTTAGGATTTCAAGGGCTAAACAAGACTTTGTTCATTTTCACTACCTTCAACCTCTGTTACACCTTAAATCCCTTATGTACAACATGTTCAAGACTTTATCAAGTCCTTATACTTGTTATTTCTTCAACTTGTCAATTTTTCCAAATCTTGACCTTCTAGGTTCTTGTTCATTCTTGCACAAGTAGTTCTTTAACTTTGAGTTCCTCCTCTTTAGGATTTTTATCACCACCTTAGTTATATTTTCATCTCATTGGAATTATCCTAATCCTTTCACTTTTCTCATTCTCTTAGCCATCACCTCATGATATTTTAATAAAATAAACTAGCTTAATCTTCATACCATTTCTCAAAATGTAATAAGATAGTCACTCCGAGTTTCTATTCTTTTCCTTTCTTTGAGATGTCCTTATAAATTCTCAATATCCTTTCTTAGTTCCATTGATTCACTCTTCACTTTTCATGTTATTCCACTTGACAACTAGTTGGTCTTAGCTCTCATTTGTGTTGTTTTCTTGAGATGATCTTAGTCTCACACCCTACACGCTATACATGCATGTACACTATCAACACTTAGTCACTTTCAATTGACACTCAGGTCTTTATTTAATCTTCCCCTAACTATCATGGTTCCACAGAGTCCATCAAGTGGAAGATAGGTTATCACCTTCACTAAACTTCTTATGAGATTCTTAGCTATGTACAGTCAACTTGTTTCTATGAGTTTCAACTTTTAAGTCTAAGTCTTGGATATTCACGGTCTTCAAACTTCTTGACAACTGAAAATACATTAAACTCTTCTTCCCACCATATTATTTCAAGATTCTAAGGTTCTTACAGTCTCTTATCTCAGTTTCTCTTGTCACCAAAATAGAGTGTACTCAGATTTAGTAGGATTTCCTAACCCCAAGCTCTTGCATGCATGTTACTTGACAAGAATAGGGAGATACAAAATTTTGATAACTCCTAAAACACTTGTAAGGGTTTTTAAACATTCATCCTTTATCCAATACAACATACTCAAACTCAAAACATTGTGTTTAGTTGTCTCAGTCGAGACAGAGTGCCTTCTAATCTCACTCCTTATTTTAAAACCATACCTTCAAGTCTTGACACACTGCAACATTAGTTTCATTCCTTGACAGAGGTTATAAATCTCATCAATCATCATGCACTTAAATAGTAAGATTATATGATCATACTTCTTAGTTTCAAACCATTACATAGTTCCATATACACAAAATGTTCTACTTTTCCAAACCCTTTCCTCACCATAAGTAACTTAAATACTCATTTGAAACCTTCTCATAGTCACAAACCCTCTTATAAATATCTGAGATGTCTTAACACTTTTATATTCATTCATTCAATCAATCTTAAACTTATAAGGACATATTTCCCTTACCTACTGTGTCACAGTCATGCTTGTTCCTTATCAATCTTAGGTTGCTTGTCACTAATCACTTAAAAACCTTCCTTTCCCTTCATAGATCTGTATTTTCATTTCACATCCATAAAAACATTTTACAACATTCCTAACAGTGATTCATTATCCATTTCATAATCACTTAATTCAAAATACCAAATCCACAGAGTCATACACAATTTATTAAGTATAAAGAAGCTCTATTAGATTATTCAAGAAAATACAAGCTTCAAGAGCCTTCATGGCTTCCCAAACAGAAAATCCTCCCCTCTCTCTCTCACTCCTCCTCATCATTCAAATGCCTCCATACAAGATATGAAGAAGGTGAGTTAGTTAGGGTTCTAGCACTATAGAAGACTAATTATGTTTAGTTAAGTTCTAGATAGATAAAGTTTGTCAAGAATAATGAGGAATAGTCTAATAAACCTTATAACATCATTTATTAATTTTAAACTAACATCTAGACCTAAGAACTTATAACTAGGAAATTTGAAAATTCAAATATTAGGTTTTGGAGGGAAACCCCTTATTACACACAAGATGAGTCCAAAAGTATTAAATACAGTACAAAAACGTCTAAATTAACTCTTGAAACACCTAGAAGACAATACAAACAAATATTTGTTTATAGACAATGATGTTATTGCATCGATGGAAAGGGTGGAAGTTTAAAATTTATAATGTCCTTCAAGTGATGTCAATATTTTGCATCATTTCTTAGATACACACAAAAATGACAACCTTTGTATACCACACAATATGTGTTTAGAACATTTTTATTACTTCTGTCATATTACCGTGCTTTTTGTTTACAAAAAATATATTTTGTATATTATTTCATATACTAAAATTGTAAATACCATGCTTATTGATTATATGTTTTTGTTTAGGGATGCCATGAATGAAAAAGTATGAACAATTGTTGTCCCTAGATGTTCGGGTGTGGAAATGGGAAACCTCATTTTTCATAAGACAATCTTGAATGGACACTAATTGGGGAAGATAATTATCATAAGGATATTTGTATGGAAATACCTCTAGTACTTATCAATGCCTTTATTAAATGGGATGGCCTTATCGATAGCTCCGAGATGACATGTTAATGCAAGTAGAAAAGGTAATACATGGAAACAAAGGATAGAAGAGCACCACATACTACCATTATGTATTGTAAGTTTGTTTATATTAAATTTATGTTTGGTATTCCTTAGGAATAATGTTCACATACCTTAGTGCCATGTTTTTCATATTCCATACCTGATATCAGTATGTATTTCCTTTTGTTTCAGCTATTGGTGTGCTTATGGCCTTGACGACAATAGGAACAAACCACCTACTAGTGAAATAATTAGGAGGTTTTAGAAAAAAATGTGGATGCCGATTCCATTTCAATGTGAGGGTTATGTTTGGTACACCAAACGTGGCACATATCATATACAATGATATGTATCATTGTGATAAGAATGGTGATTTTTTCCATGGTGTAAAGGACACAAGCTTGGATCCACAAAGTGGTTTTTCTCCTAATTTATCAGCTGAATGTAAGAAATACATTGAATCTCTTTTTCTTTTTGGTATATCTGTTGACACCATTATTGAAAGGCACTACATGGATCCAGAGTTGGCGAGGATTTTCAAAAAAAGGGATGAGTGCTTAACTAGGAAAGATGTGTTGAATGCATGGAGGAGGGTGAAGAGCATTAGATCCCAAAAGCATCAACACAAATGCACTAGTATTAACTTGTGGCATGTCACAGAAAGGGATACATTTTTTATTATCAGAGGTCATGTGGGACTGACATGCCTTTCATTATGGGCCTTCAAACACCATGGATGCTTGAAATGATGGTTCGTCATTCTCACAACTCCATCATTGCAATGGATTCCATGTTCTCAACTAATAAATATGGGGTAAGGACATTGTTATCTCATTTCCATGCATAATTGATATTTGGATATATTTTTTAAGTCATTCTCATACTAACAATAATTTCATGTACACATTTTCCTCAATACCAATTGTACACGCTTTTTTATTTGACGAGCAAGATTCTGGAGTTCCCGTTGCATGGGAAGTTTTGTCTCGTAATAAAGTGGATGACATATATGCATGGCTTGTTGAAGTCTACATGAGGGGGAAAAGGAAAATGATGGATTGGCATGTCAATGCATTCATTACAGATGATGCGGCTTCCGAAATATAAGCTATAAAGTAAAATCTACTAATATTTTTTTCTATAAATTTAATACACACAATTTACAACCCTAACAACATTATTTATGTCTTATGGTTGTATTCAGTTGTTGTGTCTTGTTATGCATATGAAATGTTCGCAAGGCTTGGCTAAAGAATATTTACATGTTTGTTTTTCTTCATTTTTGTAATACAATGTTTACAAACTTCAATTGGTTTTTTTTTCTACATAACTTATTGTCATGTGATAATTTAATTTATAGATACACAAAGAAGGAGGTGGGGATGGTTATGTTTCAGATACTAGTTGATATTGTGTGTTTCATCAATGAAAATGAGAACATGCCCTTTTTCCTCATCGAAGAATTCATGGAGGAGTTCAAGGAGGAGACTTTCTTTATGGAGTATTTCAAAAAGACATGGCTGCAAGATGGACGTATTGGTAAGTGTTAACTACATATGATTATATTTGTAGCTATATGTATAGTTAACAATTTCTATGTCATTTCTAATGGTTTTATTATTTCCATGTTAAACTATGTTGTCAAATAATTTCGAAAACTTCACCCATGTAAATACATCCATAGTATCTTATCATTATTTTTGAAGACCCGATAGTTATGTGATTGAGGAAAGAAATGCACAAGGATAATGGATTTCTTGTTGTACACATTGGTGTTTCGAGTTGAACCACATTACAAAAAAAAGAGGAAGTTGCAAGTATCAAATTTTTTGACAAATTATAAAAAGGAGAAGGAAATGTTTTTCATGACTAAGAGGTCCAAAACAATAATGTACAATAATTTTTATGCAAACCATACCATTATGGGTTTTACATGGTTAGATGCAAATATCTAAGGACCGATGATATTTGGTTGAGTTTTGGTTCGAAGTTTTATGTTTGTGTCTCGACACTAGGCTACCAAAGCAAACACCTGCAAAAATATTTTGAAGGAGTTGCAACTTGCGAGGACACACAAGGTTATTGTATCTATAAGGTATCCAAATTTCAATGGTGAGGGTGTATGTTTTTGTTTCATTATTTCAACTATTCCATATCATTTTTATCCTAAAAATGATTCATTGAATATCCTGTAAAACATTTTTTGGCAATGTATGTGACCATGTTGTTCACATTATGGAAGCTATTTAATGGAATAGTCATGAAGAATCTGCATCGAGATAACCTCTACATTTTTGTTGACAATAAGTATTTGATTATTAATAAATAGTGTTTGTTATATCAACAATTTCACAATTAGTAATTCAATTTTCTTTTTTTTATAGTTGAGGGTGATGATAGAATTCAATAGGAAACAAAATACCTCAGCCCTGAGCAACATGTTAGAAACCATGGGAATGCATTGCAAGTGCTCAACCAATCTAAAGAGTTTTTGAAAGCATTATTGGATGTGGTGCCAGATAGTGATGAAAATATTTTTTCTTTTGGAGATTGTGTGCAACAATTTCAGAAGCTTTTACATGACTTTGGTTTGTTTCCATTTGAGTTCATTCCAGATTGTAGTGAAAATGACACTTCTACCACTTTGTTTTGCAGCCATGGTTCAAAGGCAAGTAGGTAGGAAACCTAAAAAGAGGAAGCAAAAGGAGGTCATGGTGGAGGATTTAAATAATGATGCTCAAGAGTATGAGGAGTATACATTTCCTAACACAACTTGTGGAAGGAAACTACTCAAGAAAACACAGAAACGATCCGGTACAACAATTAGAGAAAGTTGTGTGGCTATAACAGAGAGTTTGGGTGAGTATCACTATTATGTGATTATAATATGTATTCATTTGAATTCAAAACACTTAAATTTTTGTTTCATGAATCACATGGACAACCCTTGATCAAAATTTATGTTCCGCGTCGTCGATCTCTTTTAGAACATTAAATTTATCCTGAAGAGATTTTTATTTTTATGACCAATAATGTTTAATTTTGTTTTATGAGTGTCCTTTGGTTTACCAATCTAGTTTTAGGGTGATAATGACAAATAATTCTTCATGGTGATTAATTGTGTTTTTTAAAAATAAAGTTAAACTTTGTTTTATTTGTGTTTTGATTTTTACATGTTTTCTTTTTATTTTATTAAGGTTCTATTTTGTGATCTTTTATCTTATAATGGCAGTAACTATTGTTTTTGCAGATTATACAATCGAGGGGTGTGAAAAAGTCTTAAAGCTTTTCTTAAGGAATTGTTTTCAATACATTAAATATATGCTTTATTTGGTCCTACATATTGAAAACATTTTATCTTCATATCAAAATTTGTAACATCATTACTGTTAACCCCATTGATTAGGGGAAATTTTATCTCTGAATTTTATGGATATGACTCTCAAATTTCCAAGTATATGTATACACATTCAGCCATGTCATTTTTGTATACAAAACAAGCTCATAAGTTTGTCCAAAAATTCCATGTTTAATGTGGTATTAGTATTGTGTGTGCATAAACATGATCAGAGCATAATGGTGGTGTGTTTTAGTATAGACATCCAATAGCATTCAATAGCATTTATGGTGCCAATCTTAGCTCAACAACCTATATTCTAGCTTATATCTTAAGAACATTCAATTCTTCATAACCCATAGGCCTTTGAATGAAAGATGGTGTCATAAGATATCCTCATGGAGCTCATATAATTTATTGGTCATAGTCATTGTAATTTCAAGTTTCCTTTATGAGATATATCTTCATCAAACATGTAATGCAAAAATAGATTCATTCAAGTAAGTTTTGTTGATGGAAGATCCATTTTTGATAATAGTCTTGTAAATTCTTCTCGGGCTATGATGTAGGATTCCTTAGTAAGAAAAAGTTCTTAACCTTCCCTCCATCTTAGCTTCTACCCCTTAGAGGGATCATAGCAATGTACCTGCAATTTCTTTACTTGAGACACTCTAGATCCATTCTCTTTTTAGACACTTATTGTTATCTCTGCATATCAATGCACATTCCACAGTAATATAGGTTATAGGTTAGAAGTAAACAAGGGAAAGTGGCCTATCAAGAAGCATACCAGTCTAGATCATAATGAGATTAATGACTCTTATTCTTCATATCCAACATGCATACAAACTTGATGACCATCCAGAGAAGTCAGACATTCAACTATGTGTTTAGTCTAGACCTTGAGAACTCTGTTTGGTTATGAGGTACACCTATGCAAAGGACTAGGAGGTTTTCCAGACACCATCATTTAGAAGTCCTAGTATCATTCATTTAATCCCCAAGTGCAAGATCTTATTGACTTCTCAAGTACCCTGTTCTAGTCATTCTAGATTCTTAAGCCATAACTTGAATAAAAAAAGTTAGACAATCATTTCATAGGCAAAGAATAAGAGTTAGTGAGTGATATTTTACCCAAAATGTTTGTGACATTCCCTTCAACCCTTTGGGATTTGTATATTTGAATAGTTTATTAGAGCATGTTAGCACGAGGTGATAGTCCAAGAGCCATAATTGTAGTAATGAGGGTTAGAGGCCATCCACTCCACCTTGAACATGACTCTCATCACCTAAGTAGCCTTAATTTATCATTAGTTAGTTTAATAAAAGTGGGGTTAGTGTAGAGGAACCCTAACTACCTTGTAGTTAACTTCATTTTAGAGGAGAAATTGTGTATGTATTTGAGTTATTAAAAAGAGGAGTGCAATGGAGGATAATACTGAAGTGTGGAAGGATCTGTAATAGAGGCTATGGCTCTTGAAGCTATTTATTATCAATGGTAATAATCAATAGAATGCATATTAATGTAATTACTATAATTAATGGTTTATTCTCATGATATGAATTGAATGTAAGAATAAATGAATGTCTCATATGTGAATTAACTCATGAATGTGATTTCAGGTGATAAAAGGATTGTATGCAAAGAGTCAAAGAATCTTAAATGTGCTATGAGTTGTACCTAGGTTGATGGAGGATAGTCAAAGAATGAAATAGGGAACTAAGAGATTGTGGAAATGGTCTATTATAGAGGTTAAAGGTTAATTTAGTTAGGACTATATAGTTTTTATGAATGATAAAATTTTTAATCCCTAATTAAATGTGTATGAGTTCGAGTTAAAAGTTCAAATCACCTTGAAAATTGTGAGAGTTCATTAGCAATTCCAAGAAGGATTCATGAGTGTATAGGTATTTGATATGAATGCTAGCTTTAAGGAGAGACATGAGATATTTAGTAGGCTGCAGAGTCATACTTGTCATATAGAAAGGGTTCAATGTTTAAAGGAGTAAAATTATGATGTACAATCCATACAGTGTTGAAATGCCCTTATCTAAGGGTTTGAAACCAAGAAGTTTGTTTAAAAATTTAAAATAACCTTTCATTATTATTATAGAAGTAGTTGAACAATTATTTAAAACATGGTCAAGGGAAAAATGAAAATCAAGATAGTTGAGGAGTCTAGTAGATTAATTTCTTGAATGGGTAGTCCTAGCGGTGTTAGTACATAATTTTGGAATCTTGGAATGAATCATCTTCAATATAAGATGATTGGTTTATGGAAAGAATACTTGTAGAGTCATTAATAAGGTTGGAGAGATAATTTTCTGTGATTACGAGTCATCAAAAACCCTTGTAAAGGACAGAGCACCAAGTAGTTAGAAAATGAAGAGAAGATATAGTCCTAAATATCCACTTAGCGAAGAATTTTTTTTATGAAAATAATACTAGAAAATAAACCTTTAAAGTGGAAGAAGGAAAACAAGTTGGGAAGGACATTTTTTAACATGACTTAAGTTCTTAACTACATAGATCACTCTCTATAGTCATCAATGGAGGAAGAATTATAACTAGTATATATAGCATACTCTTGATAAAACCGCAAGAGTCCTTTCTAAAACCATACAAAAACTATATTAGAAGTAACTAGGAAATACAAGGAATGAGAAAACAAGATAGAGGGTTTTTAAAGATGTGTTGAAGGTATTGAAAATTATGGGAGAATTAATCTGTCAAATTCCTTGTCATAAAGTTGATTGTACTATTACAGTGAGAATGAAGAGTCTAGATAAGAGGAAGTGGGAAGTTAATGCCTAGAGGAGATAAGAAATAAAGAGGATGGAGGAAATAGATTAGAGTTGTTAGAAAAGGAGATAGGTGAGTGGGAAGAATAAAAGACCTTGTTCAAAGAAGAAATGAGTGTAGATAGAGTGTATAGGTCTCTTAAAGAGTCTAAGAAAGGAAGAAGCATAAGGGGAAAATTAACCTTAAGGGTGGTAAAAAGGGTGTTCAAGATCTTGATGGAAGGTTCAAAGAGACTATGTTAATGAGAGAAGAGAGGTAGATTCCCCAAACCATGTCATCAAAAAAAGGAAAAATAAAGTACAACTTAAACTCATTGATTCAGTGCTTCATTCATGCTTTATTCTAACTATTACAATTTTCCTACAAAAATTACATATTTAATGTAACACATTTCTATTGTCAATCGTACTTTTAGAAATAAAAACAAGGAATAACAAAAAAATTAATTTATCATAATAAAATAAAATGGAAGTATTAAAATCAGGTAATAGAAATGAGTATAATAGATTTCTCATATATAATCCTCACTCATAGTTTTCCTTTTATTTTTATCTAATAAATTTTCATCACGAAGTACTTGTATCGACATGCTAGAAGGAATTCTAATGGAAATAAAATAAAATCATAATTTATAAACATAAGTAAGCATACTCTCATAGTGTTTGCAGTCTCAAGTTATTATATGCGAGACACTTTAAAATGGCCCCTATGCATTTATGAATTTTTATATTACATGATTTTTTTTTTTTTTTTTTTTGGCAATTAGTTTAGATTAGGGGTTGTTTATGTTTTTTGTGAGTCGTTATTGTTTCCACCCTTCTAATTCTCTACATCTTAAATTTTCTCTCCCTTTTTCCTATGTTATTTTTTTGGTCTTGTAAATGTTAGGAATTAAACTTACCTTAATTCATCATTAGTTGATATTTGAATAAATGTAATAAGTTAAAATATTTAATTTAAATACTTTAAACTTATTTAAATAGGTATTATTTCCTCGCTTATTAGTTAACTAAGTGATGGTGTTCTCATCCCAATGTTTTTGGGATCATGTTCTATCTTGCATATGTTGTTCTCGGATGATTTCCATGAGAGGCAATAGGTGCATATTTTCTCGATTAGTTGATTTGATTCCATATATTGTGGATGCCATACAATTTGTCCAATATCTATAAATATTGCAACTCTCTCATTTGTTTGTAATGCTTGATTTCATATTAAGAAAATTATATAAAATTCATCTTGTAATTTGTATTTAAATCTTGTTTGCGAGAAAACATTTGGTATCGAGCAGATGATCTCGATCCACAAATAGTGTAGGAAGTTTTAGGGAATTTTAGGGAGATCTGGAGAAATTTCAGAGCTTGGAGGAGCCATAGATGCCCCCAGCTATTTCATAGCCCCTACCTTAATCCACACCTCGATTCATAGTTGATCTGCAGTTGAATAACACCTGGAGTGCAATCACAAGCCCTTGAAAACCTAGATGTAAATCTCTAGCAAAAGGTGACATTGTTTCATTCTCCGGTATTTTTAATAAAAAAATTACTTGTACCTACAAAATTTTTATAAAAAAATTGGAAGCATTTAAAAAAATATATACAATATTTTTGTTCTATGGGGACCCAAGCTTTTCAAGCTCCCACATTACTTCTTCTTCCTCTTCTTTGTACTTTGTCTTCTCCTTCCAAGCTTTGTCAAAAGAAGTTTAAGCCACAAACAAGGGAGATCCAATCCAACGTGGAAGCTTCTTTGAGAACCCACACCTACAAGAGGAGAAGAAGATAGAAGATTTCAATGATCTCCAATGTGCCTGCATAAAAAAAATGCAAATTCAACATGGAGAAGAATTGCAACCTACAAGAAAAAAGGAAGAAAAATTTGCGTCCAAGAAAAAAATACCTGCGTACAAAGAGAAGTAATAATAAAAATATGGCCAAGGGTTATTATAATGCTTAGGAAAATAAATTGAATTGCAGTTGTGCCCTAAAAGGCACTATGCATGCACATAAGTCCTTATCTGCATTCGGTTTTTTAAAAAATCACTTCTAATTTTTTTTCCATTTTTGGACTTTGTGAAAAAAATTATAAGCACAAAAATAATTCCATTTTTGGACGTTGTGAATAAAAATATAAGCACAAAAAAATAATTCCATTTTTGGACACTACGAAAAAAATTATAAGCACAAAAACAAATTCCATTTTTAGACGTTGTGAAAAAAATTATAAGCACAAAAAAGTAACTCCATTTTTGGAAAGGGGTACAAAAAGATATTGAAATTGTAACTTAAAAGAGTCATAACTTTCCATTGATACCTCGGATTCGGTGCCTTTTTTTCAAAGTGTGTGTTTTTATGAGCTCTATGCCATGGTCCAGATTTTAATAAGCTTTGTTTTGTAAAAATTAAACAAATTAGAGATTTTTGTATTTCAAAAGAGGCCAAAGAGCCCAAGAAAAATTTAAATATATTTTTTCAATTGGCCACAGAGCCAAATTTGTAATAGGGTCAATAGTGCCAATAATTCATTGTACACTACCGAAAAGGAGCCGAAAATAAATAAAATAATATTTTTTGGGGGTGTGCATGCTTTAAGGGGGAAAATTGTTGTTCAATTTTTCTTCTCTTTGTTCATCACTTTTCACAATGGCAATTATGGCACCAAAATTATTATTGTCGATTCTCAACTTTTGCATTCTAATAATTATCCAACATGGAGCACAAAAATTATGCACAACTTATTTTTGAAAATATATGGTCCATTTTTTCTGCTTGATTAACAAGATTTGCAACAAATGTTACGCAACAAGCTACATTTGATCATGCAAATCAAAAAGAAAAGTTAATAATCTTATTTTGTGTTTCGGATGAGGTACAATAAAAGAATCTTGGGACAATTTGAAAATAGTATATGAGTCAAAAATAAGAATACAATACTTCATCTCTAGAGTCAACTATTAAACTTGAAAATGAAACCAACCGAGAAAGTTGAATTTTTTTAAGAAGAGTAGTGAATTTGCGTGCATCACTTTAAGCTTTGGAAGAAGAAGTTCTTGAAAAATCACTTGTGCCTATTCTATTGAGAGCTCTTTCTCCTTGTTATAGGATTTTGTGACCATCTGAAACATACCTAGTTAAACAAAAACTTTTGAAGAGTTAGTGAATATGCTACAACAAGATAAATCTATTCACTCAACTACCTAAATCAAGAGCATACACTTGATTCTAATCAAAAAGGGGAAAAATAACTTAAGTTTAGTAAACAACCTCAGAAGAAAGGAAATACTCAACAAGGCCAAAAGGACCAAAAAAATGTCTTATTTGTGGTAAAAAAGGAAATGAGTTGAAGAAATATTGTACAACACATTCCAACAAGGATTGTCAAGTGGTAACAAGATTGATTACCAACAAACAAAATCAGGCCCACAACATAGTAAACATGGACAAAATTATAAATAGTGAAAGAAGAAGCCAACTCAACAAGGAAATGTAGCCGAACATGAAGTTCAATTTGATGATGATGAATTCGTATATTCTGCATAGTCAAATGAAGTATCTAATTCTACAAATCAAATTTGGTATGTCGACTCAGGCGTAACTTGACACATGACAAGAAAGAAAGATTGGTTCTTCACAATGAGTAAAAAACCCACCAAAAATCATTTCTCTTTGGGTGATGATACATCATATAGTGTTGAAGGAATTGGTTCCATTTAACTACCACTTGGGCATCATAATTGTAAAATTACAAATGTTATTTATGTCCCTAGTTTAACAAAAAATATGTTATCCATGAGTCAATTATTAGATCACAATCTCAAAATTGACTTTGATTATAAAGACGGTAAAAAGATGTTCCTAATTTAAGATAATTCATGAAGCTCCAAAAATTTTCATAAAAGCTTCAAATGTGGGAAGAATGTTTCAGTTGGATTTTGTTCAATGAAATGATCAAGCACTTGTAGCCAAGGATGCATCATCAGCTCAACTATGGTATCCAAGACTTGGACATGTGAGTTTTTGCTATATTGATTTTTGTAATTAAATCTGGTTTGCGAAAAAGAGTAAAAGGGTTCCCAATACAATTTTAAAAATTTGGGGAATGCAAATCTTGGTGGATTATATAGTTAATATGAGCTTTCTTACAAAATATTTATGAAGGTGAAAAAATAGAATGAAAAGAAATAGAATGCTAAATGAACTTAGAGAATATATTTGAACTTTATTATATCCATATACTACAAGCCACTTTGAGGGATCTTGAATAAATTTAATTTATAGGAAAAAAATCCTCATCATTTCCTTACAATATTAATATATAAACATTACAAAACTAACCCTTATGCACAAGGGTTTTCTTTACAATGCATAGGCATATGATATTCATTTTAACAATAACCCTAGGAATTAATTGTCTTACCCACACACACAATAAATACTAGATTAAAAATAAAACTATGACTATTATGATGTATAAAATTGGATGGTTAGGACATCTAGGTCCTAACATTTCCTCCTCATTCAAAAATATAAATTTCCTTAATTATAAATTTCAAATATTGCTTCTAAATTTTCTAGAGAGATTCCCAGTTTTATATTAATGTGACATATATTTCTATTGAACTACAAAATCAATGATAATACACTTGTGGATTATGTGCATTCGTATGTAAAATAATACCTCAAGTTTGAGGACAATGTAGCTCTCTTCATCCATCTCAAGGATATTCATTACACATGAACACATTTCTCAATTACTTTCATCAAACATGACACATGATAAACATGATGAATCCTAGAAGATATAAGTAGGCCCAACATAAACACCACATTCCCCACATTGTTATAACACTTGATATAGTCCATATAATCATGGTACTAATATAGACAACCCAAATCCATTGTGCTAAATTTAATTATAAATTGAAATAGTCATACCATAACCCCCTTTCATTTATTAATGAATGATCATTTGTTAATTTTTTAAATTTCCCCTCCCACTCTAAATTTACTTTTATTTTCCTCTGGATTTGATTCTAAAAAATAATGTGTATACCAAAATTTTGTGCTCTGTTTAACTTTACTCCAATCACCAAGATACATTGCACACTCCTTTTTAGTTACACCTAGGAGGTTATGAAAACCACAATTACATCATATATTTCTAGCTTGTCTCTGATAGTATTAGAGCTCCAATGTACAACACCTTGATTGATTAACAAGTACACCAATAGTTAGAAGCTTTTGGTAACATCCTTAGTTTTGTTAAGATTGTAATACATGGAAAGATACTCATTGGAGGATAAAATTAAGTTGAGAAGATTACAAATCCAATAGGGAACCAAATCAAAGCAAAATTATATTGATTAAAAAAATAGATACAAAGCAACCAAATAATTATTTTCTCTACTCTAATTGAGGGATACTGCTGATATAACTAAATCCATTCAAGAAACTAATGTCACACTTACAATTTTTTCTAACATCATGTAAGATTTTATTCATCATTACCATATTATTTTATCTTCCCAGCCTTCTTCCATTGAAACAAAGATATGTAAATCCATATAATACATAAAATTAAAATTTGATTATAACAAGAACATGTGAATTGAAAAAAACTAAAATATCATCAAATATAATTAATATAATTTGCACAAAAAATAAAGTTTGATGTGTTACAAATTATAACAATAAACAATTTTACAAACATGTGTCAATGACACATTTTTAATTTGTTTTCTCATTACATTGATTGGGAAAACCCAAAATGTTTTTGGGAAATTATTTCAAGTGTTTGTGTTCCCGATTGTGAATGATCAACATATGTTGAACCTTTTCCATGGTAACGTCTGACACTTGCAACATTACCACACTCATTGTTTCTAGGATTTTTGTTCCATCTTTAGTTGACTCAATTCGATCTCAATACTATCCTTTGACTTACGTAGATCCATGAGATTCATCCTTATAACTTTTCTTTCTTCTCGTAGTTGTTTTTTCTCTTTTTCATAAAACACAAGTTTCTCTTCCAAAACCTTTATTTGTTTTGTCAAATTTTCCATCTCCTCATACCTTTTCAACAAGGAGTCTTTTGTGGCAAACAAATCTATGTGAAAACATTATGTTACGGTATTTATATTAAATTAATTAATTTTTAAAAATGTCAAAGTAAACAAATGTTACATTATTTACTTCCAAAGATAGTAGAATGAAATTCGTCCCTTATTGTCTTGGATGAAACTAAGTCACTCTCAAACTTTTGTGCAATTTCTAATGGATATTTGACACGTACATGTTTATTCTCGATACCGAGGCACTTTATTTTGAACCATCATGGTTGATGATGTGAATCTAGAAATGTGATAGATGCACAATGATATTTCTCAATTAATCACATAATAAAATAGTTTTAAGTCCCCATTATACCATGATAATAAAATAGTCATAAGTTGAACTTACAACATATTTCCACATTGCCTTATTTTTGGTTCAAGATTGTATAATGATAATTATAAAATTAAAGTCGATAATTATTTCCGTGTTAATAAAATTTCATACAATTTGAAATAGTTTGTGGAAAAATTAATCTAAATCACTATTAATCAAACATGAAGAACAATTTGGCATTGAAGCATTGTGAGATGGGCCATTAGCTTCTTCAATGTAATGAAAATCTCATGAACTAAATCATGCTTCTTGTTAGCTAAAAAAAAGCTTCATAAGTGAAATTCAGAATAATTTGGTTTTATGATTCACCAAAAATATATAAAGAATAAGCATGAGTTCGTACCACCACCATTCTGAGAAAACACACATGCAACTCAGGATTACCAGACTCAACAATGACCTCCACTCCTTCAAACATTTTTAGATAACCCATCCGACAAATTATTTTGTAATCTGGATAAATTAACATCGTCATATCCTCTAAATTACATACAACACTAAAATGTAGTGCCCACTTCCCTTCGACTTCGTTTTGTCTTGTTGCTTTCGAGACCGATTACTTCACTATGGATTATTATGACCTCTTGTTTTGGCATGCTAGTAGATATCATTGACATGGGACTGTTATTGATTTGATCTTTATATGATGCATATGGTTTACTGGTGGACATTTGATGATGATATTTGTATACTTTTGACAGGGATATTTATCTTAATTCTGACATGGGATAAATTTAATCATATTGAGTAGAACTTGATAATTTGACTAATGTGATGATCGTTTTGATATAAATGAAATGTGGAATAAGAATGTGCTAGAAAGTGTTAAGTGATATCGTACTTGCATAGATGATAGTGAATCAGGTGTTGATTATTTTAGATTATATTGTATATTTGGCATGAATGTTTTAATGTGGCCAACAGGCCGAAGGAGGTATTTTCATTACTGCGGTATATTATATTCACAACAAAATTGGGGAGTGGAGACCAACCACATCGGAATTCGAGAAGAATCCAGCTAAGGTCACCATGGCAACAAGTAATTGTGTGTGTGTTAGAATTATCTGGTAAAGGGAAAATTGTGACCTAGGGATCATGTGTTGTTTTGTTTAATTTTTCCCTTTTTACTATGTTAGTATGTGTTGCTCTTAGTAAGTGAAATTTTTACTTGTGTTATTATTCATATTCCTTGGATTGGAGTTTACCCCTTTGTTAGCCATGGGTTGTAGTGGGTTAATTAAGTTAATTTGAGATTTTCCTAAACTAATTAAAAGATGTGACCTAAGAGAGTTCATTTATTAACCTTGATTTACTTTGGATTTTGTGTGGATTGATGTGTGTTTGAGTTTGAGTGTAGCACACTCTACCCCACATGGGAAACTCGAATTTGGCCTTTGAGGCCAAATTTCAAAGCTTGTGGGACAAGTCAAACTTGTCCCACACCTCTTAAAACCCCATGCCAACCCTACCTATGGGTTGGAAGGCCAAATTTAGGGTCTTTTAGGTGTTTTGGGGGGATAAAAGGGTAAAAATATTAATTGCACTTTCTTTCAAATTTAATTTTGTCCTTTGAGGGAGTGGGCTTAGTTGGAGTGTGCAAGTTGCTTGCCTTTCTTTCAACCACTTATTAATGGTGCATTGGAATTTGATGTTGACCAAATGATGTGGAGTGGAGGGAAAAGGAGGTGGCATCCTACTTGGAGCCACATCATCCCTCCCTCTCTTTTCTCTATTTATTTGAGCCTCTTGTTTGTTTTGGGGGTTGGAAGTTTTCATGTTTTAGTCTTTTTGTATTTTGGAGAGGAGAGGATTTGGAAGGAGCTTGTGAATTTTTGGAGCTTGTGGATACTTGTGAGAACTTGTTGGAGCTTGTGGATGCTTGCTTGATCCTTGGAGGGATTTGAGACTTCATATTTGGAGCAAGCTCTACCATGGAAAGGTAGGAGCTTCCCCTTTGTTGCATTATGTTTCTTTTGTCATATGAATGTATTTTTATGTTGTGTTGAATGTTGTTGTTTGAAATGCTTGTTGGGAATGGGTAGAATGCCTAAGTTGGGAGTGAGAGGAGACTATGGGGAGCTTAATTGAGGGAGGCATAAGAGATCATGTGCTTGAGGAGGGAGCTTGGGTTGGGTGTCCACCTTGTAAGAGAAATGCTTGCATTTCTTCTTGTTTTACTTTGAGGGAGCCATAAGAGTTGAGGGAGGCATAAGAGTGAATGGAGGGATAAGGGGTACTTGAGGGAGGCATAAGAGTTGTTAGGGGTATTGTGTTTGCATTGGAGGCTTTTAGGTGGCACCCATTCCCATTGGGAGGCATAAGTGGCTTCCCCATATGTCTTACTCTTGTGGCTTTCTTGGTAAGCCTTGTGACTTGTTGTGTTTTTTTTCCCTCTTGTTGTGATGGTTGATTCTCTTGTTTTGAAGGAATATGGAATGCATGTGAAATGTTATGTTTGTTATGTGGAAGCTTGTAGTTGCCATGAGTTGGATTCTCTCCCATTGTGATGTGGTTGGGGCTCGGGGCCAATGGAGAGGATGGCTTCTCTTCTCCATTGGGTATTTGGTTGGGAGGAGAGCGTTGCCTCTCCCCTTATTTTGTTGTGAATCAAGAAAACTATGGAGGAGCCACCTTGTTGATATTTGGAGCACAAGAACCTTGTTGTTGACAATGTAAAAACACCATGTATTTACCCACCTTGAGTGGAGGAAAAATGTAATATTGCTTTGCTTTCTCTAGCTTCCATTATTGTAAATTTGTTTCCACATGAAGTAGGATATGTTGTAACAAGATTTTGAAGGAAAGTTGCATTGAAATGATAGTATTTCTTACTCTAAAATTTATTGGAAATGTTGTTGAATTCTTTTGTGGAATGTTGGAAAGAAATTACAAAAGAAAATATATTAAAATTTTGTTTGAGTACTTGAAAGTGATGTGTTGAAAAGGTTGGAAAAATAGTGCATTATCCCTTCTTTTATACTTGATGGAAAGACTTAAGTTTTCAAATGGCTTTTAGTATGACAATGAAACATTTTAAGCTCTAGCTCTCTTATGTCTTTCTTTATTTATGGATCCATTGTAAAATTATTGGCAAGGTATAGAAGGAAATGAAATCAACTTACTAAAAACCCCATGCAATGTCTATTAAAGATGGATAGAAACAAATGTTGATACAAATTCTTAAAAACTTATCAAGACCATTCACACATGTCCTCAACGTTTAAAGAGGAAACCAATATTGTAAATATTTTCCATATGCAAGTATTATTTAGACTAATGGTTTTACTATTATTAGATTTTATTAATCACAACATACTATTAATATCCCCTTAGTAATTATAAGGTATATTATTGTAAACCACGGCCATAAATAATATTAACGAAATATAAAATTAAACATACTAATGTATAGTTAATCTCTGCGCCTCTCACGGTATTCGCGTGTCCATTCAAAAGGAAAAGCAAACTGTTTCTTCTTGTCCTTGAACATTCTGATCTGTGACAGACCCACCTCTAGGAGATCTTTTTTCCACGGGCCGTGTATCAAAACTGGTAGGGTCGCATAGAGATTCAATGCTATAGATTTCATCGGTCCCCGTTACATTCTCACACAGTTCCCTAATCGATTTTGATATATATAATTTTATGCAGTGAAGGAGAAGTCTGAATTTGGTGATGTATTCAATACCGAACCACTTATAGCATGGTCGGGCAGCCTGTCTGCTGGAGGTGCCATCGGATTCCTCTTACCCGCATCGGCCTACTGTCTAATCATCTTCCTGTACAGCCATGACCATAGACACCCCCGACCTGTCTCGATTTTGAAGTTGCATTCGATACTAACAGATAACAACATTGTTGGGCCCGCTCGCTTGTTCGACTCCAGTGGCAGGTGGGGCCGTGGTCCCCGCCATGGACGCATGCCTCGCAGCACTCAGAGAATATGAAGGTTACCTCGCCCCTCCTCTGGCCTGTAACTCCATTTTTTAACCATACCAGACCTCCTCACGCCCAGGATAGAACACAAACCAGTCATCCCGCCTAAAATTGTGCCTGTAGCATGTTTGTAGTCGACCACCCTCTGTCCACGCGGCCTGGGTCTAAAAGCACGGTCTGCACGTCTCTCTCCTCGCCTGTGTTTCCATCTACAGCCTCCACGACAGTTCAGTTGGCCAGGGCAGGCAGACCCAACAGAGCTAAGATTTACAAAATCTAAGTGGAGTAGATGAAGCTATGCGGCCAGGACAAAATCCACTTAGTAGATCGACTGTAAAAATCTAAATGATTTGCAAAATAAAAAGAATCCATTGAAGTGATGCGGCCGGTGGAGATTGACTTGCACGCAAGGAGTAGGAAGGAGTTTTTAATGTTTGTCAGAGGTTGGCTGAGCCACCCACCGCCCCAACAATAAAATCTAACAAGGTTTTGAAAAGCTAATACTTGGCAAAGACTCGTGTCCTTTGCCTTCCTTCTATATGCTTATTCTCGCGCGGACAGTTACTAGGTTTGTTTAATTATTATATACTACATAGTATAATAGTAGTAGGATACATAACTTAATTTCCACATAACAATTATACTAACTATAAACATGGTGTTATGTATATTTAAGTACATACAGTCATGCTATGTAATAAGTAAACTAGGGCCGAGTATACATCTTAATGTATAGTCATTTTATATATTATAATGTATTAAATACATGCGATAACGTAATATAAATGGATAATAAAACAAAAAATAAAAAAATCGAGTAGATAGTGTATTCATTTCATAACAAATTATACCTTACCCTAAGGTTAACATCCGGAGATGTTGTTATCTCGATATTATCAGACCTTAGGCTAGTTAACTCGAAGGACGACCCTTCTCATCCTTTGTGAAACGTCGATTGAGGTAAAATCAAACTTCTTTGACCTCGAGGCATTATCGTGATTGTAGTAGTTTCGAGCCTGTATGCGGGCTCACCCTGGTACTATTTTAAAAAAAAAAATTGTCGCATTTTCGGGTCGAATGTTTGTGGCGCGGCGTCATCGTCGTCGTCGTCGTAATGAGCGAGCGTCGTCTTTTGCGGCGTTACATAAAATATTTCAAGAGTGTAGCTACTACTAGCTACATTATAATTTCTAATGAAGAGAGGAGAAACTTGACGTCCGACATAAAACAAATTTCTTGGTTAAAATAAAAAATTTTGTTGGTTTTTATATGTTTTTAGACATGTTGTGTGGGGGATATGAGATAATATAGTGGGGAAATGTGTGTTTTGTAGAATTTGAGAAATGAGATCCATAACAATTTAGAAATCATAGTAATTGTCAATAAACATCTTCAAGTAAACTCCATTACAATTGTTAGGAATTATATGGTTTAGTGCTTATCATATAGTTTTATATTTATGAATTGTAATATGTAAATGTTAATGGTGAAAATAAATAGAGTAAAAATGGGTGAAAAATAATTATGTGAAGTGGAGCATGAAAATTGGTTGATATATTTGTGTTTTTGTGATTCAGCGATGGACGACGAATTGGAGCGTTCGAATAGTTATGGACTCTAATAAACATATAGAGAACAATATGCAGCAAAAGAACATGTAGTGAACAAGGAGGGTGATGTAAGTAGGGTAGGGAATCTCAGGATGCGACTCCTAAGCCTAAATCCTGGGATGCTAGACTATTCAGAACTGAACATCAGAAGCCTGTGAAGATTTCTCCGACCTGGAGTTTGGATGGTCCTCATCCGGAAATTCTTGAGACGATGGTGGACAGGGCTAAAGCTAGACTCAAATTTTTGGTAGTGGGTAGTTTTGCTGGAATAAGGAAAAAATATACCCGGTGAGAGATTGGTGTAGAATAAAGTGGAATTGAAATGTGGAGGTCAAAGATCTTGTGGGTTATGGTTTCCTTTTTTCGCCTCTATGAAGAATCATATCTGTGAAAAGTTTTATATGGAGCACCATGGTTCTTTGGGAGGGTCTCCCGTAGTTTACGTCATTGTTATCGTAGTATGCTGCCTCAGGAGAAATTTGTGGAGTTGCCCATCTGGATACGTCTCCCGACCATTCCTCTGGAGGTTTGTGAGCTTGAAGTATTTCTCAGGATTGTGCTTGCCATGGGGGATTTGATTTTCATCGACCCTGCTACAAAATCCCGATCTAGATTAGATTTTCCTTATCTATGCATCAATATTCCAATAGGATCTAAATTCCCCAAAGGATTTTTTGGATTCTTAGATTGATACTTAAGAGAAAAATAATGACTTCGAGAGCTCTCCTATAATTTGTGACAGGTGCAGGATAGTTGGTTCTAATCGGAAGAACTGTGTTAGTGAATCTCAACAAGTGAAGCCCCCTGTGCGGGTTACCTAAATTGATGATGAATCTATGGATAAGGAATCAGACAAAAACAGTGAAGAAACAAACGTGGAGGAGGTAGACGTGAGTGTTCTTCTTGTTACGCCGCTCAAAGGGAAGGTTTCTAGTAGGGTGGAGGTCATTGTTGTTGGGGTGGTGCAGGGATCTGTCTCGTGCTAGGTAGGTGGGAAAAACGACAGTCCCGATGGGCGGGCAAAAATTTCAAATCTGAATTAGAGTTTGCATACAGTCAACAAGGTATTAATTCATCCGGTGGAGATAGTTGTACGATGGGTGTTTAAAACCCCGGCCACTTAGAAGTGTACCTCATTGTGGGGGACGGCGTCCCCTCAAGCTTCAATTCCACCTCAGATACATTGGAAAATGTAATGAGTAGCGAATAGGTAGGTGGTAACTAGGAATGGACCAATGACTGACGATGTATTGCGGACTACAGTATAGCACAATAAATAAAAAGTCATCTCATCTACTCCGGTTTTACGGAGTCACGTTTCGGCGGCATCCGGGGTGGGTCATAAGGTGTAGCTCTATCTTCGGCTCAGGTCAATTATGTTTTACTGGTCTTTGGATTTAGCTTCCCTTTGCGTTGGTTTTTCTTCTTCGACCACTAGTCAAGGTCCTTTTTTTATTCCTCATAGATTTATGTGGCCTTATCTAATAAAAAATAATTACATGAAGTAATTATTATTAAGGTCATATAAATTAGCGAAATAGTAAATAATAATTACTAGGGTAATTATTATTAGTAATTTTTTTAAAGTTGTTTTATATAAAACAACTATAACAAATATATTTGTTGAGTGAGTTTCAACAACTCATATTAATAGAATTGGGAGAAAAACGTGGAAGGAGTAGTTTGAACTACATCCTAATATATATAGGAATCATATTCCTATATATATAGCTTGTATTGTAATGTTGTATTCGATGAGAAGGAAAGTGAATATTATGAATACTGTTTACTATTTGTAAATTATTATTACTTCTTGTGATCTTTTCTACAGGCGTAATTTGGATCTTTGTCCACTTGGTATAAGATTAGGATTTTAAAGAGATAATAGAGTTTTAATATGAGTTGAGGAAAACCACACCCTATTATTTATTGCCCCAAACTAATAGGAGATTTTTATACATTATACATGTTTTAGTATAGAGAGGCATTTATAATATTAATTGTATCCTCATTTTTGTCTTTTTATTGTGTTTCTATTATAGAGAAAGTGTGAAGAACACATTGGAGTGATTTTTGTTTTGCATTTAAAATTGTTTTGAAAAAGATATTTCGTTACATTTGTATGTGAAAGTACAGATAATATTAATTGAGTTTGTAAAAAAATCATCCTTTGCGCTTCCATGGAATCTTCCTTAATTTTTCACAATCTATAGTTAACTAGCTTCAAGACATGTAAAAATGTGGTCGTGGAAAGATGTGTTGAATGTTTACAAGAATAACCAATGATTCTAGACCTACAACGTAATCACAAGTGGTTAGGGAAAATCACCGAAATTTCTTGCACGAATGAAAATATTTTACAACCATATTTCGATGTATTTTACGGTTTTTAAACGGAAATACGGTTCTCAAGTTATCATTAAAACATCGGGGTTGGTTTTTCTCAAATTAATAGCCTCATCATCAAAAAAATTTGTATCGTGAGCCTCAAAGATAAATCGGGTTGATTTACTATCCTTATCTTTGGAGGACAACGGCATATGAGGTTAGAGTTCAATCAAAAACCTTTCGTCAGAACCTACGATGTGGCCACATTCTTATCGGTTTGGTGACATGTGTGTCTTTTTTTTTTCAAAGCATAGTGTGTTGATTTCATATTTCTTTGCATTGTGTTATGGAAACTTCACATTGAGGTGGGGGCAGGGGGGGCGGAATAAATGCACTATCATGGATTCGATATGTAATATCTTAAAGAGTGGCTATGATGAGAACTCAACAATGTACTACAAACATCATGATATTGTGGTTTTTGGATCCACTAGAAAATCATCTTTAGTCATGGTTGTTAGTAATCCACTTGAAAAACTATCTATAGTTGTGGTTGTTAGTAAACCACTAGTAAAACCATCTAAATCATGAGAAAGCTACGAAGTGGCATGTTGCGATATCTGAAGCATGTTTTCCCCATGATCACACTAAGGGGAATTGTTAGGAATTCTATGGTTCAATGCTTATCATATGGCTTTATATTTATGCATTGTAATATATAAATGTTAATTAGCGGTGAAAATAACTAGAGATAAATATGGGTTAGTATTAATTATGTGAAGTAATTATTATTAAGGTTATGTAAGTTAGTGAAATAGTAAATAATAATTACTAGGGTAATTATTATTAGTAATTTGTTATAATTTGTTTTATATAAAACAACTATAACAAACATAATTGTTCAAAGTGAGTTTCAACAACTCACATTAATAGAAGTGGGAGAAAAACTTGGAAGGAGTAATTTGAACTACATCCTAAAATATAAGAATCTTATTCCTATATATATGGCATGTATTGTAATGTTGTATTCGATGAGAATAAAAGTGAATATTATGAGTAATGTTTATTGTTTATAAATTATTGTTACTTCTGTGATATTTTTTTGCAACTCCATTTGGATCTTTATCCACAAAAATCACTACTCCAAATGATCACTTGCAAAAATAAGGGTTCTCCCATCAACCAGATAAGAACCAATGTGAAAAATGTATTACACTAAAAATAATAGTTTGCTTAAAATTCACAAAGTTCTTAAAAGAGTTGTTTCTTCACATAACAAATTCCTAACCAATGGAATACATTGGGGTCTTCAAGAACTAGATGCATTGTTTTTTAGATTTTGCACAACATACGTAGTGAAGAAATGCAAGAATAATTGAACAAAATCTCATATATAATAGTACGAGTCGTTACAGAAACTTAAATACATGACTAGAGTATTCTCCAAGGAAATGTGTTGTTATTCAATTAGTGTTGATAACATTAGGAAGAGGAGACTACATAAGAAGAGAAATGGAGGGGACCTAAACCATCCCAAAAAGGGAAAAATACCATCCTACCATATGATAATTATAAAAAAACGTATGAGAAACCATAGCAGAGTTCGGGTCCAATGGGACAGGCATGATGAGACTGCAGCAGCTACTGGGAGGATGCTACTTTGCTACGAGGACAGTTTCCACACCTTTTCCAGTGACTTCTAGGAAGAAGTCGAGTCTAAGGGGAGGGGAATGTAGTGCCCACTTCCCTTCGACACCATTTTTGTTTTGTTGTTTTCGAGACTGATTACTTCACTTATGGATTTATTATGGCTTCTTGATTTAGCATGCTAGTAGATATCATAGACATTGGACTGTTATTGATTTGATCTTTATATGATGCATATGGTCTACTGGTGGACATTTGATGATGATATTTGTATACTTTTGACATGGTTATTTATCTTTAATTATGACATGTGATATGTTTAATCATATTGAGTAGAACTTGATAATTGGACTAATGTGATGATCGTTTTGACATAAATGAAATGTGGAATAGAAATGTGCTAGAAAGTGTAAGTGATATCGTACTTGCATAGATGATAGTAAATCATGTGTCGTTTATTTTAGATTATATTGTATATTTGGCATGAATGTTTTAATGCGGCCAACAGGCCGAAGGAGGTATTCTCTGTTCTACAGGTATATTATATTCACAACAATATTGGGGAGTGGAGACCAACCACATCGGAATTCGAGAAGAATCCAGCTAAGGTCACCATGGCAACAAGTAATTGTGTGTGTGTTAGAATTATTTGGTTAGGGAAAAATTGTGACCTAGGGGTCATGTGTTGTTTTGTTTTAATTTTTTCCTTTTTATTATGTTAGTATGTGTTGCTCTTAGTAAGTGAAATTTTACTTGTGTTATTATTCATATTCTTTGGATTGGAGTTTACCCCTTTGTTAGCCATGGGTTGTAGTGTCTTATTTAAGCTAATTTGAATTTGTCCTAAACTAATTAAGGGATATGACCAAAAGAGAGTTCATTTATTAGGCTTGATTTACTTGGGATTTTGTGTGGATTGATGTGTGTTTGAGTTTTGAGTGTAGCACACTCTACCCCACATGGGAAACTCGAATTTGGCCTTAGAGGCCAAATTTCAAATCTTGTGGGACAAGTCAAACTTGTCCCACACCTCTTAAAACCCCATGCCAACCCTACCTATGGGTTGGAAGGCCAAATTTAGGGTCTTTTAGGTGTTTGGGGGGGATAAAAGTGTAAAATATTAATTGCACTTCCTTTCAAAAATTTAATTTTGTACTTTGGGGGAGTGGGCTTAGATGGAGTGTGTAAGGTGCTTGCCCTTCTTTCAACCACTTATTAATGGTGCATTGGAATATGAGGTTGACCAAGTGATGTGGAGTGGAGGGAAAAGGAGGTGGCATCCTACTTGGAGCCACATCATCCCTCCCTCTCTTTTCTCTATTTATTGGATCCTCTTGTTTGTTTTGGGGGTTGGAAGTTTCATTTTTAGTCTTTTGTATTTTGGAGAGGAGAGGATTTTGAAGGAGTTTGTGGATTTTGGAGCTTGTTGATACTTGTGGGAATTTTGTTGGATCTTGTGGATGCTTGCTTGATCTTTGGAGGGATTTGAGACTTCATACTTGGAACAAGCTCTACCATGGAAAGGTAGGAGCTTCACCTTTGCTTGTATTATGTTTTCTTCTTTTTGTTATATGAATGAGTATATATATGTTGTGTTGAATATTGTTGTTTGAAATGCTTGTTGGGAATGGGTAGAATGCCTAAGTTGGGAGTGGGAGGAGACTATGGGGATTTTATTTGAGGGAGGCATAAGAGATCATTTTCTTGAGGAGGGAGTTTGGGTTGGGTGCCCACCTAGTAAGAGAAATGCTTGCATTTTCTTCTTGTTTTTACTTTGAGGGAGCCATAAGAGTTGAGGGAGGCATAAGAGTGGATGGAGGGATAAGGGGTACTTGAGGGAGGCATAAGAGTTGTTAGGGGTATTGTGTTTTGCATTGGAGGCTTTTAGGTGGCACCCATTCCCATTAGGAGGCATAAGTGGCCTCCCCATAGGTCTTACTCTTATGGCTTTCTTGATAAGCCTTGTGACTTTGTTGTTTTGATGGTTTCCCTCTTGTTGAGTTGTTGTTTTTTTTTGAAGGATTATGGAATGAATGTGAAATTTTATGTTAAGTTATGTGGAAGCTAGTAGTTGCCATGAGTTGGATTTTCTCCCATTGTAATGTGGTTGGGGCTTGGGGGCAATGGAGAGGATGGCTTCTCTTCTCCATTGGGTATCTTGGTTGGGAGGAGAGCGTTGCCTCTCCCCTTATTTTTTTGTGAATCAAGCAAACTATTGGAGGAGCTACCTTGTTGATGTTTGTAGCATTGGAGCCTTGTTGATGACAATGTGAAACCACCTTGTATTTTTACCCACCTTGAGTGGAGGAAAAATGTAATATTGCTTTGTATTTTAGCTTCCATTATTGTAAATTTGTTCCCACATTAAGTGGAAAATGTTGTAACAAGATTTTGAAGGAAAGTTGTATTGATCTTCATTAGTAAGGTTGTAATGTGGATGGAATTGAAAGTTGAAGGAAAGACAATTTATTTATTCTCCTTTAACTTGGCTTGGAACCTCATATGAGTGTGTTGATCTTGTTGAAATGTTAGTAGTTCTTACTCTAAAACTTAATGGAAATATTGTTGAAACCCTCTTGAGGAATGTTGGGAAATTTATCAAAAATATATATATATATATAATTTCATTTTGTTACTTAAAAGACATGTATTGAAAAGTGTGAATGTTAGTGCATTCTCTCTTCTTGTAAAATAAATAAAAATAGTTTATAAGCATTTGGTTGCATACATAGTATAAAATCCTTTCCTTTGCATACTTAGTATAAATCCATTCCTACATAATACACGTGAAAGAAAATATAGAAAAGTGTAAAACTAAAAGAATAAATTAAAAACAATAAAGTAATCATCACGACTAAAATAAATACAAATATACAAACCTAAATATTTGGAAAATAAAACATTGGAATATTATTTAATGGATATACATGCATTAGATCTTGGTTACTTATACATCCAAATGACTATTTTATTCGTTAGCAAAGAAAAACATTTGAAAGTGTGGAAATAAAAACAATTAGCTGTACAGTTGAAATCTATACAGGCGTTTTATTATTCGCACTAATTGCAAAGAAAACGCTTCATGAATATTCTGATATGGAAGATCCACCTATATGAGATTCTCCTCCACGAGCTCCACCGTAAAACTGGTAAGATCTCAATAGAAAATCGTTGTAATAAATTTCTTCAGGTCTCCTCGTAACACTCTCACTGTCCCTTAATCGATTTAGATAAAAATATCTTGGAGGCGAATCCCGAATTTGAGGATGCTTTCGATACTGAAGATAACAACATAGTTGGACAACCTTCTTGTTTTAAGCGCTCAAAAAATAAAAGGCTTTGTTTTATTTCTGCCTGCTGGCTGTTTTTTTGTGCAGGCCGCGGCAGGATTCGCGCCAAGAACACACCTCGCAACACCCATTGAAAGTGGAGGTAACACGCCTGCTCCACTCACCGTAGCTTCTTCTTTAACCACTGCACCAAACCCTGCACGGCCAGGGCCAAGTTAAGACAAAGTGCGCGAGACCAAACGGGAGGCGCGGGATTTGCTAAATCTAAAGTGGAATAAATGAAGATATGCGGCCAATCTAGAGTAGCCTAGCACGTCAAAGGAATGGAGTTAATATATTATGGCAGGTGGCTAGAGCCACCCACCCCCAACCATGGGCATTTTCAAACTTCATTTTCTTGTTTGGGAGCCTTTTTTAAAAATTGATTTATACATTTTGAAATTTGAGTAGATTGACCCATCTTTAACCACCAGGGCAAGCACGCTTGCTCAGTTGCTATGACAAAAAGATATCAATTTCACGAAATTGCCCCCAGTTGGCTTGCACTCTACCTTGTCACCACACCCCCAACCGAGGATTGGATGTGGAAATTTAATATTTTTGCGAAATTGAAAATAATTATCAAATCACTCTTGATCAAGGTCCATTTGCAACAACTAGTGCAATCGCTAGTTTACCCAATGTCCCAATTTTAATGTACCATAAGAAATTAATTACGAAAATAGTGGCACATTAAAAATTACTTCATCAACACTACTTTTGTGCAAAATGTGGAAAAAAAAAAAACAGGGTTTGAACTACATGTTGAAAGGTCAAAAGAATTATTGTTAAGAGTTAGATTATCTCGCTAGAAAATTGGGAAAAAGAATCAGTAACACCCGGTTTTATCTACTAATGGTTTTTTTTTTTAGGTTTCATATGGGATTCCTCCCTCATTATGTGGCCTCTGGTCTAATTTTGAAGAGCCCTTATATTTTAAATTTTTTTATTTATTTTTAATCCTCGTTTACACTTTAGCTTCTGTTAAGTGCTTTTAGGGAACTTTTGGGCATTTGTACTTCGCTTACTTGGTCCTTATATTGGCTCAAATTGAAAGGAATTAATGGAAGAATGATTCTTCTATCTTGTCACTTGGGAAAAAAATACGATGATCTTGACAAACTTTTAACCTTGGATGTTCTCCAAAACCAAAAAATAAAAAAATAAAATAAAAAGGGGTTGTAGTTTCGGTTATGTGTTTAGTGGAAGCAAGTTCCTAGAGCGTCGTTGTCGTTTGTTTTTGTGGCGTTACATTTGGTATCAGAGCCGTGGGTTCAAAGCTTGGACCCTTGGGCACACGTAGAAAACATGAAACATGAACATGTAACCTAGTGCAGAGTTGATTCTTTTAATCTATAAAACCACAATGTTGATAATTATAGGAAACAACAAATTTAGAAAAAACTAGCACAAGACCTAGAGCAATGAACTAATTCTCACCTTGATCTATGCAGGAGGCGCGAATTAGGTGAGGGGTCTCTTCATATAGACCGAGACGTACCACCGCCGAGCAGGCCGTAGCGACACTCTATCTTAAATCTTATAGACACTCCAGGATGTCAATGTTGCTATACGTGGAGAGCCCTTGGGAGGACGAATGCAAGACATAGTTTGGAGCCATCGGTAGATGCTCGGCATCCCCTCAACACGCCGAGGAGCACAGGCGGAGAGAACTTGCATGCGAGTCGGCTAGGCGAGTCACCACAGAGAGGACATGGGGACAGGATCTCAGGACATAGGGACAGGTCTCAGAGCCCTAGACAGAGGGAGGAGCATTCAGATAGACCTAGGATTTGTCATATGTAAGCTACAGACCATATCAGGGAGATCCTAAAGCTACGACCATCTCACTATTCGGGTGATACAGGTGGTTTTTAGGCAGAGGCCTGGTTGGTGAGCTTGAGTGGATGCTTCAAGCTCTGCCCTTGTACTAGCAACACGAAAGCTCGTGTTGCGATCCATCTTCTGAGGGATGGAGCAGGAGTCTGGTGGAGGACCGAGGAGCAGAAGCTCTATGTTGACTCGGAGACAATTACCTGGGAGCTATTTGAGGAGCATTTCAGGAGCAGGTATTTACCCAGGAGGTTTATACAGCAGCGGATAGATGAGTTTCATGACCTCTGTCAGGCATCGATGACAGTAGTTGAGTATGAGAGTTGATTTCTAGACCTACTCCAGTACGTCGACTATATGCAAGATGAGCAGGTATGGATTCACAGGTTCATCTGGGCCTAAACTTGGATTTAGGTGGTGTAGTGCGCATTCACTACCCATAGAAATTAACAGAGGCCGTGGAGAAGGCCTATATTGCAAAGAGACATGAGGGAAGACGCAGAAGGCTAGAGATAGAGTTCGGAGCCGTATCCAGCAGATGCAGGATGGTAGGTTGAAGGGGTCAGTTCCTCCTCCACGGGGTGGACAGAGTTTAGGGCAAGCTTCATTCAGGCCACCATAGCAGCAGAGTCTGTAGCAGCAGACCCGCCCACCTTACCGACCGCCTTAGAGATTTGATGCGTAGAGAGGACATAGTATGGGGCCTCCTCCTAGGGGTCCCATCAAGACACAGGTGTGCCGAGAGCTCAGTCAGTAGGAGCTCGTCAGCAGAGACCTCAGTAGTCCATAGCCGGATCATCAGGATCTGTAGCTCAGTCATCTAGAGTACCAGCTGGAGCTACTTCCCACTGGAGGACCAGGCAGCTGTTATGGTTGTGGTGTTGTGGGACATCATTGGAGAGATTTCCCACAGAACCCTAACAAGGGTAAGACACAGAGCTCAGAGCCTACTATTGGAGATATGGCACGAGTCATCGGATCTACGCAGCGGTCGAGAACCGCCAGGCTGAGCATCAGAGTACTGTGATTGAGACGACAGGTAGTATTGGTGGTATTTCCACCTCTATATTATTTGATTCTAGTTCTTCTGATTCTTTTATTGCACCATCCTTAGTAGAGCGTTGTAGGCTGGTGGCAGTTAGGTAGGGCCGTAGTTGGGACGTTGAGATGGCTTCTGGAGCCAAAATTTCTGTAGACTCCTTAGTTAAGGAGTGTGTAGTGGATTTGGGACCCTTCACCACTACTTCTGATCTTCGGATCCTTCCATTAGGATCTTATGGCATCATTTTAGGTATGGATTGGTTGTCTGCTCACAGAGCTAGAGTGGATTATTACCATAAGACTATTGCTTGCATAGATGATCTTGGAGTAGATTCAGTGATATCAGGAGTTAGGAGGGCCGTATCCATTCGCACCATCTCCGCTATGCAGCTTAAGCGGTGTGCACGACGGGGTTGTCAGTTATTTGCTATTACGGTCAGTGACAGATCAGAGGATGAGTCAAGAGGACCTTCCCTTGATGACCATCCCATCTTATCAGAGTTTGCTGATGTGTTCCCAGGGGAGCTACCGGGGTTACCTCCCCCACGTGAGATCGACTTCCATATAGATCTAGTTCCGGCGCAGAGCCTATCTCACGAGCACCCTATCGGATGACTACTCCTGAGTTATGTGAGCTCAAGTTGCAGCTTGAGGGCCTTCTGGAGAAAGGCCTAATCCATCCTAGTGTATCCCCTTGGGGTGCACCAGTGATCTTCGTGAAGAAGAAGGATGGATCTCTTCGGTTGTGTATTGACTACCGTCAGCTGAATAAAGTAACGATCAAGAATCGTTACCCCCTTCCATGCATTGATGATTTATTTGATCAGATGAAGGGGGCTACAATTTTCTCTAAGATAGATCTTAAGTCAGGGTACCATCAGCTCAGGATTGCGGAGACGGATATTCACAAGACTCGCATTCCGTACGAGATATGGCCACTACGAGTTCACAGTGGTACCTTTCGGTTTGTGAATGCCCCGCAGTGTTTATGAGTTTGATGAATGGGGTATTCAGGACCTTCCTTGATCGCTTCGTGCTCATCTTCCTTGATGACATTCTGATTTACTCACACACACATGAGGAGCACGAGGAGCACCTTCACCAGGTTCTTCAGTGTCTTCGCGAACAACGCCTTTACGGGAACTTGGAGAAGTGTGCGTTCTTTCAGCCTGAGGTGCAGTATTTGGGCCACATCATTTCTGGGGAAGGTATCATAGTCGATCCTTCCAAGATTCGAGCCATCATGGATGGCCAACACCCACTAGTGTGACCGAGGTGCGTAGCTTCATGGGTCTAGCAGGGTATTACAGGAGGTTTGTTCAGGATTTTTCTCGGATTGCGCACCCCATCACTTCCCTTCAGCGGAAAGGGAAGAAGTTTTTATGGTCAGATAGATGTGAGCAGGCCTTTAGTACACTGAAGGAATGCCTCACGAGAGAACCTATTCTTGTAGTGCCAGATCCTCAGGGTGAGTTCTACGTTTGCACAGATGCTTCCTTGGCAGGACTTGGAGGTGTGTTAATGCAGGAGGGTAGAGTAGTTGCCTTTGAGTCTCGCAAACTCAAAGATTATGAGCTCAATTATCTGACCCATGACCTTGAGCTTGCAGTAGTGGTTCATGCCTTAGTGTGGTGGAGAAATTTTCTTCTTGGTCGGAGATTTACACTCAGGACTGATCACTTGAGTCTTTGCCACCTCTTCACGCAGCCCAATCTCAACGCTCATCAGCGGCGTTGGATGGAGTTACTCAGTGAGTATGACATGGAGATAGAGCATGTGAAAGGGAAGGAGAATGTGGTTGCAGATGCCTTGAGTAGGTGGAGACATGTGGCGATGGCAACCTCAGTGGGCACAAATTTACGGAGTAGGATCTTGCAGCAGCTTCCTCGGGATAATTTCTACCTTGCGGCAGGCGAGGATTGAGTCTCGAGAACCCCGAGGGAGGTTTGATGGATGTTCATTAGAGGTAGATGGTCTTCTCAGACACAGAGGTCGGATATATGTTCCTATAGATGGAGGCTTGAGACATGACATTTTGACAGAGGCTCATCGTGCACCTTATTCAGCCCATCCCGGGGTGAAGAAGATGCACGCCACCCTGAGACAGTTGTATTTTTGGAGAGGACTTCGAGAGAGACGTAGCTTTGTTTGTGTCACGCTGTTTAGAGTGCTAGAGGGTGAAGGCCGAGCATCAGCATCCAGCTGGCCTTCTCTATCCTCACGCCATACCGGAGTGGAAGTGGGACACCATTTCCATGGACTTCATCATTGGGTTACCTACGTTGAGATACCATCACAACGCCATCATGGTCACAGTGGATAAATTGACGAAGGTAGCTCATTTTTCTCCAGTAAAGACCACCTATACAGCGAGTGCTATGGCACGAGTATACCTTGATGAGATTATTAGATTACATGGGATTCCGCAGAAGATCATTTCATGCGACCCTTTGTACACCTCCCATTTCTGGACCACCATGCAATATGCCCTCGGGACGAGGATTAATTTCAGCATAACTTATCACCCTGAGACAGATGGACAGACAGAGAGGGTGAATTAGATTTTGGAGGATATGCTTAGGATGTACGTGATGGATCATCAGTCGAGATGGGAGGAGTATCTGTATTTGGTGGAGTTTTCATACAATAATAGTTTCCAGAGTTCTATAGGCATGGCTCCTTTTCAGAATTATATGGTAGAGAGTGCAGGACACCTCTTAGTTGGGACAGGATTGAGGACAGGGTTTCCCTTGGGCCAGCATTATTACAGGATATGGAGCAGCAGGTTACCTTGATCAGACAGAGATTGCAAGAGGCGCAGGACAGACAGAAAAAGTATGCAGACCAGCATAGGACAGATCGCAGTTTTGAGGTAGGCATGAAGGTGTTTCTTCGTGTCAGACCACATAAGAGCCCTATCCATTACGAGAAAAGGTTCTAAGCTTGCTCCTAGGTTTGTGGGTCCCTTTGAGATCTTGGAGCGCCTCGGTCCCTTGGCCTATCGTCTAGCATTTCCACCTAGCTTATCTCGCGTCCATGATGTGTTTCACGTTTCTATGCTTAGGAGATATATTTCTGATCCTTCTCACGTGCTAGATTGGACCGCATTGCAGGTGCAGGATCAGGGGTAGGTGATGGTGGAGCCCGTATGAATTATAGAATGCAGGACCCTGGGCCTTCGCGATAGAGAGATTGATCAGGTTCGGGTCTAATGGGATAGATATGATGAGACTGCAGCTACTTGGGAGGATGCTACTTTGCTACGAGGACAGTTTCCACACCTTTTCTAATGACTTCCAGGAGGAAGTTGAGTCTAAGGGGAGGGGGATGTAGTGCCCACTTCCCTTCGACACCATTTTTGTTTTGTTGTTTTCGAGACTGATTACTTCACTTATGGATTTATTATGGCTTCTTGATTTAGCATGCTAGTAGATATCATAGACACTGGACTATTATTGATTTGATCTTTATATGATGCATATGGTCTACTGGTGGACATTTGATGATGATATTTGTATACTTTTGACATGGTTATTTATCTTTAATTATGACATGTGATATGTTTAATCATATTGAGTAGAACTTGATAATTGGACTAATGTGATGATCGTTTTGACATAAATGAAATGTGGAATAGAAATGTGCTAGAAAGTGTAAGTGATATCGTACTTGCATAGATGATAGTAAATCATGTGTCGTTTATTTTAGATTATATTGTATATTTGGCATGAATGTTTTAATGCGGCCAACAGGCCGAAGGAGGTATTCTCTGTTCTGCAGGTATATTATATTCACAACAATATTGGGGAGTGGAGACCAACCACATCGGAATTCGAGAAGAATCCAGCTAAGGTCACCATGGCAACAAGTAATTGTGTGTGTGTTAGAATTATTTGGTTAGGGAAAAATTGTGACCTAGGGGTCATGTGTTGTTTTGTTTTAATTTTCCCTTTTTATTATGTTAGTATGTGTTGCTCTTAGTAAGTGAAATTTTACTTGTGTTATTATTCATATTCTTTGGATTGGAGTTTACCCCTTTGTTAGTCATGGGTTGTAGTGTCTTATTTAAGCTAATTTGAATTTGTCCTAAACTAATTAAGGGATATGACCAAAAGAGAGTTCATTTATTAGGCTTGATTTACTTGGGATTTTGTGTGGATTGATGTGTGTTTGAGTTTTGAGTGTAGCACACTCTACCCCACATGGGAAACTCGAATTTGGCCTTAGAGGCCAAATTTCAAAGCTTGTGGGACAAGTCAAACTTGTCCCACACCTCTTAAAACCCCATGCCAACCCTACCTATGGGTTGGAAGGCCAAATTTAGGGTCTTTTAGGTGTTTTGGGGGGATAAAAGGGTAAAATATTAATTGCACTTCCTTTCAAAAATTTAATTTTGTCCTTTGGGGAAGTGGGCTTAGATGGAGTGTGTAAGGTGCTTTCCTTTCTTTCAACCACTTATTAATGGTGCATTGGAATATGAGGTTGACCAAGTGATGTGGAGTGGAGGGAAAAGGAGGTGGCATCCTACTTGGAGCCACATCATCCCTCCCTCTCTTTTCTCTATTTATTGGATCCTTTTGTTTGTTTTGGGGGTTGGAAGTTTCATTTTTAGTCTTTTGTATTTTGGAGAGGAGAGGATTTTGAAGGAGTTTGTGGATTTTGGAGCTTGTTGATACTTGTGGGAATTTTGTTGGAGCTTGTGGATGCTTGCTTGATCTTTGGAGGGATTTGAGACTTCATACTTGGAACAAGCTCTACCATGGAAAGGTAGGAGCTTCACCTTTGCTTGTATTATGTTTTCTTCTTTTTGTTATATGAATGAGTATATATATGTTGTGTTGAATATTGTTGTTTGAAATGCTTGTTGGGAATGGGTAGAATGCCTAAGTTGGGAGTGGGAGGAGACTATGGGGAGTTTAATTGAGGGAGGCATAAGAGATCATTTTCTTGAGGAGGGAGTTTGGGTTGGGTGCCCACCTAGTAAGAGAAATGCTTGCATTTTCTTCTTGTTTTTACTTTGAGGGAGCCATAAGAGTTGAGGGAGGCATAAGAGTGGATGGAGGGATAAGGGGTACTTGAGGGAGGCATAAGAGTTGTTAGGGGTATTGTGTTTTGCATTGGAGGCTTTTAGGTGGCACCCATTCCCATTGGGAGGCATAAGTGGCCTCCCCATAGGTCTTACTCTTATGGCTTTCTTGATAAGCCTTGTGACTTTGTTGTTTTGATGGTTTCCCTCTTGTTGAGTTGTTGTTTTGTTTTGAAGGATTATGGAATGATTGTGAAATTTTATGTTAAGTTATGTGGAAGCTAGTAGTTTCCATGAGTTGGATTTTCTCCCATTGTAATGTGGTTGGGGCTCGGGGGCCAATGGAGAGGATGGCTTCTCTTCTCCATTGGGTATCTTGGTTGGGAGGAGAGCGTTGCCTCTCCCCTTATTTTGTTGTGAATCAAGCAAACTATTGGAGGAGCTACCTTGTTGATGTTGTAGCATTGGAGCCTTGTTGATGACAATGTGAAACCACCTTGTATTTTTACCCACCTTGAGTGGAGGAAAAATGTAATATTGCTTTGTATTTTAGCTTCCATTATTGTAAATTTGTTCCCACATTAAGTGGAAAATGTTGTAACAAGATTTTGAAGGAAAGTTGTATTGATCTTCATTAGTAAGGTTGTAATGTGGATGGAATTGAAAGTTGAAGGAAAGACAATTTATTTATTCTCCTTTAACTTGGCTTGGAACCTCATATGAGTATGTTGATCTTGTTGAAATGTTAGTAGTTCTTGCTTTAAAACTTAATGGAAATATTGTTGAAACCCTCTTGAGGAATGTTGGGAAATTTATCAAAAATATATATATTAAATTTCATTTTGTTACTTAAAAGAGATGTATTGAAAAGTGGGAATATTAGTGCATTCTCTCTTCTTGTAAAATAAATAAAAATAGTTTATAAGCATTTGGTTGCATACATAGTATAAAATCCTTTCCTTTGCATACTTAGTATAAATCCATTCCTACATAATACACGTGAAAGAAAATATAGAAAAGTGTAAAACTAAAAGAATAAATTAAAAACAATAAAGTAATCATCACGACTAAAATAGATACAAATATACAAACTTAAATATTTGGAAAATAAAACATTGGAATAGTATTTAATGGATATACATGCATTAGATCTTGGTTACTTATACATCCAAATGACTATTTTATTTGTTAGCAAAGAAAAACATTTGAAAGTGTGGAAATAAAAAATAGTTAGCTATACAAGAGAAATCTATACGGGCGTTTTACGATTATTCACACTAATTGCAAAGCAAACTGCTTCATGAATATTCTGATATGGAACAGATCCGCCTATATGAGATTCTCCTCCACGAGCTCCACCTTAAAACTGGTAAGATCTCAATAGAAAATCGTTGTAATAAATTTATTCAGATCTCCTCGTAACACTTTCACTGTCCCTAAATCGATTTAGATAAAAATGTCTTGGAGGCGAATCCCGAATTTGAGGATGCTTTCGATACTAAATAGATAACAACATAGTTGAACAACCTGCTTGTTTTAAGCGCTAAAAAAAAGGATTTGTTTTATTTTTGCTTTGCCTAGCCGTTTTCGTAGGTCAGTGCGGCCGATTCGCACCGAGAACACACCTCGCAGCACCCATTGAAAGAGGAGGTAACATGCCTTCTCCACTCACCTGTAGCTTCTTCTTTAACCACTGCACCAAACCTGCGTGGCCGGGCCAAGTTAAGACAAAGGCGGCAGACCAAATGGGAGGCGCGGGATTTGCTAAATCTAAAGTGGAATAAATGAAGATATGCGGCCAGTCTAGAGTAGCCTGCACGTCAAAGGAATGGAGTTAATATATTATGGCGGTGGTGGAGCCACCCACCCCCAACCATGGTCATTTTCAAACTTGATTTTCTTGTTTGGGAGCCTTTTTTTAAAAATTAATTTATACATTTTGAAATTTGAGTAGATTGCCCCATCTTTAACCACTGTGGCAAGCACGCTTGCTCGATTCTATGACAAAAGATATCAATTTCACGAAATTACCCCTAGCTAGCTTGCACTCTACCTTGTCACCACACCCCCAACCGAGGATTGGATGTGGAAATTTAATATTTGTGCGAAATTGAAAATAATTATCAAATCACTCTCGATCAAGGTCCATTTGCAACAACTAGTGCAATCGCTAGTTTACCCAATGTCCCAATTTTAATGTACCATAAGAAATTAATTACAGAAAATAGTGGCACATTAAAAAGTACTTCATCAACACTACTTATTGTGCAAAATGTTGAAAAAAAAAAAAAAGGGGTTTGAACTACATGTTGAAAGGTCAAAATAATTATTGTTAAGAGTTAGATTATCTGCTAGAAAATTCCGAGAAAAGAAGCCGTAACACCCGGTTTTATCTACTAATGGTTTTTTTTTTTTTAGGTTTCATATGGGATTCCTCCCTCATTATGTGGCCTCTGGTCTAATTTTGAAGAGCCCTTATATTTTTAAATTTGGATTTTATCCTGTTTACACGGTAGCTTTGGTTAAGTGCTTTTAGGGCACTTTTGTGCATTTGTACTTCGCTTACTTGGTCCTTATATTGGCTCAAATTGAAAGGAATTAATGGAAGAATGATTCTTCTATCTTGTCACTTGGGAAAAAAATACAGATGATCTTGACAAACTTTTAACCTTGGATGTTCTCCAAAACCAAAAAAAAAAAATAAAATAAAAAGGGGTTGTAGTTTCAATTATGTGTTTAGTGGAAGCAAGTTCCTAGAGCGTCGTCGTCATTTTTTTTGCGGCCTTACACCTAAACCATCCCAAAAAGGGAAAAATACCATCCTACCATATGATAATTATAAAAAAGTATTAGAAAGCAGTAGCGAGTTTGAGATAACAGTTTTGAAACTTATGCTTCAAGCCTTCAACCGAAAAAATGTTGAGGATGATTAATATGTTTCTAGATGTTATTTTCTTTTAAAGACCACACAAGATAAATTTCTCAACCTAAGGACATTCAGGAGGATATGAAAACCTTGATTATCAAGCTTCTTCTCCAAAAGCAAATGAGGGCAGGGAACCAAGGAAAAGCACAATGTTATATATGGATGGTTCCAACAAAATGACAAGAAGTTCATTTCTATTTAATAAAATGCTATAATTAATTGTAGAAACAATCGAACTCATGACGTTGACACTTGGTACAACCATACTCATATAGTGTTTGTATTGGTAAAACCGAGGTTGGGAATGCTAAATAGTATTATGAATAAACCAATCATCAACAATAGATTTCTATACAAAAAACTAATGACCTACTAGACAAGTAAATAAGCAATCAATTTTTCTAAATTTTAATTTTCACAAAAAAAATAATAAAATATTATAAGGAAACTGAAATTACCTTAAGTTCAATTCATGGATGGGAAAAAAAGGATTTAAAGCTTAAGCTGCGATACAAAAGAAAAAGAAATGTTAGACTATTATAATAAATAGAGGAAACAATCAGTTCACATGTTAAGTATTTTGCAAAATCACATGATGGTTGAATAAAGTGGGGAGAAGATGCGATGATTACATGTGGTTGTCATTGTGCTGCCACATGGCACATACAAACAAAAAAACAATTGTGGAGGTGGTAGCTATAATCATGAGTAATAAACTCATTATGATACCACATGGAACATTTGAACAAAAAAATTTTGTGACAGCTATAATCATGAATAATCAACCCATTTTGATGCCACATGGCACATTCAAACAAAAAAAAATGTGACAACTATAATCATGAATAATCAACATATAGTCATGACATATAGGACATTAAAACAATAAACAATTGTTATGTTATAATCATGAATAATCAACCCATTGTGATGCCACATGGCACATTCAAACAAAAACACTTATGAAAACTATAAGCATGATTAAATCCAACAAATCCACAATTAAAACACATGTTAATGTTAATGTTATTATATTAAAACAATCTATAATTAAAACACATGTTAATGTTAATGTCATTCTATTAAAATAATCCATAATTATAACACATAAAAATTTGTCATTATATTAATGTTAATCTTATGAAATAATTAGGTTAATCGTATGAATTCATTTTTACTCCATTTTCTATTGCACACAACATAAGTAATTCTTTCAAAATATGCTTTTTTTCTTTTGGGATTCTTATGTATCAAGTTGGGTGTCACTCCTGTAATTGGTTCCTTCCTTGATTTTTTGGCGGGTACCGCATCATCCTGCAAAATTTAAACAGTTTTGTTACTATAAAAATATATACTAAGAATACCACAAATGAAAAATGCATGTAAAACATTTCCAAACAAGATATTACCTGAGGTGGCTAGCTATGATGCACATCAGAAAGTGGCCAAATGGTAAATCCATTGACAACATCTCGCTAACATGTCCGCGAAAGTGGTAGGAAATAGTAGAGGGAAATCAGGATCAATGACACTGAGGATATTAACAATGCATAATATGATGAAACTTTATTACTGTGGCAGATTGCACGGGCACCAACATCATGTAATTTTCCATGGCCCACCACTTGTACCTCCATCCAGACATCCACCTCATAAATATAGATGGCACCATCAAGGGAAACGCAATGGATGCGGTAGGAGTGATTGAGGCCTGCATTATAGGAACATTTTAGTCTTTTGAAAGAATATTAGTAGTTAGTCCAAACAAAAATAAATTTATATAGTATAGCTTTATTCCTATTTTTAACACTATTTATATAATAAAATGATTCACAATATAGAATCTCGATTTCACTTCATGTAAAGGTTACCTGTAAATCCTTGTGTAACAAAATATGCTCCTCCCTTTCTCTCTTATGGGCACTGACAGATGCTTCGTAATCATTGTACATTAAATTAGTTGCACTAAGTAGAAAAATATATCATAATAAAATGTTTGTGGATATATGAGAAACATTATCAACTGATATTTAATTGTGTACCTGTAAACCAATGTGCATGTTGATATTTCCATTCTACTCTCTCCCATGGGTCCTAAGAGATGCTTGCAATCAATGAAATGAATGTAAATATGAGTTACAAAAATCATATAAAGATGTAAAAGCACCATATTCATCATAACCACTTTTAAAATTTTAAAGAGGTAAATCTTTGTTAGAACAAACATACCGTTTAAAAAAATCACTCTTAAAAGTAGCAATTTCATACAATTAATACACCATAATGTATGTAATTAATCTTCATATGGAGATGAATCAATGTTTCAAATAATATGTTAAACCCTACCTTTACAATGAAAATACTAACTTGATTTAAAGAAAGTACTTAAATTAGAAATCAAACAAATGTTTATACTTGCTTTTAAATATTCTCTTATTACATTTTCATATTTTTCTATTAATTTTTGTAATTTTCTTTCTAAAGGAGTCCATAGGTTGTAAAGAGTTTAAGCTCTTGGTCATATGTACCTTGTAAAGTTGAATTAATAATATTTATCCAAGTGAATAAATAGGAATTTGAAAGGTCACAATTTGGTGGTAACTAAAGGGGAACAACAATTTAAAGGAATAGTAATTGATTTTAAGTATCATTCAAATTATACAAGGCTTGGTAGAGTTGAGAGTGCAAGAATCAAGTAATTATAGGGTTCATTTTAAGAGACCTCTAGGAAATTGAAGGTGCAATATCCCAAAAAAAATATCCCCTGAACAACTTTCACGAAATAGGTGAGTTTTTCTAGGGTTTGTGTGAAAAACATTAGCAAACAAAATATTTAATTTTAAATTCACGCGATAGAAAGGTTTCGCCGAGCAACACCAGGGTTGCAGTCGCATGACAGAAAGGTCATTGTCACACGACAACAAATTTTCTGTCATGTGACAACAACCTTGTTGTTGTGCATCAAAAACCGTGTTAACGTGTGACACTAGGGTTCTGACATGCGACAAAAAGGTTTTTGTCACACGACAACAAATTTTTGTCACTCGGCGAGACCTTACTATTGTGTGACAACAACCTTGTTGTCATGCGTCAGTAACCTTTCACGTGTGTCAATAACCTTGTTCTCGCTCGAAAATAACTCATTATCACGCCACATAAAATTGCCTAAGATGTAAGAATATGATGTACACTCTGTGTACTAGTGCTTAAAGATTTTCAAGTTCATGGTACTTGATATACCAGTACCTCATTAAGCTATTTGTAAGTTACTAGTATACTACCCGATGAATCACCTATGTTTATAAGGGAGTAGTTTTCAAGGTTAGGCAAAGCCGACTCCTAAAATAAATTATACTTTAAATTTTAGGAAAATACCTAAGCACTGGCCTGTTTAAAAATATTCAACTTTTCAAATTTTCTTAAAATATAATTTTCGCCATATTACGAATATGCACCACTAAAAATCCCTTGAGAAATTCTAGCTTGTAAGACTAGGTGTAACAGTGAACTTTGTGTGTGGTTTTGTATGATAAATTGTTTAATGTTTGATGCAGGAGCATCATGTAAATAACATAAATTTTGGTTTTCTTTAGGAGGTTAAGGTGTCTAGAGTCCATCTAGAGTGATCATAGTTAGTTTTATACCTTTTGGACTCTTTGAGTTTGAATAAGGGATTTTCCCTCCATTTTTGTAATTTAAATATTTGAATTTAGTATTAGGGTGTTATAGTGTTAGATGTTAGTATAAGAGACATGTATGTTGTAATGATAGTTTTATGACATCTTTACCACCTTTTTCATGATTTTCTCACTCTAATCAATCCTATAACTCATCTTGAGTTAGCTTGACCTAGTGGGGTTACTTTTGGGAAGCCCTAACTACCAAATTTTCCTCTCATTTGTATAATGTTGGAGAATGTATTCAGAGAAAAAAACTAAAAAAATTTTTGGGAAGAGGAGGAGGAAACTGTGGAAGAGCCTCATGGCTAATTAATCCTTGTAATTTCATGCTTTTATTCAAAAAAGAGCTTCTTAGAAGTGATGGAATGTCATGAAAAACTGAACCTTGCAATTAGATTCATTGTGAGATTAATGTATGACTGTGAAGTAAGTAAGAATGTTAAATGGTTTTAAACCAATTGTGTGATTTTTTTTTAAGGTGTAAATGATCTAACTACTTCCCTAGCTCACTGTAACTAGTCAAATAAGTCTGATAATCTCAATACAAGTGTAACAGTGAGCACAATGCTCTTTGATGTTTGTTAAACAATCAAACTCAAGTTTTTTGGTAAACTTCATTGTATGAGAAGTGTGTAGGAATGGTTCAAAGGAATGTAGATGAGTTTTGAAGTCACTAAGAAGGGTCAAAGAGTCTAACAAAAGAAATGAAACCATAAACTTCTCTCAGTCCAAGGATACCCTACCTCAAGGGTTTAGAAAAACAAGAATTTGTAGATGTTTAGAAAGAATCTTAACAAGTTGAGAACAAAATTTACTTATATAAAGCTATAATAAATAAATATATTCATTGAAGAATTATGTTAATTACAAAGAATTATTTCTCATGTGAATAGACACACAACGATTATTAAGCGAGCAATGCATGACTAGAAGGTTTTTAGTAGTGTTGGCTCCATAATCGCAACCCGTGAGAGAGAGGGTGGCATAGATGCATAGAGCTTAGGAAGAGAAGGGTGGACCATCACAAATTATCATCCTCTATTCCGGTATTGGGTATTCCTCTTCATGCCCATCCAATCTCATGAAGGGATTAACGGGAGGCAACTTAGCAAAGGGCGTGGTTGATTTACAGGTACTTTTGACTATGCCTCGGTCGGGGTAAGAGGAATAATGATGCAATCGAGGGTACATGATATGAGATGGAATTGGGAGAATGTCTTGAGTTCTCCAGGGATAAACAATCAGGAGTTGGATGAAGCCATCAAATGTAGCACTAGCTCGAAAGAGTGGTCATGAAGAACCGCTAGCATCTGGGCACCTCGATACAAGTCACTAAACACAGGTTAACACGATCCACACATTAACCCCCAAGGACTTTCATGAATAATTTTGGTCTACTATTTAAGAATTTTAGATAATGAGTGAAAAAAATAAGGTATGTGCATTTTCAATGTGTTTTCACAAGAGGATCTATGTAAAATGAATAAGCGAGATAATATTCACGTGAATGTATTAGGTATACAAAGGAATTAGAAAAAAAAATGGGATATGGAGACAAGATTGCAAAGAGGATAAAATCAAATGCCAAAAGGAACTGGAGAATCGGAAATATAAAATGGGCCAATAGAAGGAAAGAATAACAAGGAAACTCCAAGAAAACATACATTCCCTATCCCTCTTAATTCACTCAATACCCCAAGACTAAGTCATCATGTGCATATTATGTTGAGTATTCTAAGACAATGGATCCCCAAGATTATTAAACACATTACCAAGTCATATTTAGTCCGGAAGTAGTTTTACGAGTTCCAAAGACAACATCCTAAAGTACCCATGAAGGACATTGATCTCACCCACTATCCTAAAAACCTAAACAACAACGTGATATTTCCAAGTCGATTACAACCATAAATTGCAAAAGATCTAAATAAGAAAACAAACATTATTTTCCCCCATAATCATTCCACAAGAAGAGCATCACCAAAATAATTAGAGTAGGTTATTTGGGTTAAACGCATTAAAATCTGAAAAGAACTAGGGAACATATATTTATACCCTCAAATATTGTTAATGAGTATACATGACAAATAACCTTAACATGAATTCCAGGGGAATGGGAAACATAATATGGCCTACTTCATAAAAATTTAGATTCTTTTAATCGACTATGCTTTAGAAATAGTTCCAGTAATCCTCCACGAGTTCCTTCCTTCAAAAGAGAACCATCTCTCCTCCTCCTTCCCAAAACCCCTTCTCCTCCATCTTATACTACCTTATCCACTTTAGAGTTTTAGATAATATTCACCAATATCCTAACTAACTCACACTCAAGTCACCTCCCAAATATTCCAAAGGATATTCGAGAGTAATTATCCACGATATCTTTTAACCCTTCTGGACACTAGCATGTCATTATCATACCACCATAATGAAACAAAATATTTTTCTTGTCACCCTTATTGAATATCAATATTTCATATACGAGTAAATGTGACGTGGCCAAAATATTTAACATGACAAGACATTCCTTAAATACATGGACATTTAGTCAATACCTGGTAACACGCTTCACATAAATCATCAATCTCAATTTAAATCCCACTCATTCCTACCCATTTGGCCTGGATATATCATTTATGGACACATGATTCTTCTATACATGTCAGCTATGGAATCATGCCTATTTAAGTGTGGAAAAATGGGAAACAAATTTTCCATTCAAATCCCACCGAGATGTGTGCACACTACTTCCATTAACAACCTTACTTTTATGGATTTCGTATCCCTAAAATCAAGTCCTACCATTGAAGAACTCACCCATCTGGGTGAATTTTTCCAATTAACAGGCCCAAATGAAGCGTTTATAAAGTACGTCTTCAGTGTGCCAAATGTCAGGATCAGTCCTCCAGACAATTCCTCCCCGGATATTATAATCCCATCCTTCCTGAATCGATTGTCTGAGATATGTGCCTCATTCCCTCTTTTCCAAACTCTTCATTTTCATTTAATCCGCCCAGAATACCACCTAAGCACAGGAAATTTGAAACATCACTGGCTCCCTCACTTCCCATATGTCCATGATAACAAATGGCATATAAAAAAATCATACTATCATCATGCCATATTGACTGCAGAAGTCCTTGCAACAAGCCCATAAAATGTGCTAGAAAGGAAAGGAAAACCTTCATGTTTAAATACGGATGACACAAACAAGTGGATTTCGGCGTTGGAAACTGCCTTGCAAAATTTCGAGCCACAATGAACACCCAGGATATTCCCCTAAAGAAGCCGAGAACTACCATGGATTATGCGCCCAGGAGGAAGCTCCATCTCTCAAAGTTTAATGCACCACAACTTTTAGGATGAAAGCTATATAAGAGGAGGAATTCCCCTTTCTGAATGGGTGAAATCACTCAAGAAATAGAGGGATTTCACCCAAATTATTAATGGACCTAGGGTGGAGATCTCTGAGCTATGGAAGAAGGCAATGTCACAAGGGCTGGCGGGGACATTCAGTTTGAATTCAGTGTTGTGCCACATAAAAATTTCGTTCAACGCAAGGACCAGCTACTGAAGCATGCGCCAATCTTCCCAAGTGAATTTGTAACTTCTTTAAAATTTACCTCTATGTTCATAACGAAATATTATGCATTTTTGTTATTCCATGTTTTTTTGTATGTATCTTCAAGGGTAGCGGCCCCTGTAATTGAATACGTATTTTGTTCACAGTGTATATTATTTTCAATTTCCTCTTTTCTTCGTTAATGCAAGATATGTGTTTCTTTATTTTTATATAATCACTGAAACATATAATTTATTTTCATGTTTCACCCATATTGTACTATGAACAAAAATTAGAAAATAAATATTTTCGTACAACACTCACCGCTGCACGCAAACCTTCCACACAACTGCATATCACACCGAGAGAGAAACCAAATGCACGCTTCCTAATTGCTCCCAACTTATTTCAAACAGAAAATTCCAAGTTCCTTTCCTTCCTTTCTATTCACATTAGAGAAATCACATACATATAACCATTTTCCACCCTTTTTCCGAACGGGCTGAGGGACCTTTGGTGAGTTCTTGAAACATTCAAAAATAAGGCAGAAAGTAAACCTGGCCCTGGGATCCAAAAATACGATTATGTTATGATTCGAACAAATATATCCTTTCGGACCTCGAGGTAACACTATTATTGTGAACATTCCCTAGTGCGAATCATATTTTGACACCGCCCTCCCTTTATTTATTAACACGGGTCCAGAAACCCATCCTAGACACCGAAAGAAAATATAACATGCCCCTGAAGTTAATCTCGTGGTCTCTAAGATACTTCTACACTTGTGGCCATCTGGAGAAACCATCACCTTCCATGCAATAATCAATGTCTGCATTAAATTTTACTGATTTCCCAAGCACACATCAAAGCACCAACTTCCCCATACCTGAAACTGTGCAAAAACACCAAAACCTTGATAACAACAGGTAACCAAGAAAATACTTAACTTTTCACTAAGGAGGAGGATTTACACAGGATACTTCTATTTGAAATTCCATTACCCAATGTGCATCCAAATTGGAAATAAGAATACATTAAGTAATGTGACACTGAAATTAAGCCAAACAAATATGGGCACGAATATCGGATCTATCTCGGGCATGGAATCCCTCAACGAGTGTCCAAAGAACACCAGACGTAGCAATACGGGAAGAAGACAAGACACCTATCCATTGGGAAACAGAGTAAATTAGGAGATTATAATCACATAACATCACATAGAGGACAAACAATGCAAACAACCAAGAACTCCACAAGATAACAAAACAATAACCAATGGAATGAAACAAGAAACTCTACACTATACAAATGAACTGTTGAGTCCCAAAGGACCCAAAAGACATTAAATAGAAACCACCTGGACCCCACAAAATACATTTTTGTCCAATAAAGATACACAAGTTAACAAGAAAAATGTTGTGGATAATGATCCTAGCCACTTCAATTAAAATGCAAATCATTAGGTTCCCGTGATTACCAACACACAACTCATCCTACAACAATGATGATACACCATCATTAAAATTAATAAACAAATCTTGTTCCCCTAGCAGAGCATGTCCATAGACATATTCTTATTCACCACACACCCTATCATAGAACCACCCCCAAATTATTTAATTGTACCCCACAATGACTAACACATTCCTTCTCTTCAATTTCATAAAATTTCCATTTAAACAATCCCTTTTAAATTTGAGGTATACAATAAGAAAAAAATCTATATACTTACTTTTTCTTACATTTACCGTACTCCACGTTTGATGGAGGGACTTTTTTCCTTTGCATACCATGTTCAACCAACAAAGGAAAAACATAAACCTTCAAACACAATTTTGTCTCAAGTTCCAACAAATAGGAACCTATTTGTGACAAAACACCATTAAAAACATACAAAGCAACTTGTTTCATTCCTAGAGGTACAGTGATAACTAATGTTGAACCATTTGATTAGAAAACAAGAGAGTGCAAATATTCAGGGCTAATTCCATAGGTAATCTAGTACACATATTTTCAAGAAATAGAACCAAACCTCTATCCACTTGTTTTTGTTGTTCGGTAAAACTTTTTGGATAAAAATGTCACGAAAAATCCTCCTCAACATTCGAGGCCACTATATCAATTTATGAAGTGGGTAAAGATAATTAATCATATACATCTAGTTCTATATAATATGATTGATCTATACATGAAGGCTTGATTATTTATTTACTTGATGTCTCACACCACATTTTGAACCTCTTCTCCTACTCCACCATTGCATCAAGCAACCGGAACCTATCTTCCACCGTGGGAACACCTCCGTCATATGTAGTAACCAATATATGCATTAAATGAACAAGGTAATGAATAAGAGAACCATAATATGAGTCCACAACCGTTGTAGCATCATCTTTCATAAGAAAGAAAAACACTCTTACAAGGATATCCCAAAATTCATTTGTTGTTTTGTCACACAAAATATTAGTTGAAGACATCCCAACTCTATATTTTGTTTGGCCATATGGTACACAATACGTTTCATGCCTAATTCAATTTCATTAACATTATTCACACCATCTAGACCACAAGGAGCATGAAGCATAAAGTATTTATCACACCACAAATTGGTATAAATAACATTGTCATTCTTCTCAATATTTCTCTCTGTTAATAACTGCGCATCGATACTTGTTATACGGTCCCAATTTCTTCATTCTTAAAACCCATGATCTTCCTCTCTTAACCCAGGCCTACAATATTAATATCATACTCCGAAGAGGAAAAATAAGATCATCACTGAATTGATATTTAAAAATTTCTACCATTGTATTTTGCTAATGTAATGAACCTTGTGTTAAGTAGTTGAACCAATATCTAGCATCCTCTTGTAGTGTATACAAAAATAACTTCATGAAAACATTTTCATAACTCACCTTCATATTCATGCATCACCTTCTCAAACAAAACAAGATGTTGTTCCATATAGTTACTACTATATCCCTTAAAAGCAAGAAATTTGAGCTGATTCTGGGGAGCTGATGTGGGTATCCAAGTACCTCCCGAAGTTGATAGGCATAAAAGAACTTCATTTGAAAGGGACTTTAAGAGGAAAACACACCATACTACCATCAAATATACCCATGGATAGGTTGACATAAAACTAATTGTTATAAATACATACTTACCCCTTAAAATATGAGGAACACCATGATATGACCTGATCATGGACTCAAATATAAAATAAACAATCAACTCGCAACACATCAAATGGAGAATATTGCTCCAACACAAAAAAATATAATGGAGTTGCCACTAGAGTCATGACCCTAGAAAAACAAATCACATTAAGCCCCAAAGGTAGACTCTCTAACACATGATTCCTAAGATTATATAAAATAGGATAGGAGAATTAAAACTATAAAATATAGCTGATCAACGACTTAAGTTTTCATTGGCAATAACACCCGGAGGGTGTTGGCTCTCGAATCACACCACGAGGAAGAGAGGATGCAATGGATGCATGAAGGTTGCGGACAGAATGGTTAAATTACACAAATTATCATTATGTAGTTGGGACGGGGTCTTCCTCCACTCACCCGTCCACTCTCTCGGAATAAGTGATAGGAGGAACCTTAACAAAGGGTGTGGATTTTTTCCCTACTACTTTAAAATATCCCTCGAATAGGGTGAGAGGACCTAAGATGCAACCTAAAGGGTACAAGATATAGGGGAAATCAAGGGAGTGTCTTGAGTTATCCAGCGATAAATAATTAGGAGTTGGATGTAACCATCAAATGCAGTAGTCACTCAAAAGATTGGTCACAAAGCGGTGAAGCATTTGAGAACCCCGATATAGGTCATGAAAGGTAGGTTTAACATGATCCATACATTAACCGTAAACCATTTTCATGATTAATTTTGGGTTAATGATTAAGTATTTTAGATAATGAGTGAAAACACTTAAGTTATGTGCATGTACTAATGTTATGATGCACTTTTATCGTTATTTATTTCGGGTCTCATACTAGAATTCATATGGTTTTTAAGCAAGAAAGTACTATTTAACCCATGTATTATGGCCATTTTACTTTGATTTCTATCATCACTTTGCCAACCTTCATTACATATTTTCCCGATCTATTTTTGTCATTTGGTGTCATTTTACCTATGACTGGGGTGTCCATCCAATATTGGGGTGCCCTACGTGCCTTGGTCCCTTTTGGGGTGCCCTTATCCTTTGTAAACTTTCCCAATAGATTTTGGGAACTTTATGACCATTTGAGCATCTCATATTTTTAGTGTTCAAAATTTTTGGGGTTATTTACAAAAATAGAGCAAGATAACCATACAAATATAAAGTTATGAGACCATAATGAGGGACCAATCACCAAGCACTACTATCATCACCTAAGGTTGCATCAATCAAAGGTTCCATTTGCATCAATCTATCCCTGTCACAAGGCACAAGGATGGTTCATCTGCATCACATTGGATAGGAGGGAGGTTTATTCTATTCCATCCACCATTATATTACATTTTCTACACATAGTTATTGCTCACTTTGCTTTTAGAAAGTGAGACTGACACAAGATAACCTAGGACATGATTACACACACACAAAATTACATGGGGTATGCTATGTAGTGCAACCCTTTGTTAGGTAGAGCACCATTGTGGTGGTTTAGCTTAGTTCGACCCCTTCGTATGCATATTTATTTTTTAAGGTTAGATTTTTATCTCAAATTTTTTTACGTCTTTTCTTCATCATCGATTTCCAGTGACATATGAAGTAGTGCAAAATAGTTAGTGTGACAAGAAGCGAAGACAAAAAACAATCAAGAGACACCTCAGAGGAAGGTTATAGAGATGTTTCACATACCAAGGTACCCATATTGTAAACTAGGGTGCCCATAGGTGCCCCTATATATATCCAGGCATCATAGTTGACTCATATTTCCTAAATTTGTACTTTTCTTGACTTTGAAAAAATTGTTTCCTCCTCTTGTTTCTCAAGACATCTCTGTGAAATAGTACAACAAGCTCATCGAATCAAATGAATCCTTAAAAACTCTCTTTGCACTTTAGGGTTTCACGTATCTACTTTCTTAGTCACTATGGTCATTTTATTTATACATTCATAATTTATTTATTACTATCCTTAAAGTAAAATTAACTATTGAGTTAGTCATAATTCAACATTTTGATTAATCACTTTGGTGAACATGATATCCGAGTACTCTTAGATCCTTTCTTCTTCTCGACCTCATTATCTAAAGGTCCTTTCACCGTAGAGGTCTCTCTCTATGACTTTTTCTTAATAATCCTCATTGTGAAAATAAACTCATATATTTTTTGTCCAACACTTATATTCATCCTCACACACTTCCCGAGTATCTATATTATAGTTCGCTACTACTTTATCTATCAAATAAGATCATATCATGTTTACATGTGATGAAATCACTTTGCATTCTATCTTAAGTAATGAATCTTCCCTATATATTCAAGTCTCTATCAATAACAAAGGTGTTAAGTGAGGTTTAGTCAACAATGGATCCGGGCTTAACATATATAATCTCTCATTCTTCATACAACTTGGCCTCTATGAATCCTCCTCAACTTCATCATCCATTTTGATTTGTGGCTTTGATAATATTCCTAAACGAGTCTTAGGTACAATCATGCTTCCCATTACTCTTAGGTCATGCACTTTTTCTATCAAATTCCATGTCATGCCTAAAAATCTTAACTACAATCATCTCTTGTGATGGCCTTGGATCCATCCAATGAATGTGGTCCCTTCAATCCTTCATGTGCATATTAATTTTTATATCAAGATGTGGTTTATCAAGCATTACTAGATCCCTATCAATTTATTTATTACTGACTCTATTGATCATTCACCTAAAGCCCATATTTCATCCACCTCTCCTCCTAACTTCGAATAGTATGCGCCTATGTAAAGGTACCTACGCCACTACGGTTTCAATGAAAATGGATTGGGAAAACATGCAAAATGAGTAAAAGAACCTCATTCCATTCCAACACAATCCATCGACTCACTTCCGATATCAGCCTTAACTCATTTCTTTTGTTCCTTCCATATATCCTCTCGATGTTTACACCTTCTCACATAATCATCATCACAAAACCAATTTCCCTTTGTCCTTACTACCACAACTTCCTTTGATACACCAACCACTCATGACCCATTTCCACATCCGCTACCATGGCATGAATTTTCTTCCATGCTTGGATAGATTTCAATATCTTATGCATTCAAGGGGCATCACACTTATTCTTATCCCCCATCTAGAATATCCAATTGGTTATCATTTACTACTATTATTCTTTTTGATTCATATTTCATGTCTTTGAACGATCTTACACAAATCGCTACACTATTATATTGTCAATACCGATGATGCACTCTTGTGCTTCATTTCACACTTGAATATTGAGAGCTACATACTACACATGAACCCCACACAATTCAACATATATACTACACATTGTGAATCTCCATATATCTCATAGTACATCTTGCATTCTGTTGGTGCTCAAAATGGTCTCACCCCATTTGTGCCTTTGAAAAATTATTCATTCACGGCCTCTATCATTTTATCCTTCCCTGTATGGTGCTTGGTCGGTCTTATTGCCATTTTAGTCTACTCCTGGGTCGAGGATCATGTGTGGGTCTGTATTTGTCTCATGGTTCCTTTGTTCCTTTGAAAAATCTCTGTATTTTGGGTCTCCCATGCTTTGTCCCTTCAAAACTCACGTGTTCCCATTTTCTCCATTCTCCACAATCGAGATATGTTGTCCCTAAATTTTTTTCCCTAAATACTCAAAGAGAAATGAATTTAGGTGTCCCCGAGGAACATATTTGAGTCTTACAACATTTCTAAAATCTCTGTCCTTAAAGAAAATTTCACTTTTAGGCTCAAAGGGTCATTTCACTGTGCTTTATGGTTTGATAGGTGTTTCCCAGTCAAATTTGCATCCTTGTATCAACAGGGAAATGTGGCATCCATTGGTTGGACACGACTCGTCCGGACACATCAAAAATTATATAAAAAGCCTCAAATTTAATTTTTTTTTGATGATGTGAATCACAGCACCCTTGAATGTCTTCAACTTGATGGGTTGAGACTCTCAGTGTGATTGCATAACATGGAACTTTTCCCGAGTGTGGGACCTTGTGAATCGAGAAAGCTCTCTGAATGAAGGTCGGTTCCTATTCCTCTGTTTAGATGCACACATAAAAATGTAGAGGGTTTACTCAAAAACCTAATCTAACTTTCCAAGGAGATAGGGTAAGAAGATGCATAAAAATAAACCTAAACTAACAAAGGTGATGCACCGAGGAATGAAGAAACACCTGTCTTGCCAATAAACACAAACCATTAAAATGCAATGCAAGATCATGCATAGATAACCAAATTTGTAGTGAAAGATCAGGAGGATGTAAATGAACATAGAGAGGGTTGAGAATCATCCACAGACATGCATTATTTACTCCAAAGATTGATACAATACACTACAAAATGCCAAGAGGCAAAGTTGCATTACAGTTTTAGATGGGAGGTTTGAACTCCACAAATTCACTTGCCAAAGAGAAGAAGGGAGGGGTAAAATAAGAATATCCAACCTTTAGAAAGAAGTCCCTCCTTAAAATTTATAGGAAGAATGAGAGAGGGAAGAGAGGGGAAATCCAAATCTACCCCAACCACCTCTAGACTTGCATTTAATTCATCTCATTATGGCGGTAGGTGAGAACCTAGCAAACCTAAAAATGGTGAACAACAGATATTTTGCATTTTTGAAGAAATTTTTCTCACCCAATTAAAGATGTCTAGTCGTAATTAGATAGAGGACCTTTTAAGATTTCTGAAAAGTCCAACCTTGCGTGAATCTAAGCTCCCTGTGAAAAGTTATGGCCATTTGAATATCTGCGTTAGGGTTTACTTTCTATCAGGTTCGGGGTGTCAACGCTCAAAATGTTGCACCTCCTGAAGGTGCACCTCGGTGCATCCATCCTCATGTTAACATACTTTTAAGTGCACCATAGGCACTAAAAATGTGGTGTCGACATCCTCGATCTATGCCTCCACTGTGCCAGGCGCAACCTTTTCGTATCGACACCTTCTAATCTGCGCCTTCAACCTGTGCCAGGGTGCAACTTTTTCCATGTTGACACTTTCTAATCTACCTCTTCAACCTGTGCCAGGGTGTAAAATTTTTTGTGTTGACACTTTCTGATCTGTTCCTTCAACCTGTGCCAGGGTGCAACCTTTTCTGTGTCGACACCTTCTGATCTATGCCTTCAACCTGCGCCAAGGCGCAAATTTTTCTGTGTCGACACTTTCTGATCTGCACCTTCAACCTGCACCAGGGAGAAAAATTTTCCATGTTGAAACTTTCTGATCTGCACCTTCAACCTTCACCAGGGTGTAAAATTTTTCGTGTCGACACTTTTTGATTTGCACCTTCAACTGCGCTAGGGCACAACTTTTTCTGTGTGGAAACTTTCTCTGATCTGCACCTTTAACCTACGTTAGGGTACAACATTTTCCATTTCGACACCTTCGATCTACGCCTTCAACTCGTGTCGGGCGTAACTTGTTCCATGTCAACACTTTCGATCATGCCTTCAACTCCGCTCCAGGGCACAACTTTTAGCACAAACAAATGTCGGTTTTGAGTTTATTTAATTTCCATATTCTTATGTTTGTTTATATTTATCTAGGTAGGGAGATATATACAATAGTTTCCATGTGGAGGAATGACGGTCGTTTGAGAATCAAATTTTTGGTTTAGCTTTGAAGTAGCACTGGGAAGACACATGGAGGCTTCCGCTTTGGGTTTCCCATACTTAGACAAATTTCAAAACGTTTTTGTGAAGTCTAGGACACGTGGAGGAATGACGCTCATTTGAAGATCTACTTTTGGGCTTTGCCTTGGAGTAACACCGGGAGGACACGTGGAAGCTTTAGCTACTTGGCCCAGACTTAGAAAATTTTCATGAAGTTGGGACAGTTTGGTAGAAACAGATACATGGTGAACTCGTGCTAATTCAGGGTCTCTTCTTAGGGTTCCATCTTGAAGTTGCACCATGGAGACACATGGAGGAACCACACATGTTCGGGACTGGCCCTTGAGTTTCATTCTAAAGAAGCACCAGGATGACACATGGAGGCCTCCACTCACTTTGCATTTTACTTAGACTTTTCAACGGCCAAAAGGAGACTACCTCGGAGCTTGAAAAGTGGCACCTTCTGTTGAGCTTCAAGCCTTCAAACAAATTTTTCTCGGAGCAAGACACATGGCGAGCCCGCACTCATTCAAGGTATCAATTTTTTGGGACCGCCTCAAGGTGCGTCGTTGTGACACGTGGCAATTTGAAAAGTCATAAGGGGCGGGAAGTGGACCATCGGAGGAAACTTAAACTTCTTTCCTCTTTGCCTCATAAAGGTTAAAATAGAAAAATGGCCACAATCCCGATGGGAAATAGTCAATGTTTTTCCCCGGTCAACGGCGGAGGTGTAGACTTGTAGAGGAAAATTGGAAAATTTTCCTTTTGAGAAAAAAAGAATTAAAAGTAAAAGAGGAAGCGTAGTTCCGCTAGGACCCACATTGGGACACGTGTCAAAAGTATTTCTCAAGGGTGGAGCTACAGGGAAACTTGGAAAATTTTCCTTTTTTTCGAAAAGAGAGTCAAATGGTAGAATTTTTCCGTGGTTCCTTTGGGACCCACCTTAGGACATGTGTTAGGCCCATTTTTAGAAGCAGAGGTGTAGGGAAAAAAAGGGAATTTTTTTCATTGTTTCAAAAGGGTCAGAAAAGGTCAAAGGAATCCCCTAAGCCCATTTTTGGATCTTCCACGTGGATGGCCCACATTCAAAATAAAAAATCAATTGTTATTGAGTGTCTAAATCTGATTTGTCCTTATATTTTCTCTATAAAGCTCTTGGAAGTGTGAGTCTTCAATATTTCTTAGTATTTTCTACGCGCAAGTAGAGAAGAGAGTTAATGTTGATATCTGAAGTTTGGTGGGAAGATCTGGAAGGTGTCTTTCACCATTAAAATGGTATGACTTTCGTGCCTGATTAGATTTTCCATTTTTCTTCTCTGAAACATGCAAGGAGCCAAATTTGATAGATCAAGGCTGGAAGTGGTTAGCAAATTGAATGAAGAGTGATCTACTGTAACAAGGAGTTGAATGTGGGAGGCATTCGATGAAATCTTCCCCCTCGAACACCTAGAGACTTCTTGTAGATTTGATTATGACAATCATGAAAGAATCATGGCGAAACCTTGGTGCATTAATTTTTTTGTATTTTGGGGAGAAGAGGATCATTGTAAATGTTATGAATGGCACAATTTTTTCATGCAAATTGATGGGAGTTTTTGGAAAGATTAGGACTGATTCTCTCCAACAGAAAAATCTTCACAGAGCCCATCCATTTTGAGAAGCCATCCATAGAATCCTATATATCTCTCTTTGTATCAAATTTGATCATGTCAAGGTGGTTACAAGTGTACACCATTGACAATCTTTGAGATTGTTCTAGAAACTTTCCCTTGCTAATAAATTTGATCAAAATTTGAGTTATTTTGTGTTAATCTTGAGTAAAGTGTATTTATTTCATCTCTGAATGCATACAAGTAGTTTTTCTTGTTTCTATTGCAATCTTGTACCAAAATAGGGTCCAATCACATAGGTCTCAATCCTTGTGATAGTTTAGTGGCATCTGCAATTTCATTTCTTAGAAGAGCCTTCATCTGGGAGTGGGATAAATAGTTTAAAATCACTTTTCTTTCATTTTGTTGATAGATATTATCTGTAAGCCTCTGGGTGTACCTCAAGCGTGACTTGGTTTAAATCTTGGTGCTTTATTGGGTCCTCTAACTCAATCCTTCATGACAGAATCCCACAGGTTGTGTGAAAGAGTGCTGATTTGGGCCTCCATTGAAGCACATATTCTAGTTGAGGAAACAATTTAACTTTTTGTGGCATTTTGTTGATTGAATCTTTCCATTTTGCATAAGCTCTCAAGGATCTGGTGAGTCAAGTCCATCTTGTCTCCCCTCCCACAAAAATTCATTTAACAACAACCAATCCTACCCATAATACCCATGTTTGTCATCTGTGTACACAAATGCATAATCTATGTTACGAAAACATGCAGAAATAATCAGGGTCTCAAATGTTTTTAGTAACCTTTGCCTTGCTGTGAGAATATATCCATAATCTTGAAGTGACAACTCATGAGAGTCAGATTAGGTGTGTTGATCATATTTTCACCAAGGCCTTCTTTATAAAATTTATGCAAAATAAAGGTACTTGTATCTCCATTCAAATAACAAAGGTTACAAAATAGGTTCTCGTACCTTTTTGAAAGCCACAACCTAAAATAGTTAGGATCGATCACATTCTTTTGCATTTGTACCCACTCCCTTTAAAGCCCGAGTGCTAACAAGTCGGATAGATTACTTCCCAGACTACAAAATGACATATATGATTCTCTCTCGCCTCTAGGTGTCTTGTCAAACCCAGATGTTGCTTGGTCTCTGAAGGAGGTTAAATTTGGGTACCAACATAAATGGCATCATTGTCGGGGATTTGATTTACGTTTCTAGGAACTTAGTTCAATTTAATCCATGTGCATACATATTTGAAGCCATATCTATTTGACCTGTCAACAACACCAACATTAGTGGCGCCATTGCTCGGGATCTGATTTACGTTGTTAAGGACTTGTTTTGAATTACTGGGAACCAATTTGCATCATTGAGACTAATTTGCTGATCCACTACCAATTCATATCTATTTTACCCATCAACAACACCAACATCAGTGGCATCGTTGTTGGGGACATTGTGATATAGTTCATACTCAGACCTTGGTAAACATTTCTTGTATGCTCTAAAGTGCTAGAAATCCATTTTAAAAATCATCCTATGTTCAGGTTTGTAAGAGGTTTCAAAGTCACAAGTGTTGTATGCAACTTCTCCAGTTTCCACAAGTTTTGCAATGGTATTTATTGATAAATTTTGTTAAAGAAAGGTTAGATTTTTTCATTTCCACTTCTAGTCTTGACACACACTGACAAGACAAATTTAGTGTATTTGCACAACTAAGGTGAAAATCCTTAGTGGTGACTCCCTATTGATTTGATTTTGATAAGGACCAGTGTCTTAAACCTCTGTCAAGTAAGATTTGTTACTAATATTTGCAAATTTGGAAGGAAGAAGATATTTATTTGCTAGGGATCCTGCTTGGACATTATTTCCTGAGTTAGGAAAAGCAAAGTCAGAAGGAAGAAAATCTTGGAGAGTTGTTGGAGATCAATATACAAGAGGAGGGATCTCTATTGATGAAAGTGAACAGCCTATCATTGAATAAGCTCATGTGCATCTGAATCAGGCATTATTTTTGTGGAGTTGAACTCTCTACCTGGAGAGGGACCTTCATTTGATTTTGAAATATTTGCTTCACATTCTACACCTATCTTTTCTGAAGTTGATAGGGATTTCCAAGAAGTAAGACCTTTAGAGGGGTCCATTTTGAAAACTACACTCCTATGTTCCAAGGACCCTCTGCCCCTTATCAATTTGTCACCCCTCTAAGATCACCTCCTTGAATCAATATGGCTCAACCCCAACCATACCCCCATTTTTGTAAACACCTTTGGACCTATAAATTTTGTGGGAATCACTGGATATCCAAATGCAGTGCCTCAAGATGTAAGGAATATAATTCCAAAGTTTGAGGGAAACAATGCCATAACTGGTGATCAACATCTAAATCTCTTCCTCAATATGATGGAATACTTTGAGATTGAACATGCAGATGTATACATCAAATTGTTTGTTCACACTCTAGAGGAGGATGCAAGGGACTAGTACAAAGCATTACCAAATAACTCTATTGACTCTTGGGCTGAGATGAGCAATGCATTCAGATTACAATATGGTTATAGGACTGACCCTAGGTTTCTTCTATCATAATTTGAAAACATCAAGAAGAATCCCAATGAGTCAGTACATGACTTAAATACAAGGTTCAATAAGACCTTGAGGAGATTTCCTATCAGGATAAGGCCATGTGATGAATCATGCTTAATCAAATATACTGATCCATTTGATAAAAAGCCTACTTACTAGTTGAGGGATAAAAACCTGAAAAATTTGAGGCGAGGCCTTCACCATGGCTTTACGAATAGAAAATAATATCAAGGAAATTGGAAAGCCTCCAAAGAGAGAAGGTGTAAAGCTGGTTAACCCAAAAAATCCCCAAAGAAGCAAGGCTGCTGATTTTGAAGATGTTGTGAAGAATTTGATAGGGGTTATCAAAGAAATTTATTACCAACTAACCCGAGCTGATAAAGGAATTAGGTAGAGCTCAGAAGGACAACACAAGCAACAAGGCCAAGAAAAATTTACGAATCTCCAAAGATATGATGATAGAGGCAAGGGACCTATTTGATTTGGAAATAGACAGGTCCCAAGCTAGGGATAATAGAATGGTACCTGATCTTTTGGTTTTCCGAGTTGTTGTGGTGGAAGAGACAGAAGTCATTGATTGGTGTGACATATGTTTCATGCCCCATGCTCCTTGTGAAGAAGATCAACAAGAAGAAAATGCAATGATGATAAGAGTGATGATGATGTTTGCATGATGGGATGCTCCACTAGCTCACAACAAAGGGCAACCTCAACTGAGGTGATAAGTGCTAGAATTGCTGCCACTTTTTGGGACTACATTCATAGAGTACATATTCTCCCTCCCTCTCATACTTTAGAAGTAGATAATGTAAAATATTTTGAATTTCCCAATAATGAATTTGAATATTTAAGGGCTTTAATGATAAAAAAGTATGATGGAGGAATCCATCTGAGGAGGACATGCAATTATTAATGAATGTTATTGTGGCTCAAGAGAAGGAATATAACACAAGAAGTAAGGTTTTCAAAGGGAAGGGCCTCAGGCCAAGCCAAAAGCTCCCTTACTTTCTAACATTCCTAAAGAGGCTCCTAGGAAAGATCCATCTACCAAAGGCCTTGCAGTTCTAAGAAAAATTACACCCCTCCTCATGCTCAGGCTATCAAGAGTCCTGTACCACCTAATGAGTGTGTTAGCCTTTCTTCCAATATTGCCTTGCCCAAGTTTTGAGTCAAATCAAAGTCTCTGTTCCAATTGTTGAGTTGCTTAGGATTCCTGAGCACAAAAAGAGAGCATTTGAATACTTGGGATTGAATGAAGAGAGGACTTGCCTTGGGAGAAATGTGAACATTATGGAGAATCCTCTAGCCATTGAAGAGTCTGAGACACCATCAGCATCAGAAGAGCTAGCTAAACCACCTGAGGTTTATTTGGGGACATCTTTGGTAGACTCTCAGCTGAATGTGGATCCATTCTTCACTACTTTGATCATCAAGGATAGGCTGCTCCATAATTGCATGTTTGACTCGGGGCATCATGTAATGTCATGCCTTTGGAGGTCATGAATGAGCTGAATATTAAGGTAATAGCAGCATATGGGAAGTGCACTGCCATGGACTCCAGAGAGGTTCTAGTAGTGGGATGTGTGAAGGGTTTGGTGGTGCAGCTTGCAGCCTACCCAGGTAAAAATTTAAAGCTTGATGTTGTCATAGTTGATTGCCTAGCCAAGTGGGGTATGTTATTGTCAAGAAAATGGGCTGCAAGTGTTGGTGGTAGTGTCCAAATGGACATGTCTTATGCCACCATCCCAGTTGAGGGCAGCCTTGTCAGGTTATATGGGGAGAAGAAAATGTTGCACCTTATTGAGGATCCCAACAATGTGTCCTATGAAGTATTGTATACAAATGTTGATGCTGACAACTTTGTGGGATTTGCTGATGGAAAAGAGCACAAGATTGAGGAGTCTAAGTGTCTTGAGTAGGAAAGATCTCCTTGGACTTTATTGTTTGATGGAGCTTGCTCCAAATTTGGAAATGGTGTCGGTGTTGTCCTAATTTCTCCAAGCCAAGAAAGGTTTGTTTTTTCCTTTAAGCTTAACTTTGAGTGTACTAACAATATTGCTGAGTATGAGGCATTGTTGTTAGGTTTAAGAATTTCTTGGAAGTATGGTGTCAGGGACATCATTGTCAAAGGAGACTCAGAGCTAGTTGTCAAGCAAGTCAGAAAATTGTATGCCACAAAGAATCAAGCAATTGGAACAGTACAAGCATGCAATTTGATTTCATTGAGATGTTTGACTCCTTCAACATTGTGCATCATGATAGGAGGTTCAATGACTTGGCAGACAAGCTTGCAGTGTTGGGGTCTCGGTTTGATAGTTCTGTAACATCCCCTTATTGTGAATATGAGGTGGAGGTAGTGACAAGACCCTCTGTCCCTGACAATATAAAACATTGGCAAGTTTTTGATGATGAGGCTCAGGTCAGAAGGTTCCTGCAAAATGATGGAGAGTTTGTTGATCAAAACATTGATTGGGAGCCAATGGTCTATACAACAGAGGGGAAGGAAACCTTATTTGGCAAAGGCATCATCCAACTAAAGACCAACACCATTCCTAGAGGGCTGGTTGCTCTTGAATCAAATTTTGATAATGTTGACTACATTATTAATAGGCATATGGCAGCCTCAAGGGATGTTGAGGAGCATGACCTTGGCATGAAGGAGAAACCAAGGAAGATTTGGTTAGGCAATAGTCTCAAAGAAAGATGAAAATCAGTCATACATCCAGTTGTTAAAGAAATACCAAGATTGCATGGCTTGGACCTATTCTAAGCTCAAAGCATACAGAGAAGACATGTTCCAGCATGAGATTCCCTTGGAGCCTAGTGAAAAACCCTTTAGGAAGAAGAAAAGGCCAATTAATCCTCATTATCTCTCAAAATGCAAGAGGAGCTGAAGAAGCTAAGGGATGGAGGAATTATCTAGCCCATAAGGTATTCTTCTTGGGTTGCCAACCTAGTGCCAGTAAGAAAGAAGAATGGTGACATCAGGTTGTGTGTGGACTTCAGGAATCTAAACAAGGCCTCAATGAAGGAAAACTATCCTTTACCTAACATGGAGCACATGCTGCAGTTGGTGACTAGTTCTGAGTTGCTTTCTACTTTAGATGGCTTCTCTGGTTATAATCAAGTCATGGTGAAAGAATCAGAAAGGATCAAGACAGCCTTCACTACTCCATGGGGAACGTATGTATATGTTAGGATGCCCTTTGGTCTGATGAATGCTAGAGCCACTTTTTAGAGAGAAATGGATGTTGCTTTTGCTGGTTACATCAATGAATTTATTGTTGTTTACCAAGATGATGTAACAGTGTTTTCAAGAAGGAGAAGTGACCATTTTCTGCACTTAGAGAAGATGTTGATCAGATGTAGGGAATATGGCATCTCACTCAATCCAAAGAAATGTCATTTTGGAGTACAGAAGGAAAAATACTCGGTCACATTGTGTCATAGGAAGGAGTGATGATTGATCCAGAAAGAGTGGAGGCCATCAACAAAGTCCCAATTCCAAGAACCAAAAAAGGAATTCAGTCCTTCTTTGGGTAGATAAACTTCATTAGAAGGTTTATATCAAACTTTGCTTGAGTTGACTATCCCAATCACTTCCATGTTAAAGAAGGATCAGATCATCAAATGGGAAGAGGTTGCCATCCAAGCTTTCAATGGAATCAAAGAGGCATTGAAGCATGCCCCTGTTTTAGCAGCCCCAGATTACAAGAAACCTTTCCAGTTGTTTTCTTTCACTTCAGAAAACACTATTGCTTTTGTCTTGCTACAGAAGGATGATGAAGGGGTTGAGAGGCCCATTTCCTTTTCAGTAAGGATTTGTAAGGAGTAGAACTAAAATACACCATCATGGAAAAGCAAGCATTTTCCTTGGTCAAAGAAACAAAGGTTTTCAAGCCTTATATTTTAAGTTCAAAAGTTGTTGCTTATGTTCCCCATACCATGGTAAAAGACATCCTATCAGAGATGGAAGTCTCAAGTAAAAGATGTAGATGGGTGAAAAAATTGCAAGAGTATGATATGGACATCCAAACCATGAAGTTGGTGAGAGGTTTGGGGTTAGCTAAGCTCATGGCTGAGAGCAACTTGTAGACCATTGAGGTAAATGAGATTGAGGAAGAAAGGGTAGCTGTTTTTGAAAGATTGATGAGTTCTGAGTGGTACAAGGATGTGATGTTCTATCTCAGACACTTAAACTACCCTGAGCATTTGAATAAGAACCAGAAAAGAGCTCTTAAGTTGGCTTCCCAGAAATATGTCATTACTGATTTTGGGTTGGCATGGAAGAACCTAGAGGGAGTCCTCTTAAGATGCATCACTGAAGATGAAGCCCCCAAAATAATTGTTGATCTCCATGGAGGAGTTTTGGGGGCATTTTGTTGCAAGAGTCACAACACATAAGATCCTAAGGGCTAGTTATTGGTGGCCAACTCTTTTCAAGGATGTAACCATGTTGGTCAGAAGATGTGAGAGTTGTCAGCGTTTCTCTAGAAGGCTGAAGGCTTTAGGCTCCCTACCTTTGTAGTCTGTATCAATTGAAGCCCCATTTAAGCAATGGGGAATGGACTTCATTGGTGAGATTTCAAACCCTTCAAGTGTCTGGCCATAAGTGGATTCTTGTAGCCACTGATTACTTTACCAAGTGGGTGGAAGCAATCCCCACCAAGAAGGCTACACACCAAGTTGTCATGGATTTTGTGCTAAACAATATTATTTGCAGGTTTGGAGTACCAGTCAAAATCATAGCTGATAATGCCATGAGTTTCAGGGCTAGACCTCTGGTGGCAATGTGTAAAGGATATGGGATCAATTTGACATATGCCTCTAATTATAATCCCCAAGGAAATGGACAAGTTGAGTCCAACAATAAGAATTTGCTAAAGATTATCAGAAGAACCTTGGAGTTAAACATCTGAAGTTTGTTATCTGGGCTGATAGGATCACTGTCAAAAGAGCCACTGGAAAGAGTCCATTTGAGTTGGTATATGGGACTCAGGCCTTCTACCCCTGCATATGCAATTATCTTCATATCAGTTCATTCAACAACTGGAAGATCAAGAAGTGAGTCCTCATGATGCCCGCATCAACCAGATTGTTGAGCTTGATGAAGAGAGGAGGGCATCTCACTAGAGGCATATAAAGTTTAGAGAAAAGCTAAAGAAACTATTTGACAAGAAGGTCACTCCTAGAGCCTTCAATATTGGAGATCTTGTGCTATTATGGGATAACAGGCATGAGGATAAGGGCAAGCATGGCAAGTTTGATTCATTGTGGATGGGCCCTTACTCCATTGACATCAAAATTGGTGAACACACCTTCTTCTTGAAAGATCTAGAAGGTGAATTGCTTGGGTTGTCTATTAATTGTAGGGATCTGAAGCATTTCGGGACTGATCCCTCGAATCAGGGTAAACACCTCTTGTATAGTGTATAGTTGGTTGTTTGTTTCCTGTTTTGTGTTTTGGTTTGTCGTGGTCCTTGGTGACCTATTTTTGCTGGCTTCTTTGTTTGTTTTGGAGATGGCTTCATTTCTTTGCTCTGCGAGATGACTCTATCACCCAATGGATATTTTGGCACTTGGTCTACTATTGTTCTTGTGGCACTTGCAGGGAGTGCCCATCCCCGAGTCGGAGCCAAATGTTGGTGCTCAAAATGGTCTCACCCCATCTGTGCCTTTGAAAAATTATTCATTCACGACCTCTGTCATTTTCTCCTTCCCCGTATGGTGCTTGGTTGGTCTTATTGCCATTTTTAGTCTGCTCCTGGGTCAAGGATCATGTGTGGGTTTGTATTTGTCTCATGGTTCCTTTGTTCCTCTGAAAATCTCTATATTTTGGGTCTCCCATGCTCTGTCCCTTCAAAACTTGTGTTTTCCCGTTTTCTCCATTCTCCACAATCAAGATCTTTTGTCCTTGCCATTTTTCCCTAAATACTCAAAGAGAAATGAATTGATGTTTCCCCAAGGAATGTATTTGAGTCTTACAAAATTTCTAAAATCTCTATCCTTGAAGAAAATTTCACTTTCAAGCTCAAATGGTTGTTTCTCTATGCTTTACGGTCCGATAGACGTTTCCTAATGTAAAATTTACATCCTTGTATCAATAGGGAAATGTGGAATATTTTGGTTGGACACGGATCAACTGAAAAACTTCAAAAATTCTATAAAAATCCTCAACTTTAAAATGTGTCCACGTGGAGGAATGACGCTTGTTTGAGAATCAACTTTTTGGTTTGGCTTTAAAGTAGCCTTTGGGAGGACACATGGAGGGTTGGCAGGAAAGAGACACATGGAGGCTTCTACTGGGTTTCCCATACTTAGACAAATTTCAAAAGGTTTTGGGAAGTCTAGGACACGTGGAGGAATGACACTCATTTGAAGATCTACTTTTGGGCTTTTCCTTGGAGTAGCGTCGGGAGGACACGTGGAAGCTTTCACTTTGCTTTGCCCAGTGACTTACATAAATTTTCATGAAGTTGGGGCAGTTTGGAAGAACAGGACACATGGCAAACTTGTGCTCATTTAGGTTCATTACTTATGGTGCCATCTTGAAGTTGCACCATGGAGACATGTGGAGGAACTGCGCATGTTCAGGGACCGGCCCTTGAGTTTCATTCTAAACAAGTGCCAGGATGACACGTTGAGGCCTCCACTCACTTTGCATTTTACTTAGACTTTTCAATGGCCAAAAGGAGACTGCCTCGAGCTTGAAAAGTGGCGCCTTCTACTAAGCTTCAAGCCTTCAAACAAATTTTTCCAGAGCTGAACATGTGGTGAGCCCACGCTCATTCAAGGTATCAAATTTTTGGGACTGCATCAAGGTACGCCATTGTGACTAGTGGCAATTTGAAAAGTCATAAGGGGTGGGGAAGTGGACCATCGGATGAGACTTAAATTTTTTTCCTCTTTTCCTCATAAAGATTAAAATAGCAAAATAGCCTGCTATCCTGATGGGAAATAGTCAATGTTTTGCCCCAATCAACAGTGGAGGTGCCATCCTGTGGAGGAAAATTGGAAAATTTTTCTTTTGAGAAAAAAGAATTAAAAGTAAAAGGGGAAGCGTAGTTCCATTGGGACCGACATTAGGACACATGTCAAAAGTATTTCTCAAGGGTGGAGTTGTAAGAGAAACTTGGAAAATTTTCCTTTTTCCAAAAGAGAGTCAAATGGTAGAATTTTTCCAAGGTTCCTTTAGGGCCCACCTCAGGACATGTGTCAGGCCCTTTTTTAGAAGTGAAGGTGTAGGGGAAAAATGGGAAATTTTTCCATTTTTTCAAAAGGGCCAAAAAGGCTAGAGGAATCCCCCGAGCCCATTTTTGGATCTTCCACGTGGACGACCCACATTCAAAATCAAATATCAATGGCTGCTGAGTGTCTAAATATTATTTTCCCCCCATTTTCTCTGTAAAGCTCCTGGAAGTGTGAGTCTTCATGATTTCTTATTATTTTCTACACGCCAAGTAGAGAAGAGAGTTAATGTTGGTATCTGAAGTTTGGTGGGAAGATTTGGGAGGTGTCTTTAGCCATTAAAATGGTTTGAATTTCGTGCCGATTTTATTTCTATTTTTCTTCTTCCAAGCATGCAAGAAGGTAGATTTGATGATCAGGGGTGGAAGTGGTTGGAAAATTGAAGGAAGAGTGATCTACCAGAGCAAGGAGTTGAATGCGGGAGGCATTCGATGAAATCTGCCCCCTCGAGCACCTGGAGACTTCTTGTAGATTTGATTATGAGAATCACGAAAGAATCATGGTGAACACTTGGTGCATTAAACATTTTTGTCTTTTGGGGAGAAGGGGATCTGTTGTAAATGTTATAAATGGCACAAATTTTTCATGCAAATGGTTGGGAGTTTTTGGAAAGATCAGGACTGATTCTCTCTAGCAAAAAAATCTTGACAGAGCCCATCCATTTTGAGAAGCCATCCAGAGAAGCTTGTATATCTCTCTTTGTATCAAATTTGATTGTGTCAAGGTGGTTGCAAGTGTATAGCCATTGAAAAGCTTTGAGATTGTTCTGGAAACTTTCCTTTCTTGCTGATAAATTTGATCAAACTTTGAGTTATTCTATGTTAATCTTGAGTAAAGTGTATTTATTTCATCTCTAAATGCATACGAGTAGTTTTTCTTGTTTCTATTGCAATCTTGTACCAAAATAGGGTCCAATCACACAGGTCTCAATCCTTGTGATAGTTTAGTGGCATCTGTAATTTCATTTCTCAGAAGAGCCTTCATCTGGGAGTGGGATAAACGGTTTAAAATCACTTTTCTTTCATTTTGTTGATAGAGATTATCTGTAAGCCTCTAGGTACACCTTCGGCATGACTTTCTTTAAATCTTGGTTCTTTATTGGGTCCTCTGACTCGAGGCTTTGTGAAAAAATCCCACAAGTTGTGTGAAAGATTGCTGATCTGGGCCTTCATTGAAGCACATATTCTAGTTGAGGTAACAATTTAACTTTTTGTTGAATTTTTTTGATTGAATCTTTCCATTTTTCATAAGATCTCAAGGATTTGGTGAGTGAAGTCCACCTTGTCTCCCCTTCCACCAAAATTCATTTAACAACAACCAATCCTGCCCATAACACCTTTGTTTGTCATGTGGGTACACAAATTCATAATCTCTGTTACAAAAACATGTACAAATAATCAGGGTCTCAAATGTATTTAGTAACCTTTGCCTTACTGTGAGAATATCTCCATAATCTGGAAGTGACAACTTGTGAGAGTCAGATTTTGTGTGTTGGTCATATTTTTTGCAAGGCCTTCTCTATAAAATTTATGCAAAAGAAAGGTACCTGTATCTCCTTTCAAATAACAGAGGTTACAAAATAGGTTCTCTTACCTTGGTTGAAAGGCACAACCTAAAATAGTTAGGATCAGATCACATCCTTTTGCATGTGCTACCCACTCCCTTCAGAGCCTGAGTGCCAACAAGTCAGATAGATTGCTTCCTAGCTACAAAATGACATACATGATTGTCTATCTACCTCTAAGTGTCCTGTCAAACCCATGATGCTACTTGGTCTCTGAAGGAGGTTAAATTTGGGTACCAACACATTCCAAATCTTGCATACTATATATTACACTACATCAGTTTCATTTAAACATTTGTGCATCCACATGTCATAAGTATGCTACACATCATTCTAGTATTCATCACATATGTACCACACTCGTATTGTCTATGAATCTAACATCATATACTACTCATCCTACATACTACATTCCCTTAACTCTCACATTATTAGGCTATCTAAACATCTTTCATTGTACACTATACATTACATTTTACACATCTTGCACATCATATGGTTATTTCTTATCATCACACACACTACATATTCTTCTACGCACTACACTCACTACCCTTTGATGGACTCTAATTCCTGCATCCATCTTTGATCGCTTTGAGTTTACATATCAAATAGACCTTATCATATACACATGTTCATCACTTGACATTTACCTATTTAAACATGGAACAATGGGACAAAAATTTACCATCCAAATCCCACCGAGATGTGTACCCTACTTCCATTAAAAACCTTACTTTCATGGATTCCGCATCCCTAATATAAAGTCCTTCCATTTGAATAACTCACCCATCAAGGTGAAATTTTCTAATTAATAGGCCCAAATGAAGCATTTATCAAGTATGTCTTTAGTGTGCCAAATGTCAAGGTAATTTTTCTAGATAAATCCTCCCCGGATATTATAATTCCATCTTTCTTGAATTGATTGTCTAAGATATGTGCTTCATTCCCTCTTTTTTAGACTCTTCACTTTCACCTAATCTTCCTAGAATACCACCGTAGCACAAGACATCTGAAACATCATTGGCTTAATCACTGCCCATATGTCCATGATAACCAATGGCATATGAAAATATCATAATACCATCCTGCCATGTTGACTACTGAAATTCCCTAAAACAAGTCCATCAAATGCAATAGAAAAGAAAGGACAACCTTCATATTTGAATATAGATGATATAGACAAGAATTTTTGGCCTTTAAAACTACTTTGCCAAAACTTTAGCCGCAAAAACACCCAAGATCTTCCCCCAAGGAAGTGGTGAACTACCACGGATGATGCACCCAATGAGGAAACTCCATATCTAACAATTTGATACTCCACAACTCATAGGATGAAAGCTTATATAAGAGTAGGACCCCCCTCCCCTTTATGAATTGGTGAACTCACTCAAGAAAAATAACGAGTTCACAAAAATTATTAATGGACCTTGGGTGGAGATTATTGAGCTACTAAAGAAGGGAATGTTATGTGGCCTCGACGGGGACATTTGGTTTGACTTTAGTGTCATACCCCATGAATATTTCATTCAACATATGGACCATCTACTAAAGCATGTGCCAATCTACACAAGTGAAATTGTGACTTCTTTAAAATTGACCTCTATGTCCATAATGAATTAGTTCACATTTTTGTTATCTCGTGTGTGTTTATATGTATCTTAAGTGGTAGGGGCCTGGTAATAAAACATGTATTTTTTTCACATTATACATTGTTTTCAATCGACTCTTTTCTTCGTTAATGCATGATATATGTTTCTTTATTTTGCTATAGTCATTGAAACATATAATTTATTTACATGTTTCACCCGTACTATACTATAAAAAGATTAGAAAATAAATATTTTCATTCAACACTCACCACTGCATGCAAACCTTCAACACAACTGCATATCACCCCAATAGAGAAGACTAAATTCATGCTTCTTAATTTCTCCCAAATTATTTAAAACATAAAATACTAAGTTCCTTTCCTTCCTTTGTATGAACATTAGAGACATCATAAACATATACCCATGTTCAACCATTTTTCCATATGGGATCCTAGGCTCATTGTAAGTACTTAAACCATTAAAAAATAAGGCAGAAATTAAACCTGGCCCCTTGATCCAAAAATTTGATTACATTAGGAGTTAAAAAAATATATCCCCTTAGACCTTGAGGTAAAAATTCTATTATGAACATTCATGAGCGAGAACCGTATTTTGACACGATCCTTCCTTTGTATATTAACACGATCTAGAAACCCATCCTTGAAACTGAAAGAAAATATGACGTACCCTTAAGTTAATCTTGAGGTCTCTAAGATACTTCCACGCTTGTGGGAATTTGGATAAATCATCACTTTCCATCCAATACTCAAAGTCTACATTACATGTACCAAATTCCTTGCCATACATCGAGCACCCATTGCGCCATACCTTTGAATGTGTAAAAACACTAAAATCTTGATAACATTAGGAAACCAAGCAAATACTTAACTTTACACTAAGAAGGATGGTTTACATAGGAGATTTCTATTTGATATTCCAATACCCAATGCACATCGAAACTGGAAATAAGAATAAAATGAGTATTATGACAATGAAATGAAGCCAAACAAATATGGGCACCAACATCGGTGTCACTCGGGGATGGAATCCTCGGTAGGTGTCCAAAGAACACTAGAAGTAACACTAGGGAAGAAGACCAGATGCCTATCCATTGGGAAATGGATTCAATCAAGTGACTCTAACCACATCACATCATAGAGAGGACAAACAACACAAAGAACCAAGAACACCACAAGAGAACAAAACAAGAACCAAGGGAAGGAAACAAGAAACTATACACTATATAGACGAACCGTTGAGGTGCAAAAGACCCAAAAATATTCAAATTGAAACCACCTAGGTCCCACACAATTCATTTTTCTTCACATTAAGTGACATAAGTTAATAAGACAAATGTTGTGGGTAATGATCCTAACCACTTCAATTGAAATTTAAATCATTAGCTGCCTTTAATTACTAGCACACAACCCATCCTACAACAATGATGATACACCATCATTCAAATTAACAAAAAGATCTTGTACCACTTGCAGAGCATGTAGATTGACATATTCATCTTTAGCACACCCTATCATACAACGACCCCCAAGAACTTCATATGTACCCCAAAATGACTAACACATTCCTACTTTTCAATTTCATAAAAGTTTCCATTTAACCAATCCCTTTTAAATTTGAGGTAGGAACTAAGAAAAAACTCTATATACTCCTGTTTTCTTACATTGACCATATCCATGTTGAAGGGGACGATTTTTTTCCTTTGTACACCATGCTCAAGAAAAAAGGAAAGGACAAACCTTCAAACAGATTTTTGTCTCAAGTTCCAACAAACATGAACCTATATGTGACCAAAAACCATTACAAACATACAAAACATCTTCTTGCATCCCTAGAAGTAAGAGTGAAAACTAATGTTCAACCATTTAAATAGAAAGCAAGGGAACACAAAGATTTAGGTCTGATTCCATAGGAAATTTAGTAGACATATTTTCAAGAAATAGAACCATACTCCCATCCTATTGTCTTCTTCTATTTGGTACAAAATTCTTGATACAAATGTCACAAGAACAATCCTCCTCAACATCCCATGTCAATATATCAATGTCAAGAGTGGGTAAATATATTGAATCACATACATCAAGGACTATAGAGTATGTTTGATCTATCCATGAAGGCTTAATTATGGATTTAGTTGATTTCTCACACCATAACTTAAACCTCTTCTCTTGCCTCACCACCGTATAAAGCAACCGACACCTATTTTCCATTGAGGAACCACCTAGATCATATGTAGTAACCAATATTTCCATTAAATGAACAAGGTAATGACTAAGAGAACCATAAGTTGAGTCCACAACCATTGTATCATTATCTTTCATTAGAGAGAGACACACTCCTACAAGGATGTCCAAAAATTCATTTGTTATTTTGGCATGGAAAATATCAATTGAAGACATCCCGCCTCTATAGTATGTCTGGAGATATGGTACAAAATCCTTTTCATTGGCTAATTCAAAATTTTTAACATTAAGAACAACATCCAAACCAAAAGGAGCATGAAGCATTAAGTATTTATCACACTATTGATTGGATAAACCAACATTTTCATTCTTCTCAATATTTCTCTTTGTCAATGAGTTTACAATCGATACTTGTTTTGTGGTCCCAATTTCTTCATTCTTAAAACCCATGATCTTCCTTTCTTCAAACAGGCCTACAATATTGCTATCATGCTCATGAAGAAGAAAACCAAGATCATCACTGAATTGATCTCTAAACATTACTACCATTTTATTCCATGAACGCAATGAACCTTGAGGTAAGGAGTTAAACCAATCTCTAGCATCTTTTTGTAGTGTATGCACAAATAAATTCATGAAAACATCCTCATAACTCACCTCATATTCATGCATCATCTTCTCAAATACACCAATATGTTGTTCCACATAAGTGTTGCCATATCTCTGAAAAGTAGGATATTTAAGTCTAATTCCATCGTGAGCTGATGTGAGTATTAAAGTACCTCCAAGAAGTCTATAGGAATAAAAGAACTTCATCGAAAGGGAATTTAAGAGGAAAACACACCATACCACCATCACAGATACCCATGGATAGGTTCACATAAAATCAATTCTTACAAATAAATACTTACCCCTTAAAACCTAAGGAACACAATGATATGACCTAAGCACAGACTCAAATATAACACAAAAATCAGTCAGTAGCACATCAAATGGAGAATATTGGTCCACAACAACCAAAATATAATGGATTCTCCACTAGAGTCATAACCCTAGAAAAAATAATCACATGAATCCCCAAAGGTAGACTAATCCAACACATGATTCCTAAGATAACATAAAATAGGACAAAAGGATCCAATATGAAAACCCAAGTGATCAACAATTTCAATTTTCTCAGAAACAACGCTGACAGGACATTGGCTCATAGAATCACACCCAAAGTAAGATACCGTGACACATATGCAAGAAGATCGGGAGAGAAGGGTCAACTCGCATGTATATTCATTAGGTGGTTGGGATGGGGTCTTCCTCCACTCATCAGTCCTCTTTCTCGGAGGGAGTTATGGGGAGGCACCTTAAAAAATGGCCTGGGTGATTTCCCTACTACTTTTGAATCTTCCCGATAAGGGTGAGATGACTCAAGATGCAACAAAAAGGGTTTAAGATATATGAGGAATTTAAGAGAATGTGCTGAGTTCTCCACGGATAAATAATTAGGAGTTGGATCTAGCCATTAAATACAGTAGTCACTCGATAGAATGGTCATAAAGCACTATAAGCATCTGAAAACCTTGTTACAGTCACTAAAGGCAGGTTTAACATGATCCACACATTAACCCCCAAGGATTTTCATGAATAATTATTGGCTAATGATTAAGGATTTTAGTTATGTGCATGTAGTTATAAAATTATGCACTTTATACATTATTTAGTTTTGGTCTCATACTAGTATTCATGTGGTTTTTAAGTTAAGAAAGCACTAATAAACCCATTTCTTATGGCCATTTTGCTTTGATTTCTCTCTCCATTGGCAACCTTCATCACATACATTTCAGTCTTTTTTTTCGTTTGATGTAATTTTACCTATGACTCGACATTTCACCCCAATATTGGGGTGCCCTAGGTGACCTGGTCATATTTGGTGCACCCTTATCCTTTCTACACTTTCTCGACACTTTTTCGGCACTTTCTTACCATTTGAGATTATTATATTTTTAGTGGTTGGTCTTTCTCGGGTTAATTATGAAAATAGAGAAAGACAACCATATAAATATAAAGTTATGAGACCATAATGAGGTACCAAGGACAAAGCACTACTATCGGTACATAGGGTTGCATCAATCAAAGGCTCCATTTGCATCCATCTATCTTCTTCACAAGGCACAAGTTTGGTTCATCTAAATCACACTACATAGAAGGGAAGTTTATTCTATTCCATCAACCATTCTATTACATTTTCTAGACATAGTTATTTCTCGCTACTTTCACAAAGTGTAATAGGCACAAGAGTACCTAGGGCATGATTGCACACACACACACAGAACTACATGGGGTCGACATGTAGTGCATCCCTAATTTACTAAGTCCACCATTGTCGTAGTTGAGTTCGGTATGACCCTTCGTAAGCATTTTTCATTTTTCATGGTTTGATTGTTGTCTTGGCGTTTCATAGGTATTTTCTTCATCATGGATTTCTAGTGACATACGGTGCAAAGGCAACAAAGTTAATGTAACAACAAGCGAATGCAAGAATCCATCAAGTGACACCTCCGAGGAAGGTTACATAGTTTTTTCATATCCCGGGCACCCATATTGTAGACTAAGGCACCCATAGGTTCCCATGTACCTATGAAGGTGTCACACCACTAAAATTTCCTAGATCTACATTTTTATTGAATTATGCATAATTGTTTCCTCCTTGTATTTCGTAGCCATCTCTATGACAAATTCCAATAAGATCATCAAATCAAGTGAATTATTTGTAACTCTCTTTTCACTTTAGGGTTTCACATATCTACTTTCTTAGTCACTTTAGACATTTCTTGTAAACTTTCATCTTTTATTTACTACTATCCTTAATTTCATATTAACTATTGAATTATTTAGAATCCCACATTTTAGTTAATCATTTTGGCTAACTCAACATTTGAGCACTATTAGATTGTTTCTTCTTCTCCACCTAATTATCTAAATTTCCTTTAACCATGGAGGTCTCTCTCCATTTTGCATGATAATCCTCGTTGTCAAAATAAATTCGGATAGTTTTTGGCTAACAGATTATATCCATCCTCACTTCTCTTCCAAGTATCTATATTATAGGTTCACTACTACTTTATCTATCAATGAAGAGCATATCACGTTTACATGTGACAAAATCATTTTGCAGTCTATCTTACTTAATGACTCCCCCTTTATACTCAAGTCTCTATCAATAACAAAGGTTTTAAGTGAGGTTTAGTCGAAAATGGATCTGGGATTAACATCTATAATCTCACGTTCCTCATGCAACTTGGCCTCTATGAATCCCCCTTAACTCCACCATCCATTTGCATTTGTGGATTTAATATTGTTCCTAAATGAGTCTTAAGTACAATCATGCTTCCCCTTACTCTTAGGCCATGCATTTTTCTCGCGATTCCATGTCATGCCTAACAATCTTAACTACAATATTCTCCTCGGACAAACTTCGATCCATCATATGAATGTGGTCTCTTTAATCCTTCATGTGCATATTAATTTTTTATATCAAGATGTGGTTTACCAATCATTAGCAGATCCCTCTCCATTTGTTTATTACAAATCTATTGATCATTCACCTAAATCCTGTAATTCAGCCACCTTTCCTCCTAAATTCGAATAGTATGACCTTGGATAAAGGTACCTACACCGCTACGGTTTCAATGGAAATGGATTAGGAAAACATGCAAAAGGAGTAAAAGAACCTCTTTCCATTCCAACACAATTCAGCAGACTCATCTTCAAATATCACCTTCAACTCATTTCTTTTGTTCCTACCACATCTTCTCTTGACGTTTACACCATCTCACATAATCATGATCACAAAAACCAATTTCCCTTTGTCCTTACTACCACAAATTCCTTTGATAAACCAACTACTCCTGACCCATTTCAACATTCGCTACCATGGCATGATTTTTCTTCCATGCTTGGATATATTCCCATATCTTACGCATTAAGGGGCATCACGCTTATTCTTCTCCCCCATCTAGAATTGTCAATTGGCTATAATTTCCTACTATTATGATTTGTGATTCATATTTCATATCTTTGAGTGATATTACACAACTTAATACACTATTATATTGTCAATACCCAATGAAAAACTCTTGCGCTTTGGTTCACAATTGAATATTTAGGGCTACATATTACATGTGAACCCCACACACGCACCATAGATATTAAATTTTTGAAACTTCACATATCTCATAGTACATCTTACATTCTACATCATGCATACTATATCTCACACTACATCATTTTCATTTCAACATTTTCACATCTTCATATCATACATATTCTACACATCATACTAGTATTCATCACATATGTGTCACACTCCTATTGTCTACAATTCTAGCATCATATAATATTCATCCTACATACTACATTGCACACACTCTCACATTATTAGTCTATCTACACATCTTGCATTGCACACTATACATTGTATTTTACACATCTTACACATCATATTTTCATCTCTTATCATCACACATACTACATATTCTTGTACACATTGCACTCACTACCTTATGACACACTCTAGTTCCTTGGTCCATACTTGACTGCTGATGGTTTACAAATCAAATGGACCTTATCATACACACATGTTCATCACTTGACCTTTCATCATGTGAAATTACTAGGTTAGTGACATATGCTATAGGCTAAATGGTCACCTCTTCCTTCATCTTTTAGTGGTATATTCGTTAGGCTGCATCACCACTCCCTCTATTCATCTTGTAGTGATCTATGCTTTAGGCTAAATTATAACTCCCACGCTCATCTTATCGGGATATTATTTTTGGCTAAAGTATAATGTACACACTTCATATCTAGGACATATATCATAATAACTACATATACACACTCATCACAATGCATTATACACCACATAATATTCGACCATTTCCTAATGACGCACTCTTGTTTTTGGTTCTTTCTTGACTACCGAGGAGGCATACTAAATGAACCTCACTTTGCATACACTTACATTCACTCATGGGGCACACAAATCCTATCGTCAATCTTGCATTCCATTCCATCAATCTAAAACATGTTGCATATCTTAGTTTCTTTTTCTCTTTCTTAGTTTTGCTTATTCATGTTTTCTTATTACACATATAGCAATATATCTTATATATTATTATCTTTACCATACAAACATGTGTGTTCACACCCTTTTCTAAGTTGTGATTGCATATATATGTATCTTACACATAACATGAATTATCGCCTTCTACCACTCTTAGAACGGTCACTTGGGGCATCCACATTTGTACACTATAGGTGTTATTATTTCATTTTCTAATCTACATTTTACATTACTTGGTTATAAATGCTTTTGACATATTATATATCTTTTTAACATGGTAACGGGTGCTTCATGTGTAATATTTGTTTGTAGTATTACTTACTTCCATGGGTATTTATTTGTTTGTCTATTATTGCTTGTCTATTTTTTCTCTTATGTGTGGGAATTGCCCTTTGTTTGGTGTGCACACTTGTTTGTTATATGCAGCCATTGTGGCCTTGAGAGTCTTGCAACATGGTGAGTGATGTCCCATGTTTGTAACTGTTTTAGTGGTCTATGATTTTATTTGTACATGTTTACTTACATTTAAACTTATACATCATCTACATAGCATAAACTTATCTTATACATGCATTCTTGTTCATAATAACAATTGTTTCTATCCACTTCTTTGTGTGTTCTTTGGTTTCTACTAAGAACATTCCCTTCCCCCGAAGGGAAAAACTTATATGGTTGGTTCTATTTTGGGGCCACATTATCGTAATCAGTTTCTTTGTATATGCCCCAAAAGTGGGGGCATCATTTGGTATTTTACACATTACATAGATATCTCTACCAAGATCTGGTCATTTAACTTTTACGTCCTTGACATTGTGGGTTATACAAAAAGTGGGTTAAGACCATTTTACGAATCCCGTAGACAATGAATTTAATAGGACATGGTTGTCCTTAGTATTCTGGGGAGCAATTACAAGCTAGAGGATACACCATATTTCTTTTCTAAACTACTTCAGCGAGTGGCATTGGATCACCAAAAAAACTAGGTAATATAGATATCTCTTCACACAACTTTAAGGAAGCGGTTGAAAGTCGAGAGAAAATGCATCTTTCTTAATACACTTCTTTAGACAAGGTGGCATGGGATCACCCAATACTATTGCATAGACAGGATATCCTTCTAGACTTTTTCTCTTGACATGGATTAGGTGTACATGTTCCATTTATCATTTATGTACTTTAAATTTACATGATTTCACGTACATATACATGCATATTTGAATACTTCATTGTTTTCACTTTATAGGTCCGTCTGTAAGAGAAACACACAGTTAATAACAAAAACTACAACAATGGAGGAAAAAACAACAATATTCTATAGCAACACACACGATACTAACCATGAAGGTACTCAACACACAAGTGGCTACTAAACACATTTTTTCACCCTATGTTCACTCTCACCACTTTTTTCACTTTTACATCTTTAGTTTCCATGCTTTTTCTAGTTCTTCAGTGCGTTTCTACATCACTCTACATGGATTATCGGTACACATCTATATCTACTTTATGTTACTCGAGATTTCCGCTTACCCCCATAAAGTGTGGGAAAATGTAGTCACACAATTGTGGAATTTAGACATTATTTATCCCAGTCTCAAAATACTATTCATATTGTTTTTAAGTGAAGAAATTCCTAATTAACCCATGTTTTTGGCCATTTTACTTTGATTTCTATTATCACTACCAACCTTTAGTACATACATTCCCAGGTCTATTTTTGTCATTTGGCATCATTTTTCCTTTATTGGGTTTCAAAGCGCAATAATGGGGCATCTTAGGTTCCCTAGCCCCATTTGGGGCACCTCAGAGCCTTTCTACACTTTCTCGATACTTTTTGGGAACTTTCTTATAGGTTGAATTTCTTATATTTTTAGTTGTCACCTATTTGGGTTAATTACGAAATTAGAGCAAGAGAACCATATAAATATAACATTATGAGATGATACTTGAGGGACCAAACACTAATAACTAATATCATCACCGAAGCTTACATCCATCAAAGGATCCATTTGCATTCATCTAGCTTAATCACAAGGCACAAGGTTGGTTTATCTACATCACACTTTATAGGAGGGAAGTTTATTCTTTTCCATCCAACATTCTATAACATTTTCTACACATAGTTATTTCTTGCTACTTTCACAAAGTATGATTAACATAAGAGAACCTATCGCATGATTACACACACACACACACACACACACACACACATAGAACTACATTAGGTCTAGGATTTAGTGCAACACATAGTTACTAAGTTCACCATTGTCATAGATGATGAGGTCAATCTAAACCCTTCGTATGCATCTTTATTTGTTTAGTGTTTGATGTTTGTGTTAGGGTTTTGTAGGTATTTTCTTCATCACCAATTTCTAGTGACATACAACATAGTAGAGAAAATTTAGTGGGACCGGAAGAGAAGGAAGGAAACCATCAAGTGACACCTCAGAGGAAGGTTACAAATCTTTTTCACAAATGAGGGTGCCTTTATTGTAGACTAGGGCACCCATAGGCTCCCCGTACCTATCCATATGTCCATGTATACTTGGATTGCTTATATTTTCACTTTTATAGACTTGGGTATAACTGCTTTCTTCCTCTTGTATCTCTAGCCATATCTTCACACACGGTTGAGTAAGTTGATCGAATCATCTTATTCCTTTCTAACTCTCTTTGCACTTTAGGGTTTCACATATCTACTTTCTTAGTTGCTTGGGTCATTTTATTTATACATTCATCTATTATTTATTATTGTTCTTAATGTTAGATTAAATATAGAATTAGTAATAATTCAACATTTTAGTTAATGATCAGTTCATTGTCAATGTCTTTTCACAAGTAGATATGTATAGAACGAAAAATAAAAATGAAATCCATGTGAATGCATTAGGTACACAAAGGAGTTAGTGAAAATTTGGGAGATGGAGAGAAGATTACAAAGACGAAAAACTCAAATGCCAAAGGGAAATAGGATAATCTGGAAACATATCAACCATTCTTTCATGACACTCTTGTCATTTTATAAAGATAGGGAAAACATAAAATGGGCCTATAGTAGGGGAACAATGGTTAAGGAACCTCATAGAAAGCATACAATCTTGATCCATGAGAATTGAGATTAGCACCCCAAGACTAGATCACTATGTGTAGATTATGCCGAGTATTCAAAGTCAAGGGATCCCCAAGACAATTACACACATTACCCAGTCCTATTTTGTCTACAAGAAGTTTTGAGGTTTTAAAGAAAATTCCTAAAGCACCCATGAAGGACATTGATCTCACAAACTAACCTAACAAAACCTAAACAAAGAAAAAACATTTCCATGTAATAGTACAACCATAACTTTCACAATATCTAAATAAGAAAACATACATTAGTTTCCCCGATAATCATTCCATAACAAGAGCATCACCAAAATAATTAAAGTAGGTTGTTTAAGATAAACCCATTAAAATTTGAAAAGAACAAGAGGAACATATATTTATGCCCTAAAAGCTTGTTAATGACTATACATGACAAATCACATTAACATGAATTCCATGCAAATGGGAAACATGGCATACATCATAACGACGTAGATTCCATTGGTCAAATATATTTTTGAAACAGTCCCAAAAATCCTCCAAAGAGTTCCTTCCTTCAAAGATAACCATTTCTCATCCTTCCCAAAACCTCTTCTCCTCCATCTTATACTACCTTATCCACTTTACAGTTTTAGAGAATATTCACCGAGATCCCAACCAACTCATACTTAGTAACCTCCCGTCGATTCAAAAGGATATCTGGGAATAGTTATACATGACAACCTTTAATGCTGCTCATCGCTAGCCTGTCATTATCATACCACTATAATGAAGATTTTTTTCCATATCACATGTATTGAAAATAAATATTTCATATGCGAGTAAATGTGACATGGAAAAAGATTTAACATGAAAAAACATTCCTTAAATATGTGGACATTTACTCAATCCTCGGTGACATGCTTCACATAAATAATCGATATCAATTTAATTCCCACTTGTGTGTGCCGATCCGGGATGGATGTATCATTTATGAAAACATGATTCTACTAGACATTTCAGCCATGGAAGCAATTTTATTTAAGCATGGCACAATGGGCCACAAATTTACCATCCAAATCCCAGCGATTTATGTCTACCTTGCTTCCATTAACAAGCTTACTTTCGCGGCTTCCACATCCCTAAAATCAAGTCCTTCCATTGAATAACTCACTCATTCGGGTGAATGTTTCTAATTAACATTCCAAAATGAAGGGTTTATCAAACACGTATTCAGTGTTCCAACTGAGGGGTCAATCCTCCATATAATTCCTCCCCAGATAATATAATTTCATCCTTCTTGAATCAATTATCTGAGATATGTGATTCATTCCCTTATTTTTAGACTCTTCCCTTTAACTTAATCCACTCAGAATACCACCTAAGCATATGACATCTGAAACATCAATGGCTCCATCACTGACCATGCGTCCATGATAATAAATGACATATGAACAAAGAGTACTACCATCCATACATATTGACTACAAAAATCCCTGCAAAAATCCCATCGAATGCACTGGAAAAGTAAAGACAAATTAATGGTTTGAATACAGATGATACAAAAAAGTGAATTTTAGCCTTTGAAACTACCATGGCTGAAATTTGATCCATAGTGAACACCTAGGATATTCCCTTGAAGAATATCGCCACAGATGACATACCTAGTGAGATAACTACATCTATCACAGTTTGACGCCCTAAAGCTCATAGGATGAAATCTTATATAGGAGTAGGACTCCACATTTCTGAATGGGAGAGCTCACTCAAGAAAAGAGGGATTTTACCCAAATTCTTAATGGACTGTGGGTGGATATTCTTGATTTTCTTGAGAAGGGAATGTTATCAGGGCTAGCAGGAGACATTTAGTTTAGCTTCAATGTTGTGGCCCATGAATATTTCATTCAATACAAGGACCATCTGCTAAAGCTTTCGCTAATCATCTTGGGTGAAATTTTGACTTCTTTAAAATTGACCTCTTTTTCCGTAATGAAATATTTTTCATTTTTGTTATTTCATGTATGTATGTATGTATCTTTAAGGTAAGGTGCCCTTGTAATAGAACCACCATTTTTTCACAGTATATATTGTTTTGAACTGTCTCTTTTCTTCATTAATGGATGATATGTGTTTCTTTCTTTTTCTATAATCACTGAAACATATCTATATTTTCATGTTTCATCCGTACTATAGTATGAACAAAAATTAGAAAATAAATCTTTTCATACAACACTAACCATTACACGAAATCCTTCCATATAACTACATATCACCACGAGACAAAAACAAAATGCCCACTTCCTAATTAGTCCCAAGTTCTTTGAAATGAAAAAGACTAAGTTCGTTTCCTTCATTTTTATGCATGTTAGATAAATCATAGAAATATACCCATTTTCCATCCATTTTATAATCTGGGTGCCCCAACCCATAGTAAGTACTTGTACCATTCCAAAATATGGCAGAATGTAAACATCACCTCGGGATCCAAAATATATTTACATTACAAGTTGAACAAATATATCCCTTTCAACCTCTAGGTCAAACTTTTATTTTGAAATTTCCCAGGTGTGAACCATATCTTGACACCTCCCTTTCTTTGTAATGAAATTACTTCATTAATTATGATTATCACTAGCAATGGAACACCAAATAACACAATATTGTAGATAAATTCTCTCAATATGAAAATATAATAGCTTGGCCACTTCGAGGGGGCATCACCTCAAACATATAATAAGACTCAAATACTCAACATAATGATCATCCACTACCTAGAACCTCTATTTATACTATTCCTATGTTATGGCCATTAGCAAGGCCAACCAACTAGTGATAATAGATCATATATAAAAGAGATACATCATGATATTAAGTTATGATAGCAACAAATCGGCTATATCCATCCCATGTAAGATATATAATTAAGGGTGTAACATGCCCTCCCCTTCAAAGCAACGTTGTTGACAATGTTGGGAAGCCCTAGATGCTTTTGTTGTATGAATTCTTCATCTTCCTATGATGCATCCTCAATATTCATATTCTTCCACTTGATCGGGGACTTGGTAATGACTCTAGTCCTTAATCTTTTGGTGTGTGTCTCAAGAATGCCTTCAGGTTCCAATATGATCCTTCCTTCGTTGTCTAGTTCTAAAGCACTAGTTGGGTGGAAATGTGCTGCCCAATAACTTTCTTTAAGCAAGAAACATGGAAGAATGGATGTATTCTACTTTCTGGAGGGAGCTCTAGCTTATATTCCACACTACCAATTTTCTACAAAACTCGATAAGGACCATAGTATTTAGGAGCAAGCTTATTATCCTTTTGCTGTTGTTTCAAGGATAATTGCTTATATGGTCAGAACCTTACAAAAACAAAGTTCCCTCTTCAAAGTGTCGCTCACTCCTATGTTGATCATCCCGCTGCTTCATACGGTTTTGTGCCCATGTAAAATTTTCTCTAAGAAAAGAGAGTACCTCATGTTGATGCTGAATGTGATCTTCAACTGCTCTCACCTTTGGTTTGACCTTCAAGATAGATATGAGTGATGGAGGATGGTACCCATAAAGTGCTAGAAATGGAGACATTTTGGAGGAGGTATGAAATGAAGTATTGTACCACCATTCTGCCAGTGGCAACCATTGCACCCAACGTCCTTGTTAATCTGAAGTAAAACATCAAAGATTTCCCTCTAAACATTTATTTACCACCTCGCTTTCCAATCGATTGTGGATGATAAGATGAACTCGGGCTAGTTGGGTACCTAGACAAGAGAATAAATTAGTCCAAAAGTTACTTGTAAATATTGGATCACGATCACTTACTATAATTTTTGGCGTGCCATGGAGCTTTTGAACCGTATCCATAAAAGAGATGCAAACGGTACTAGCTGTGAAAGGATGAGCCATGGCACAAAAATGAGCATATTTGGTAAATCTGTCTACCATGACCATGATGACACTTTTCCCTTCTGATTTAGGTAATCATGTGATGAAATCCATTGATACCTCTTCCCATCTCTCACTAGTAATAGACAGAGGTTGGAGAAGACCGGGTGTCTCAATGGTCTCGCCCTTATTTTTTTGGCAAACCAAACAATATGCCATAAATTTTTCAACATCTCCTTTCAATCCCTCCCAAAAAAATCCTTCTTAACTCTATGATATGTTTGCAGGACCCCAACATGGCCACCTCGAAGAAGAATGTAGCTTTGAAAGAACATGGTGTTTAAGTGTAGATTTCTTACATAGATATAATCGATATTTGTACCATAATGTATCCCCCTTCCATATAAATTGATCTGATATGAATAGATCTGCTTGGAGATTTTGAATGAGATTATGTGTGGTTGCATCTTTCTTTTATTCTTCTCTTGGTTGATTTATCCAATTTTCATGTAGTATAGAGATGGCACATAAAAATTCTTCTGGAGGACTCATCCCTCCTAGACAGAGCATCAACGACCAAATTTTCCTTTCCTTTTTTATAAACAATCTCAAAGTCATATCCCAACATCTTAGTGACCCATTTTTGTTGTTCTTCTAAAGATAGACATTGTTCTAAGAAATATTTCAAACTATCATGATCAATTTTTACCTTAAAATGTCTACCCATCAAGTATGGTCTCCATTGTTTGATTGCATGTAGTATTGCCATCATTTCCTTTTCATATGTGGGTTTTAACAAATTATTTCCTTTTAGTTGTCAGCTCTCAAAAGCAATGGGGTGTCCTTATTGCATTAGTACTGCTCTGATTCCATTTCTTGAAGCATCGCACTCAACTACGAAAGTTTTGGAGAAATCCGGGGTTGCCAATACTAGAGTGGTGCACATAGCTACCTTCAATTTTTCAAATGCCCTAAATTCTTCCTCATTCCACTGAAAGGAGTCCTTCTTCAATAATTTTGTGAGTGGTGCTGCTATACTACCATAGTTTTTGACAAATCTATGATAATACCCTGTGAGACCTAAGAAACCTCATAATTGTTTGAGGGTTCTTGGGGTTTCCCATTCCACCATGGCCTGGATCTTGTGAGGGTCCACCTTAACACCTTCATGAGAAATAATATGGCCCAAGTATTCCACTTCATGTACCCCAAAATAACACTTTGAAGGCTCAAAGATAAATTTTATGTTTCTCTAAGACTTCTAAGACAATATTGAGATGATGTAAGTGTTTTTCGCACGATTTGCTATAGATGAGTATATCATTGAAAATACTAAGACAAAATTTCTTAGGAATGGTTTAAATACTTCATTCATCAAGATTTGGAATGTGGAGCAAGCATTGGTAAGGGAAAATGGCATCACTAGGAATTCATAATGGCCTTGATGAGTTTTGAAAGATATCTTATGAATATCTTCTTTCTTGACTCTAATTTGGTGATACCCAGAACGTAAATCTAGTTTTGTAAAATAAATTGCACCATGCAACTCATCTAATAAATCATCAATGATGGGAATAGGAAACTTATCTTTGATAGTGAACTTGTTAAGCTCTCTGTAATCTAGACACATGCACCATCTTCCATCCTTGTGACGCACCATCACCACGGGAGAAGAATAGGCACTTTGACTGTGATGAATAATACCCATTTCCAACATTTCCTCCAACATCTTCTCGATCTCACTCTTTTGCACATATGGATATCTATAAGGCCTGATGTTGGGGGGTTGGCTTCCTAAAATCAACTAAATAACATGATCATGCTCTCTTTCAGTGGCAATCCTCTTGGTTCCTCAAAGACAACTACATGTTTATTAATAACCTTTTGAAGATCGGGATGTAATACCTTCATTTGCAGTTGGACTTCTATAGAGAATAATCATGCTACAAAACCTTCTGACCCCTTTTTAGAATCTTCGCATTTGATGAGAACTCACCACTAGAGGATATTTATCTTGTAGACCTCGAAGTTCAATTTTTTTACCCTCAGAATGAAAGTGCATGAACAATTCCTAGAAATTTATCTCTATGGTGCCCAAGGTAGTGAGCCACTGAACACCTAAGACAATATCAGCTCCACCCATGGGAATAACAAACATCGTAGATTCCAATGTGTAATCACCCATCATGATTTTGACTTTATGGCATTTACCTGAACATTGGACTATGCCACCATCTGCAATCATTACTTGAAATTTAGGTGCTGGGTAGATGAAACAATTTAGTCTTGTTGCCAACTTATGATTGATGAAATTATGTGTGCTCCCTGAATCAATCAAGACTATTACCTTCTACTTCTTAAGATAACCCACAACTTGAAGGGTTTGTGGAGTACTAATACCTGATAGAGCATGGCATGAAATAGTGGGTTGAGGATCTCTAGATTCTTCCTCTAATTTTTCCACTTCCTCTGTTGAGTTTGCCTCATATTCTTTCTCATCACCAGATCCTTCAATGTAGAACAATTTTTTCTCAGAACATTTATGATTTGGTCCATATTTTCTATCACAGTTAAAGCATAACCCTTTGGCTCTTTTTTCTTCAATTTTTTGAGGTGTCAACTGAATTGGCCGAGGGTAAGAAGGAGACAAGGTGTTATGATCTTTTATGCTAGAAAAGGTTTGCCTTCTACTAGAAAGAATTTTTTCCTCTACTCGACATGCCATGATAATAGAATCAACAACCTTGAGTGGGTTAAACATGCATACCTCATGCTTAATGTGGTCCTTAAGACCCCCAAGAAATAGGTCATTCAAATACTCTTCTATAATATCCTCCACACGTAAGGACAAAGTTTGGAATTGATGGACATACTCCTTAACTGAACCAATTTGGCGTAACTTTGCTAATTGGCTGAAGTAATTCTCAGAAACACTAGAACTATAGTGTAATTGAAGCTCTTCAGTGAACACTATCCATGTGAAATTTAGGTTATTCTTATGCCTTTGAGAGAATAACCAACGATACCAAACAAATTGATCAGGTTCTAGGTATAAGGATGCCATAGTTACCTTTTGTCCTCCTGGGATTTGATGGAGATCAAAGAAATTTTCCATTTGGGTAATCCAATTGAGTGGATCCTTTCCATCAAATTTATGCATTTCAAATTTTGGAATCATGCCCCTCCATTGGTGAGAAGATCCACTTGAATGATTAAAGGATCCTCCCGACTTGAGTGATCCGGAACTATGTGACCATTTCTAGTAGAACACATATGACTAGCATTATAAGTTGTATTAGAAATAACATTCAACAACTCCTTCCACATTGCATGAAAATCATTTTGAATCTCACTCCTAAGGCTACCTTTCAGCTTGATGAAGCTCAACATTAAGGTTATCCTTACTCACCATATTGTTTACCCTTTCCTAAAGTTGGATGACCACATCGAGATACTCCCAAACCAAGTAGAATCTAAAGCCATATCTTCCTTATTTGGGGTCATTCCTAGAGTTTCTTGTCCTTTTCCTTGGCCTCGGGTAGATCTACCATCCATGACGAAGGATGTGGGCCTAGGGGTAGACTTAATAGGGGAGAATTTTAGGGTTTAGGGTTTTGTAATGTTTTGGGCTGAAAATAGAAATTTATAAAACGGAAACCCTAGCTCTTTTTGGAGGGGTTTCCTAAAATATAAGAAATTTGAAAAATTTCCAAAAATTACACCCTAAGGAGCCAATCTATGAAAAAACATAGAACCATAATAACTTTTTCAAAACACGTTAAAACTTATTGAAATTTGGAGAGAAGCCTACTTGGCTTATTTTTCCTCAACACAAAACAAATTGTATAAAAATTCACTACCAATCTTGAGATATAGCCAACATTTCGAATTAGGGTTTGACGTAATCCTAGCCGAGATCAAGCTCGATACCACTTGTAATGATATTACTTGATTAATTATGACTATCGCCAGTAATAGAACACCAAATAACACAATATTGCAGATAAATTCTCTCAATATGAAAGTATAATAACTTGGCCACTTCGAGGGGGCATAACTCCAGAACATATAATAAGACTCAAATACTCAACATAATGATCATCCACTACCTATAACCCTATTTATACTATTTCTATGCTATGGCAATCAGCAAAGGCCGACCAACCAATGATAATAGATCATATATAAAGGAGATACATAATGATATTAAGTTATGATGTCAACAAATTGGCTATATCCATCCCATGTAAGATATATAATTAAGGGCATAACATTCTTTCTTTATCAAAATGGGTCTACAAACCTATCCCCTAAATTGACTTAAAATATGAAGTTCCTTTAAGTTAATCCCATGTTCTCTAAGATACTTCCACGATTTCAGCACTAGGAGAATCCATCACTTTCCAAGCACTATTAAAATTCCACATTAAACGGATGAAGTCCCAACCATACAAATAACAACATGAAGCCATGAAAATACTTAACTTTCCACTAATAAGAAGGGTTTACAATGGACACTTATATTTGAATTTCTAGTACCCAATGCACATCCAAAATGGAAATAATAATACATTAAGTAACATGACAATGAAATGAATCCAAATAAATACGAGCACCAAAGCAAGTAGGAAATGAACTCTGAGAAAGGGAGCTAGTCATAAATTTGATGGTCTATGTAGTCAAAAACAAGATTGGAAGAAGAATGGAAGGTCATGAATGCACTCAAACTAAAAAAATTAAGAAATATCGGTGTCAAGTAATTAAGCCAAAGGATGAATGTGTTTAAGAACATTTTTGAGGTTGGAAGGAAGATGTGATTTGAAAGTTAACTCTTAGGATGCTCGAGGTGGATTTTGGAAACAAGGAAGTCTTGAAGGGAATCTACAGGTGTTTGTAAAGATTAAAAATCATCATACAAATCCTAAAGTGATTAATAAAGTAAGAAATGTGTGCATAGTACCTTATTGGATACATACAAAGACTTGTATACTTAAATGAAATCAGTTAATGTAGATGAATTAATGGGTTAGAGAGGAAAGAATTAATTCGATGAGTAAACATAAGTCATTGTAACAATTATTAGATAAGGTGAAAATTCAAATATTAGTGCGGTGTTAAAGGACTCGTGTGGCGGTCCAATGACTAGAAAAGGAAAGAGGTTTCCACAAAGAAAGCCATTAATGAGGTGTTAGGGGAAATTTTGAAAATATTAGTAAGGATGAATGAAGCTTTGAAAGGGGGTGAAGGACTAGAATAATTCATTAGAAGTAGAATTACAATAGGATTGTCCTCGATTGAAATAGAGGGTAACAATGACAAGAAGTAAAATATAATTGTTGATGGGAGACCTAAAATGTAATTAGAAGAAGGAGATAAATGAGTATGAAATGGAATAAGGGGTGAAATTTGTTATTAGAGGTTAAAAGTAACTCAAAAAAGGTAAAAGGGAAGTGGCATAATAGGATCTAGAAGCAACTAGGTGTCACAAGGCAAGACAAGATCTAAGGAGCAAAACTTACAAATATAGCAAAAGGAAGCCCAGAGAATCCATGGACCCTTGAGATGGGTTTGTACAAGTTTGAAATGAATGATGAAATGGGTTTCTTAGAATAAATTGGTGGAAAACTAAAAAACTCTCGGAAAGAGTCTAAGAAACTTAGGCGAAGTGTAAATCACCTATTTGAAGAGACCTTATTACTAAGGAGTTAGGCGTCATATATGGTATTCAATCCTGAGTCTTTACATGTTGTTAATACATTGAAATGGGTGTCTAAAGGTGTTGAAAGTGGAATGAGAAACCTCAAATATTGGGAGATATGGGTGAAGATACAATCCAATAGGGCTAGTAAAGTAAAAAGATAAAGAGAAGAGTCTCAAGTGATTACAAGGTCAAATAAAGGAACCAAGAGTTGAAACCTAGGGTACCTAATGAACTCATTAAAAGGAATTAGAAAGTGCAATCAAGTTGTGTTGTGTAAACAACATTAGTTCTAACCATGACCGTGACAGTAGACAGTTGCTCAACAAACCAAGAAAGTCGACTTTTCCATTGGGTAAGCTATGTGATACTCTTGAATGGTTTGAATCACTTTAAGGTTGGATTAGCACTAAATGAGAAGTAAGAATAGGGTGTATGCATTAGATAAGATTATGAAGGCTAGAATCAGGATTTTTACATGTTGGAAGAAGCTCATGAACTAGAGTAGGAAACCAAGATGAAGGTCAAATAATCAAAAAAATTATTTTGAATGAATTGTAAAATTTGAAGTTAGTTTCCATGTAAATACTTCTAAAATGAGCAGAAAACCCTCTAAATACTATGGGGTTTAAAATATTGAAAAAAAATCATTTAGACATATTATGGTGTGGATTAATAATAAACAACATAAATATTATGGTGTGGATTAATAATAAACAACATAAATTATTTCAAATTATTTATTTCCATAATTTCAATACATATATATATTTGTGTGTGTGTGTGTGTGTGTGTTTTGTACTAATGATAGAAATTTCATCATTTTATACGGTCCACATGGAAAAATGGGAAAAATTTGACCATATTTAATAACTATGAATATAACTAAAATTGTAATCTAACTCATTAGGATGAGGGCTATATATAAACTACTATCTTGTGCATATTTAAATGACTATTATACATATTTATCCATACTTTTTAGTGTTATATCGGGAACGATTAACACCGACACACCTTTACGTCATAATTATCTATCAAAGATATGCATAGAGATGGCAATATCTACATATCAATTCAGTAAATATTTAGAAATCAAACAAGTACTTATTCACTTAAAGCAAGTACTTAAATTATAAATCTAACAAGTTCCAAAATTCCTTATTACAATACAAATTTATATTTTTTACATTTAGAGGGGAAAATGATAGCTTGAAATTTACATTTCAAATAAGGTCCATGACTTACCATGTCCTCCATTTCCTACACCGCCACATCAATGATAAGTGAAAAGGTGCCGCATCACCCTTTACGCAATGACCCAACCTACAAAATAATTTTTTTATAAAAATGGTTTTATAAAAAAACTACAAATTACAATTTATAGATTTTGTGTTCACTTTTATTTACCTCAACTTCCTTTCTGTTGGTTGGATTCATTGCTAATTTTTTTTTACATTTTTCATATAGATGCAACAATAACATGTCATCCTCCTACATACATATTGTATCAATAAAAATGTTATTGAACGATTCATGAACAAGTGTTTAACTAACAAAACTAAATATAAAACAACTAACTTATCTCACAATCACCTCCACTAGTTCTTTCGTGAATGACCCCCTCCACTTCTACATCCATCTCACCCTCCTTGCCTTGAAGACAATGACATATAAATTATATGAAATAGATAATACTTATGTATTGACAATGAGAAACAAGTGAAATGAAATCGTTACTCAATAAACTTACCATGTTTTTCTTCTTTTCTCTCAAAGATAATATTTTTGACGTCATGTTAGTCTTTACAACCTCTTAATCATAGACCCTCATGGCATCGTCAACCTATTTATTTGAGAGTCTACTAAGCTTGACGAACAATGTATTTCTATCCCTCTTGCATA
>CM031243.1:796673189-796838189 GCA_018340775.1 Taxus wallichiana var. yunnanensis | reverse complement strand
CTCTCCACTTACACTTGGGAAATCTTGGCTTGATTACATTGGTGGCACTTTGGATCCTAATCATACTAGTATCACATTTCCCATGCCTTTTGGCCGCATTTCTATTTGCAATGATTCATTTCTTGGCTATACTCAAAATCTCACATGCTGGTATACACATGGTTTTCCACAACCACCTTTCAATAATGAAGAATATGTTATGGGCATGATCCATAGGGATCCAAAATGACTCTACTTCATCAGATCAGCCAACAACAAAGAAGGAAAATGAAGAAACAAAGGTTTTGTCTATATGTTAACAGAACCGCTACTTTGTACATAGTGGTAGTTACAAAACCACCACCCAACCAAGGCAACAATCTTATAACATCGGCACTAATCTTGTCACTTTTAGACAGAAAATAAAATTTGAAATGAATAATCCCAGAATTGGAAAGGTTGTTTGTGTCTCTTCTCCTCCATGACCTTTCCCATCCTCCAATGCATGGGAGGACATGAGAAAGGCTATAAATACATGTAGGAAGGAGATTTTTTTATTATTGGAAGTAAGAGACTTCATGGGAGTAAGTGCAAGAGTTCTAAAGTGTTAGAATTGAGTTTGTAGAAGAAAGAGTTTGAGAACAAAGCAATCAAGTAGTTGGGAGGAAGTGTGAGACATTTTCTACTTCCTTTCTCACTTATTGTAAATTTTATATCTCTAATATTTGAATTGGCCAATAAAGTAAAAAGGGAAGAAAGAGTTGGTTTCCCTTCTTGACTGGTTTTCCTCCTCTGAGGTTTCTAGGATAAAAATCCTTGGTGTATGTGTGTGTGTTAATTCATTTCTCTTTGCAAATTTCAGTTCTAAGCATAAACAAATTCAATCACTAGCTCAATTATCATTTTTCTATATTTGAAAGTAGAACAACAATATTTAATTGTGATTTTGTGAATGAAATTCCAAAGTAGAGAGTTTATAGATAATTTTGGTATCAAAGCTAACAAGTATCCAGGACTGTGGTATTCATTCTTAGATTTGTATGATAGTGATGAGATCTAAAAGCAAGAGGCTTTACCTTGCATCCAGATATTTCTACAAGGAAGTGGAAATAGAGAATTTGGGGACAAATGGAGGAAGAGAACTTGGTCCATAGAATCGAGATGCTGGAGACCATGATGGATAGGATGTTTAGAGACAAGAAGAACTTGAAAATTTTCAAAATATGACTTCTGTTAAGAAAGACTCCATGGACTCAATGGTTCGAGGCTTAGCCAAAAAAATTTGCATAGGGAGGAGCCACCATGAGGAATAATATGGAAGAAGATGAAGAAGAGACTTCAAATGCAAGAGAGAAGGTAAAATTTGATCATGCTCCTTTTAAAGTTGAGACAAAAGTTGAAATTAAAATATTTGAAGGACAAGTAGATGCAAAATTGCTTGATAAATGGTTAAAACAATTAGAAGTCTACTTTAGCGTCCATAATGTCACTAAGGCACAAGAGATCACCTTTGCATGTCTCAAAATTGAGGGACATGTTATGGTTTGGTGGGAAACCCATCTAGCCACTTGTGAAAAGAAGAAACTTCCTATTGTGAAATCTTGAAAGAATTTAAAGAATTACTTAGAGCTAACTTCTATCCTATTGGCCATAAGACTGACCAAATGATTAAATGGTAGTATTTTAGACAAGGCAATGGTCAAAGTGTGTAGGACTATACTATGAGTTTTGGAGGTAAGCCATGTTGTTGAACATGGACTTGGAGGATGAAGATATTTTGACTAAGTACTTGGGAGGACTTCACACTTACCTTTAAAGAAAATTCATCTCCATGAAGCCCAAAGATCTCAACAAGGTGTGTGTGTAGGCATACTATATAGATGATGAAAAGAAGAAAGGAGAAGCAGAGCCAAGGGAAAATCAGTTAAAAATAAGCGAAGAAAAGAACATGGGAAAACAAGTAACAAAGGTAAGTGGAAAGGGAAAGGTAAACAAGTTTCCACTACTTTAAATACTTGTAAAGATCCCAAGAATTTTTGCAAGAACTATGATATCAATGGTCATACTAATGCTACATGTTGGAAGTGCATCCATGAGTTACATCTAAAGAACCAAACCAAGGACTCAAAGAAGTCCATGACAACTATAAAGATAGAAGGGGAGGTGGAAATCAAATATGACTCTAATGTAGATGAGAGGCTTGGATGCACGGCCACCAACATGGACAACCAAGAAGAGGAGATGAGTAGACTATTCCAGATAAACATCTAAATCAAGAGAACTAAGGTAAATGCTTTGGTTGATGTTGGTTCTTAGTCTAACTTTATTTCTGAATAGTTGTAAAGAAGCTTGGTCTTGAGACTTACGAGCATCCACACCCTTATCCTTTGGGTTGGGTGAAGAAGGGTGTTGAAATTCAAGTAACAAAAATATGTAAGGTTAAGTTTGGGATAAATTCCCATTATATTGATGTATTGGAAGTTGATGTTATTCCACTTGATGCTTTTGATGTTGTTTTTGGAGTCCTTACTTGTATATCAAGGATGTTATATTTATGAGAAGGGAAAATCATACAGATGGGTCAAGGATGGGATCAAATACAACATCCAGGAACACCAGCGTGAGACACTAGTTACTATGGTGAGTGCTAACCAAGCAAAATGAACTTATTCAAGAAAATCATAATTAGTTTTGTTTACTTTTGTTAAAGGATAAACAAGATGGGGTAAAAGTTTCAGATATTTCTAACTAGGGAAAACAAGATTTGGATAGTATTATTCAGTATTTTCAAGAAGTTTTTTAGGCTCCCAGTGGGTTACCACCAAAATGGGAAGTAGAGCATGAGATTCAGTTGTTGTTAGAGTCCCCTCTACCAAACATCGGGTTGTATAGGCAATCCTTGCTAGAGAGTACTAAAGTAAAGAAACAACTCTAGGAACTACTAGACCATGGTGTGATATGTCCGAGTACCTCACCATGTGGTTCCTATTGATGGTGTCAAAGAAGGATGGTTCTTGGAGAATGTGCATCGAATACCACGCTTTGAACAAGATCACCATAAAGAACAAATATCCACTTCCCCACATAGATGATCTCTTAGACCAGCTTCAACATGCCAAATTCTTCATGAAGTTGGATCTCAAGTCAAGTTATCACCAAGTCAAAATGAAGGAGGAGGATATATGGAAGACTACCTTCAAGACAAAAAAAGTGTTTGTATGAATGGTTAGTACTTCCATTTGGTTTATGCAATACACCCGCTACATTTATGAGATTGATGAATGATGTATTGTGGGATTTCATAGATTCATGTGTCATTATTTATCTAGATGATATCTTGATTTTTAGTGCCACATGGGAGGAACATCTAACTCATTTGTAAAAAGTCTTGCAAGTTCTCAAGGAGAAATAACTACTTTGTAATATGAAGAAATGTGAATTTGTCAAATAGTCACTTGTCTATCTTGGGCATGTGGTTGGAGGAGGAGAGCTATGAGTAGATCCAAAGAAGGTGGAATCCATCACCAATTGGCCAACACCAACATGAGCCACATAGAACTAGGAGTTTTGTGGGAGCAGTACACTACATGCACAAGTTCATTCTAAGATTCTCCATGATTATAACACCTCTACACACAATGGACACAAAGAGTAAGGGTTTTGACTTGGGTAAGGAACAAGAAAATCCTTTGAGTTATTAAAATACAAGATTAGTCATGCTCCAGTACTTTCTCTTCCTAATTTTTAGCATCCCTTTGAAGTAGAGACAAATGTCAGTGATTATGCTATGGGTGTAATGTTGCTTCAGGGAGGTAAACTTGTATGCTATCATTCTAAAACTTTTACTTCAACAGTTAAAGGATATTCAATATATGATAAAGAAATGTATGCACTAGTTCAAGAAATTAAAAATGGAAGCATTATTTGTTGGGTAAAGAAACTATTATACACATTGACCACAAACCTCTCCAATATTTGCAAGCATAGTCTAAATTGTAGTAGGTAAGGCACTACAAATGGATGGGGTTCCTTTAGTAGTTCCATCTGGTGATCAAATAAAAGAAGGGTAGTAAAAACTTGGTGGCAGACATGTTTTCTAGGCCGCCTACATAGGATAATTTCTCATGCTTGGAAACTATCTCTTAGATCTAGCCCTTCATGAAGGAAGCTTACGGAGAGGCATATGCCTAAGGACATAGACTTTGGGGTGACATTTCAGCAGTTGTAGTCCCAAGGGGCTAAAAGGATGGGGATTGAAGATTGTTATCTCAAGGATGAGCTACTCTACCGATGGGGGAAGCTTTGTGTGCCTAAAGAATAAAGACTTCTATTGATGAGGGAAGCACATACCTCAAAATATAAGGACATTTCGGTGTTGGTAAGACCCTAGCCCACTTGTAAAGGTGCATGTATTGGCTCAATATACAAGAAAAGTATCAAAATTTATATGTGGATGTAAACTTTGTTATACCAACAAGCCTAAGACTAGAAAGGAGGGTTTTTATATGCTTTAGCCAATACCTAATCATCGTGGGAGGACATTTCTATGGACTTTGTAGGAGGATTACCTATGTCTAAACATGGCCATGACTATCTCTATGTTGTTGTTGATAGATTTAGTAAGATGTGTATTCTTATGGCATGTAAAAAGACAGTAAAAGTACATGAGATAGTAAATATTTTCTTTGGTAATGTATGGGTGCATTTTGATTTTCCAAAGTCTATTGTTTTTGACAGGGATTCTAGGTTTTAGGGAATTTTGGACTATTTTTGTGTAAAGTGTAGATACCGAGGTTATAAGAGTACATGTAATTTCCATCAAAGATCCTGGAAAAATAGAGGTGGTGAACAAAAATTAGGCCTAAAATTTTCGGAGGTTCGAAAACACCCGACATCAGGACTTGGGATGAGTCGTGTTTTTCTCATATGGGTGAGTTTCCTATAACTGGCGGTACACATCCACAGGTTTCAACATTTTTCCATGGTTTTGGATATCTACCTAAAATCCAAGCATTTGGACATTTAGTAGTCTTATGCATATGATAGATGATACATGAGACAAATGTATTGCTAGATGTGTTTTGAATTCATAGAGAGGATCTGAAAATCCATCTCAAAGTCAAAGAACAATTAGAGCAATTTCAAGCCCAAATGGGCTAGGCATGATGAGCATTGAGAGAGCATGGTTTGTTAGAATAAAGTTTTCTTTTCTTGATCGTAGGAGAAATATAATGTGAACACAAAATATTCTCTTTGTTTGTGATATGGATTTTTCATAATTTTATTTGAGATCACATTGAAGAAAATTCCTTTAGACTTGATTTTTCATCATTTATGAGGATTATTAGTATATTTTATCCCTTATTTCCTAACACCATTCTTGGGTAAGTTTTGAACCACTTTGTGGGACAAGATGATACATTTTATACCTTCCATCCCGGATAGATGGATACTCATGAGGTGATGAGGAGAATGTAGTTTGCATATAGTTGATTAGAGGGTATAGGAGAGCAAGTACCCAAGGGCTTGGATGAGTCCTTAGCCTACATTCAACATGGTATAAAGGAGAAATTACACACTCCACTACTTCACCATTTGAAGATTTTGGGATATCTACCAAAATCCTCTAACAAGCAAGGTGTCATCCATAGGGATCCAGGAGGAGACTCTACTTCAGATCACGAAAGAAGGAATGAACAAAAAAACATTCTATCTTTAGATCTAAAAATTCACCTCAAAGTTGAAGAATAGTTAGATAAATCTCAATCCCAAGTATAAGACTATAATGATCAACATAGGAGAGAGGCATAAGCTTCATGTTAGAGATAGTGTTTAGCTTTGCTTGAGAAAGGAGATACTACAGTTCAAAACGAAAGCTTAAGCCACTACGATATGGACCCTTCACCATATTAGAGCTTCTGCCTTTCAACTGATTTTCCCATTTCCGAGGATGTACTCGGAGTAAACTATGAGAAATTGCTATAAATACCATGCTAGATGAAGATTTTTTACATTGTTACCTTGAAAGAAATGAGAAAGGAATTCTTAGTACTCACGAGGTGTTTTGTAGGAGGATGGAGTATTGAGTTAAAAACAAGTTATTGGGAGGAAGAGTCCACAGATATATTATCTACTTCTCTATCATACTTATTGTAGAAAGGGAAGACACTTCTTATTTGAGCAATAAGTGTTAAAGAGCAAGTGAGGGAATTATTTCCTCATCTACTTTTCCTCCTCTAAGCTTTTATGGGACCAAATATCCTTTCCTTTCTTGGATTGTGATTTTAGGGATCCAAATGACTCTACTTCACTAAGCTAACTCTAAATTTTAAGGAAAATGAAGAAACAAAGGTTCATGTTTATATGTTGTGAAACCACCCAAAGTTTATAGTCATCCCGTGATTCTACCGGTATCTGCAAGATTAGGGTGGAGGATTCTACAAGAGTATTCTTTTGATCAAAAATAGTAAAATAAAATTTGAAATGAACAGTCTCTTGTAGATATTTTAGAAAATGTTTTCCTTGTCTCTCTCCTCCATAACCTTTCCCATCCTCCATTCATGTCATGAGAGGACATGAGAAAATTAGTGTATAAATACATAATAGGAAGGAGATTTTTATTATCGTAAGTAAGAGACTTCATGAAGAGTAAGTGAAAGAGTTATAAAGTGTTGGAATTGAGTTTGTAGAAGAAAGAGTTTGAGAAGCTATATAAATACTAAGTAGTGGGAGGATATTGTGATATTATTGATTTCCTTTCTCACTTATTAAGAGATATCAAATCAAGAATCTCCACGATAATTTAAATTGGCCGATAAAGTAAAAAGGAAGAAATATCTGGTTGCCCTTCCCGACTAGTTTTCCCCCTAATGAAAGTTTCCAAGATAAAATACTTGTGTATGTGTGTTTTCACCAAAGTTAATTCATGTCTCTTTTATCTTATAAAAATTTTAGTTCTAAGGCATAATAATGAAAATTCAATCACTAGCTCAATGATAAGTTTTGTTTATTTGAAATAGTATAACAATAGTATAATTGTTCAAAAAACGATTAATTCCTTAAGTAGATAGTTTACAAATCAAGGCATGTATAATTTTTGCCACAATGGCTCCTTATTTGATCAACCCCACACTATGTATACCAATTATCTGTATCTAGGTCCAATTGACTATGATCCAGGTTGGTGAGAAAATTTGTCTTAGTGGACAAATTAGGTGTCTCCACCAAAGTTCACGAGCCTTCCCTTATGCATTGAAATTGTGCAGCTCCCATTATTGTGTAACTAATCTTAATCCTATCTAAAATCCTCGAGTGGACAAATTAGCCGAGGATCACACAAGATCACTCCATAACTCCTTCAGAAGTACTTGTATAGGCTAAAGGAGGAAATTACAACGATGATGGGAAAGGAGGGAAATTAGGCAAGGAAAATTATTGTCGTGAGTAGATTGTAGAGCTCACACCCAAGAAACTGAGTAATTTAACATTCAATATAAAGGAAAGTAACAATGAAGCTAGCGGGATCGATGAATGAAAACACAAAGTATTCATATTCACTTACCGAAGATACATAACTCTTACATCACTATACTTGCAAAGTACATAAAAGAAGGAAGTGGAAGAAAAATATGCTCATAAAAATATGCTTATTACACCAACGATGAGAGGAAACCATGCATACAAAGTTACACGCATTCATACATAATGGAAAGAAAAAGTTATTGCTTGATTGACATTTACAAAAGTTGTACAATGTAAGGGTAAAAGAAGAAATCATATATCGAAATGTAGCTTTATTTCATGTATATGGATGACAAAAAGTCCAACAACATATCACAATCCACTATTTCTATAGAGTGATAGTTCTTCAAAATATGGAATCCCTTGGAATGGAGAGGCCATCCCAATTTATAACAATGTGGATCAACTCACCTTGGCGGAAAAATGACTAAAATATCCATGGATGTGTATCGGAGAGATACCCCGCAACATTGTGACTATTCATTTCTCATTCAACCCGTGACTTTTCACCTTCATAGAAGTGAGGAATAAGTTCCCTTTTTATAAATTAAAGGGACTTTTACGATGTTACTTTATAAAGTCACTTAAGTGAATGAGATGAAACAAAATGATTAATTTCAAATAAAGATATTAGAAAGAAATTAGGGGAAATTTATAAAGGATGAGAGAATGAATGTTTTTCACAACACCTAGAAGGAATAATGCCCCCATGTTTTTGATCATGATGCCTTTCGCCTATCAAAAATCTTGATTTTTAGGGACAAAATAATGAAATGTCCTAATGTACTAAACTTTGATTTATAAAAATTTAAAGTCTAGACATAATTTACAATTCATGAAAAAAATCACCTCAAAATGAGTGTTTAGAAACAAGTTGTTGAGTGATCCCTTGATGACTATAGGCGTTGCTTCATTTTTGAGGTACACTCAAGAAGCTTGAGGGTTGAAACTGATATCCCCTACTGACTTACGCTACATAGCCACATATGTTGGGTTTGTACTCATCAATGGGAAAGATTTAATGAAGTGAATTTTGAAAACTTTTTCCCACCAATGATGAATATTCCTCCCTCATGTGATGCCCTTGGACCCTCTTGGTCACCTTGAGTGTTGAGAAACATTATTTGAGACTTCCAAATGTGAGCTTCCTTATGCACACATAGTCATTGAATTCATTCGATCCCCATACTTGTTGATGAACCAATGGAAATCGTTTTAGCTCTCAAAACAATTTTTTTAATCATTGGGACTCTTTGAGTGATGAGGAAATATGTACCCTATGATCCATGCAACTTAAAATCGAGCAAAATTGAAAAAACTAAGCTGTTGTGTTGTTTCTCCATTGTTTCAAAACTCAATTCCAAAAAAGTTGTAGATTCTTTGTTTGAGCCTTATTTTTGAAATCCATTTCCCATAATTTATTCTTCACTCAAAATTATTACAAGTTAAAGTACTGCAATAACATAAAAAAATCTATTTTTTAGTTGCCACCATGTTTCGCTTCGATTTTAGGACACCCTTTGCTCATGAACCAAAACATGGATTGAAATTTTTCACATATTTCACAATTATTATGTTTTGATTTAGTATGTTGTTAGACATTTGATCATGGATTATTGTTGATCTTGATTTGATTATGATGCATGATGATTATTAGAGACACTCATATGTGGATGATGATATATTATTTGACATGGATGTTTTATGGATGTTGTTCGGACATGTGATTTTGGATATTATGAGTAGATCTAGAAATGATATTTTATGATGATGATATAGTTGTTGATTAAAAATGCAAATGATGTAGTTGTTACTTTGATGTTGTTGTGATTCATTTATATAGTTGGTTTTGTGATTTCATTTATATCATGTTGGATGTTCTGATATGGCCACGAGGCCGAAGGAGGTATTTGTATTTTGCAGGTTAAAAATATCACAACAAAACATCGGGGGATCGGAGACCAACCACAATGGAATTCTAGGTGAATTCGACAAGGTCACCATGGCAACTTGTTTTGTGTGTGTGTGTGTGTGTTGTTTTTTTAGGGATTCCCATGGGGGATTTCCTTTATATGTGACCATGGGTATTGTGTATTTTATTAATGTGGTTAAATTTTATTATTGTTGTATGTATTTTATTAGTAATGTGTTCCTTTCTTTTAATTAATTAAAATTGTGATAGATTAATGTGAGAAATCATATGGTTAAAATTTAAATAAATTAAATTGGGATATGGGAAAGTAATAATGGAAGTTGTTGGTTGTTTGTATTAAATATGTAAGGGATGTGTAAGTTGTGTAAGAGTTTGTGTAAGTCAGATTTTGGAGTATGAAATACTCCACCTCCATGAAAATTCGAATTTGTCCTTGGGGGCTGTTTTTGGAGGCTTGTGGGACAAGTAAAACTTGTCCCATGCCTCTAAATTTAATTTACCAACCATACTTATGGTTGGAGAAGTGATTTGTGACTTTTATAATGAATTTTATTAATCATGTTGCTTGTTTTTAATTGCACTTTCTTACATTTTATTTAATTTTGTTGTCCCTTGAGGTGTGGGCTTTTTGGAGTGTGCAAGTAACTTGTCATATTTTCACCCACCTCTTTATTGTGCTTGGGAGAATGGATTTTGTCTTTTGTGTTTGAATTTGAGGATGTGTGATGTGGCATCCTACATGGATCCACATCATCCTCTTCTCTTCCCTCTTCTATATAATTCAAACTCTTTGCTTGTTTTGGGTTGTTGAATCTTTTTGCATTCTTCCTTGGGGGCACATTTTTTCTGTTTGGAGCTCTTGTGGATTGTGGAGGAATTTGGAGATAACTTCATACTTGGCATTGTTGTTTTGAACTATGTGTTTTGGCATTTGAAGCTTGTTGTTGGAAACAAAAGTAACCATGGAGAGGTAGGAATTTAACTCTCCTTTTTATGTTGTTATTTTCTTGTTGTGTTGTGTGAATGGTGCATGTTTTGATTTATTTGTTGGCTTGGTTGGGTAGACTGCCTTAGGGATGGTGTAGGAGAAGGCTATGGGGAATCCATGTGGGGGGGCATAAGGAATGCCATTGGCATCATAATTTTGTGGAGGGAGTTTGGGTTTGGGATCCACCATGGAAAAGAAATAGCTTGCATTTCTTACTTTGTGGGGGGCATAAGGAAATTGTGGGGGGGCATAAGGAGGGATTTGTGGGGGGCATAAGGATATGTGTGTGATGAATTATTTTGGTGGTTTGTTCTGGTGGATGCCCAATTCCCAATTGGGAGGCATAAGTAGCTTCCCCCATAGACCTTGCTCCTTTGGCTTGCATGATCAAGCCTGAGTTTTGATTTGAATGTTTTCAATTGCAGTTGTAAAATTGTTTTGTGTTGAACTATGTTTTATATTGAAATGTGCATGTTTGAAAGAATGTTGTGTGTTGTGGAAGCCAGTTGTTGCCATGGGTTGAATTGCATCTATTATTGTATTTTGGTTGGGGCTCGGGGCCAATGATGAAGGAAGGCTTCTCCTTTCATTGGATGTCTTGGTTGGGTGGAGAGCATTGCCTTTCCCCCTCTTTTGTTGTGATCAACTTGGAGAAAGAGAAAATGTGCATGTTGTTGTCTTGGAGCAAAGGAAAAATGTAGTTTGATAGTCCCTTGTGAAAACATATTTATTTGTAATCCTTTCCCACTTGTTGTGGATGAAATTGTAATATGTATTTTGTGAAGAAAGATGTATGTAATTTGATTATGAAGTTATATATTTGAATTGTGAAAGACATTTATATTATGTTCTATTTTTTGGAAAGAAATAAATAGAATGTGTTATTTTTTTCAAAACATGGAAAGATGTAAAGATGTTCGAATTTTGAATTAATAAAGAATTGCAATATTCTCTCTCATTGCATTGTTGTTTGAATTGGAATGTTTTATTGTATGGCAAATTGTGATTGGAATCTCTTTTAATTGGAAAGAAAAGAAAATACGTATGAAGGAAATATATTTGTTTTTTTTTTTTGGGAAATATATAAAATTGAAATTTAGATTTGCATTTAGCTTTGAAATGAATTTTTTTAAAACAACTAAATGTATTAGATTAGATTAGAAATGAAATGCCACACTTAAATGATAAAATTGATATATAGAAATTTTCCTTGAAATGAATCTCTTGTAAAATATTTTAAAACTGCAAATTTAAATTTAAAAAAATGCACAGTTCGAGACCTGACACACTTAATAATCAACTTGGAAATTGATATAATTTAGCATGCTAAGACATTAAGGAACTCAAATTGACAAAGAAAACTTAAGAAAACAATTTAAAATTGCATTAAAAATCGAATCCAATCCCTCTAACAGTCATTTTTTTGTCAATTGTTGGAAAAATGCAAATTGAAATCAATTGAACAAATTTACTTCCTAAAACACTTTAAATCCTTCCTAGATCAATTCTCCATGTCTTTTTGGCATGTTGAGTGAAGGAGGAGATCCAATTTAATCAAATTTGAAAGTTGGAAATTACCAATTGGCTTTTTAAAAGCCTACAGATCCTTTTTTTTGTAAAATTGACCCTTAAACTTTATCAAAAAGTAAAATTTATGTTTCTTGTGCAAAGAGGGCATCGAGAGATTTCCAAAAAGTCCTCATTTTCCCAAAAATGAGCTTTCTAGCTCAAGTTATGGCACTTTGAAGTTTTTCTTGCCTTGGCGGGAAAATTTGGGAAAATTTTCCTTAGCGGGCCCGCGGCCCAAAAATTCCCATTTAAAAATCCTTAGAAAATTTTTTTTAAAAAAATTGGTTTTGGGAAAATTTTTAATTTTCTCCACCACCCCATGACAATCAAGGGCTGCCACATGTCCTCACGGGGCAGCGGAGGCGCGACATTTTTTTCCTTAGACCTTTTTAAAAATTTTGGAAAATTTTCCATTTCTCCCCCCCGCCCACGCTGCCAATCATACATGATGCCCACGTGGCAGCTTTGGGGGTGCTAGGGGGGGGGAAAACCTTTGTTTTTTTTTTTTTTCTTTTGAAAATTTTTTTGGAAAAATTTTCCTAAAATTTCCCCATGGCCCCGCACTCCCCCCCCTCTGCCTTGGGAAATCCTTCCCGCGGACGCGCGACCGCGCCAACTTTCCCCTTTCTTCCCCCCCCTTTGGAAAAATTCACCAAATCTCCTCCACCACCTCCTTCCTCCCTCTCTTCTCCCCATGATGGCCCATGGAGTGCCACATGTCCCTAGTGGACCCATGGGGTGCATGGGCATTGTTTTTTTTTCTCCCTTTGGGTGAAATGCCCCAAACTCTTCCACCCCCTCCCCCTTCCTTCTTTTTTCCCGTGATGACTCAGAGGCCACCACGTGTCCTTGGAGGACCCACGGAGGCATGGGCGAAAATGGGAAATTTCTCCATGCAAGGAAAAATTCCAAATGCCACCCCGCGACCCACCAACCCAAAATTTTCCTTTCACCCCTGCTTGACACGTGTCCCCTTGGGGAAAATTTGACCCCTAAAGTCCGCTTGCTCATATCTTGAGTTTACAAGGAGTTAGGAGGACTTCTTTATATCACCGGAAAGGTGAGAAAATTTCCTATCCAATGGGAATGATTTAGGGAAATTTTGAATGTTAAGTATGAGAAAAATCAAGTTGAAACTCTGAGCTTGTTAGAGAGTGGGTATGGGGGTAAATTACTCCCTAAACCTAACTGAAACTTCTAACCCTAAAAAATGAACCATGTGAACTTGATATTTTTTAATGAAGGAAAAATATGTTCTAGTAATTTAGATTTGTTCTGGAACCTAATAGGGTCAACTATTGTTGTCTTGCAACTTGGTTGTGGACACTTCTAATAAAAAAAAAATTATTCCATAATTTTCTAACTAACCTAGGTTGTTTCTTGGGTCTCAAGTGGGTTGTTTTAATGGGCATCACACTTGGTATCAGAGTAGTGGTTCAAAATCTTGGACCATTGGGCACACTAGAAAACTTGGGACATGAAACTTAAACCTAGCACACTTTTAAACCTAGAAAACAACTTAGCTAGAATTTGTATATTTTAGTAAACATGGAAGTTGTGTAAAACTTAGAAAAATAAACTAACTCTCACTTTGGTCTATGCAGGAGGCTCAGATGGAGTGAGAGGAACCTTCACAGAGACTCAGACTCACCACCACCACCACCACCACCATCGATCAGGGTGTAGTAGCTATCCTACCTCAGATTCTACAGACCCTTCAGGATGTTAATGCCACTCTACGTGAGAGGATTAGGAGGAGGACATGCAACTAGTCATGACAGAGCCCCTTCCATCGAGGGTCAGTATCTCCTCGACCCAACGAGGAGCATAGAGGAGAGAAATCCCATGTGGAGTCAGCTAGAGTAGAGTCACCACCTAGGAGATAGGGTGACAGAGTTCCAGAGCATAGAGAGAGGTCTCGAGCCCTAGGCTTAGGGATGAGCATGCAGAGAGACCTAGAGGCCATCAGACCACAGCTACAGATCACATCAGGGAGATCCTAAAGCTTTGGCCCTCACATTACTCAAGTGACATGGGTGGATTTCAGGTAGAGGCCTGGCTAGTGAGCTTGAGTGGTTGCTTCAAGCTTTGTCCTTGTTCTAGCAACATGAAAGCTCATGTTGCGATCCATCTACTGAGGGATGGAGCAGGAGTATGGTGGAGGATAGAGGAGTAGAAGCTCCATGTAGATTCAAGAGATAGTGACTTGGAGCTATTTGAGGAGAGATTCAGGAGTAGGTATTTGTCATGGAGGTTCATATAATAGAGGATCGATGAGTTCCATGACCTCCGACAGCATCTCTTTCTATAGCAGAGTATGAGAGTAGATTTCTAGATCTACTCCAGTATGTAGAGTATATGCAGGATGAGTAGGTGTGATTCACAGGTTCATCCAGGGGCCTAAATTTAGATATTGGAGGTGCAGTGTGGATCCACTTGCCACAGAGACATTAGCTAAGGCCATCGAGAAGGCCTATATTATAGAGGAGACTCGGGAAAGACCCAACAGGCTAGAGACCGAGTCCGGAGCCCACATACAATAGCAGATGCAGGATGGTAGATCGAGGGGGTCAGTACCCCTTCCTCATGGTGGCTAGGGTACAACACAGTCATCCTTTAGGCCACAGCAAGTAGCAGCAGTAGTCCCCCCACCTCATAGACCTCCACAGAGAGCTGATGCATAGAGAGGTCGGAGTATGGGGCCTCCTCCTAGGGGTCCCATCAGGACACAAGGTGGACCTAGAGCTCAGTCAATGGGAGCTCACCAGCAGAGACCTCAGCAGACCACAGCTGGATCATCAGGGTCCACACCACAGACTTCTAGGGCACCTACTGGAGGTGCTACTCATTGGGGAGGATCAAGAGGATGTTTTGGTTGTGGAGTTACTGACACTTTTGGAGAGATTTCCCACAGAACCCTAACAACAAGGGTAAGGCACATATTTTAGAGCCAACTGTTGGTGACACATGGGACATAGCCACAAGATTTATGTAGTGGTTGAGAACCACCAGGTAGAGCATCAGAGCATAGTCATTGAGACCACATGTAGCATTGGTGGTATTCCTACCTCTGTATTGTTTGATTCTGGTTTTTGATTCTTTCATTGCACCATCTTTAGTAGAGCGATGCAGGCTGGTGGTAGTTAGGTAGGGTCTTAGTTGGGATGTCGAGATGGCTTCTGAGCCAAGATCTCTGTAGACTCCTTAGTTAAGGAGTGTGTAGTGGATTTGGGACCTTTCACCACTACCTCAGATCTCCGTATCCTTCCTTTGGGCTCGTATGGAGTCATTTTGGGTATGGATTGGTTATCTACACATAGGGCCAGGATGGATTGTTATCACAAGACTATATCTTGTGTAGATGATTTGGGAGTTGAGTCGGTGATTTCGGGGTCAGGAGAGACCCATTTCTATTCACACCATCTCCATTATGCAGCTTAAGCGGTGTGTGTGATGGGGTTGTCAGATGTATGTTGTTACAGTTAGTGATAGATCAGAGGATGGGTCTAGTGGACCATCACTAGATGATCATCCCATTTTGAGAGAGTTTTTGATGTCTTTCCAGGGAGCTACTAGGGTTACCACCCCCACGTGAGATTGATTTTCATATAGATCTAGTTCCTGGAGCAGAGCCTATCTCACGGGCACCTTATCGGATGACCACCCCAGAGCTCTATGAGCTCAAGTTGCAGCTTGAGGGCCTTTTGGAGAAGGGCCTTATCCATCCTAGTGTATCCCCTTGGGGTGCACCGGTGATCTTTGTGAAGAAGAAGGATGGATCCTTGCGGTTGTGTATTGATTACCACCATTGAACAAGGTAACGATCAAGAATCATTATCCTCTTCCTCGTATTGATGACTTGTTTGATCAAGATGAAGGGAGCCACATTTTCTCTAAGATTGATCTTAAGTCAGGGTACCATCAGTTGAGGATTTTGGAGGTGGACATTCATAAGACCACCTTCCACATGAGATATGGGCACTATGAGTTCACAATGGTGCCTTTTGGTTTGACTAATGCCCCACGTAATGTTCATGAGTTTGATGAATGGGGTATTCAGACCTTCTTAGATCACTTCATGCTCATCTTCCTAGATGACATTTTGATATACTCACGTATGTGTGAGGAGCATGAGGGGCACCTTCGCCAGGTTCTTCAGTGTCTTCGGGAGCAAACTTTACGGGAACTTGGAGAAGTGTGCTTTCTTTCAAAAAGAGGTGTAATATTTGGGTCATATCATTTCTAGGGAAGGTATCATAGTCGATCCTTCCAAGATTAGAGCCATTATGGATTGGCCAACACCCACTATAGTGACCGAGGTGTGCAAAGCTTCATGGGATTAGCAGGTTACTACTAGAGATTTGTTCAGGACTTCTCTCGGATTACACACCCTATCACTTCCCTTCAGAGGAAAGGGAAGAAGTTTGTTTGGTCGAAAGATGTGAGCAGGCCTTTAGGACACTGAAGGAGTGCCTCACCACAACACCTATTCTTGTAGTGCCGGATCCACAGGGTGAGTTCTTTGTTTACACAGATGCTTCGTTGGCAGGCTTGGAGGTGTGTTGATGTAGGAGGGTAGAGTAGTGGCTTTTGAGTCTCACAAACTCAAAGATCACGAGCTTAATTATCCGACCCATGATCTTGAGCTTGTGGTAGTTGTGCATGCTTTGGTTAGATGGAGACATTTTCTTCTTGGCAGAGATTCACACTCAGGATAGATCATTTGAGTCTTCACCACCTCTTCACGTAGCCCAATCTCAATGCTCATCAGTTAGTGGCGTTGGATGGAGTTGCTTTGTGAGTATGACATGGAGATCGAGCATGTGAAGGGGAAGAGAATGTGGTAGCAGATGCTCTCAGTAGATAGAGACATGTGGCTATGCCACCTCAGTGAGCACAATTTTGGAGTAGGATTCTTCAACAGCTTCCTCTTGATAGCTTCTACATTGCATTGCAGTTTGAGTAGAGATCGAGTCACAGAGACCCCTTGAGGGGAAGTTTGATGGTTTTTCCTTAGAGGTAGATGGTCTTCTCAGGCACAGAGGCTGGATATATGTTCCCAGAGATGGAGGCTTGAGGCAGGACATCTTGGTAGAGGCACATCATGCACCCTATTCAGCCCATCCTGGGGTGAAGAAGATGCACGCCACCTTGCGACAGTTGTATCATTGGAGAGGACTTCATCGAGACGTGGCCCAGTTTGTGTCATGATGTTTAGAGTGCCAGAGGTTAAGGCCAGCATCAACATCCAGCATGAGCCTTCTTTATCCTCATGCTATACCGAAATGGAAGTGGGACACCATTTCCATGGATTTCATTGTTGGGCTACCGATGTCGAGATATCACCATGATGCCATTATGGTCACGGTTGATAAATTGACAAAAGTGGCTCACTTTTCTCTAGTGAAGACCACTTATACAGCTAGAGTAGTGGCACAGTATATTTGGATGAGATTTTCAGGTTACATGGGATTCCATGGAAGATCATTTGTGACCACGATCCTTTGTACACTTCACATTTCTAGACTACCATGCAGTATGTCCTCGGGATGAGAATCAACTTCAGCACAACATATCACCCTAAGATAGATGGATAGACCGAGAGTGGGTGAATCAGATTTTAGAGGATATGCTCAGGATGTATGTGATGGATCAATAGTAGTCTAAATGGGAGGAGTACTTGTACTTAGTGGAGTTTTCCTACAATAATAGTTTTCAGAGTTCCATAGGCATGGCTCCTTTTCAGGATTTGTATGGTAGAGAGTGCAGGACACCTCTTAGCTGGGACAGGTTAGAGGACAAGAGTATCTCTTGGACCAGCTTTTATAGGACATGGAGCAGTAGGTGGTGTTGATCAGGTAGAGATGCAGGAGGCAGATAGAAGAAGAAGTATGCGGATCAACATAGGATCGATCCATAGTTTTGATGTGGGCATGAAGGTGTTCCTTCGTGTTAGGCCACACAAGAGCCCTATCCATTATGGAAAAGGTTCTAAGTTAGCTCCTAGATTCATTGGTCCTTTTGAGATCTTGGAGTGTATCGGCCCTTTGGCCTACCATCTAGCATTGCCACCCATAGCTTGTCTCGCATACATGATGTTTTTCATGTTTCAGTTCTCAGGAGATATATTGCAGATCCTTCTCATGTGTTAGATTGGACATCATTGCAGGTGTAGGATCGGGGTAGGTGATGGTGGAGCCCATTCACATCTTAGATCATAGGACCCTGGGCCTTCGAGGCAGAGAGGTTGATCAGTTTGGGTGCAGTGGGACAGAATATGATGAGACTTACAGCTACATGGGAGGATGCTACTTCATTACGAGTTCAGTTTCCACATTTGTTCCAGTGACTTCCAGAGAGGAAGTCAAGTCTAAGGGGGGGGATGTAGTGCCCACTTCCCTTTGACACCTTTGATACTTATTTTGATACTTGTTGATTACATTATGGACATTATTATGTTTTGATTTAGTATGTTGTTAGACATTTGATCATGGATTATTGTTGATCTTGATTTGGTTATGATGCATGATGATTATTAGAGACACTCATATGTGGATGATGATATACTATTTGACATGGATGTTTTATGGATGTTGTTCGACATGTGATTTTGGATATTATGAGTAGATCTAGAAATGGATATTTTATGATGATGATATAGTTGTTGATTTAAAATGTAAATGATGTAGTTGTTACTTCGATGTTGTTGTGATTCATTTATATAGTTGGTTTTGTGATTTCATTTATATCATGTTGGATGTTCTGATATGGCCATGAGGCCAAAGGAGGTATTTGTATTTTGCAGGTTAAAAATATCACAACAAAAACATCGGGGATCGAGACCAACCATAATGGAATTCTAGGTGAATTTGACAAGGTCACCATGGCAACTCGTTTTAATGTGTTGTGTGTTGTATTTTGTTAGGGATTCCCATGGGGGATTACCTTTACATGTGACCATGGGTATTATGTATTTTATTGATGTGGTTATTTTTATCATTGTTGTATGTATTTTATTAGTGATGTGTTCCTTTATTTTAATTAATTAAAATTGTGATAGATTAATGTGAGGAAACATATGGTTAAAATTTAAATAAATCAAATTGGGATATGGGAAAGTAATAATGGAAGTGGTTGGTTGTTTGTATTAAATTTGTAAGGGATGTGTAAGTTGTGTAAGAGTATGTTTAAGTCAGATTTTGGAGTATGAAATACTCCACCTCCATGAAAAATTTGAATTTGTCCCTTGAGGCTAATTGATAAATCCCCATCACCCTCACCTACCACCTCATTTTTTATTAATTACCACCTCATCATGACCTAGCCCTAATCCTAAACTAACCTAATTAAGACCTAAAACTTGGTCTACACCTACACCCATGACTAATGACCCCTTTCTCGCACCCAAAACCGACTTCTAGTCACTTGACCAAGCCCGCAACTAATCTCTCGGGAGAAAAGCAGGGAAGGTGGGCTATTTTACTAAAAATAGCCTACTTTTTCCTTACCGATGCCGGTTCCTACTCGACCGCCGTCGGTTACGTAACCGCCATCGGTTCCCTGTAAATGGCCTCCCCAAACCAAAAACAAAGGATCGGAATTTCATTTTGGATCAGGGTCGAAGGATTTTTGAATCAACAGAGATCATTTGGGAGTGATCAAGAGAGTCCAGATCTTCACTTGACCGAGCAGAGACGAGTGGAAAAACCAGAAGAGTTTGCAGCAAAGGAGATCAACTTGCATCTTCGTCAAAAACCAGTAAGTCACATCTTGCATGTCCTCTGTTATAACATTTCTTATGCTTTTGAATCACAGTCCTCATAAATCCATTCCTGAATCCACTACCCAGCGTGCCATTGCATCTAACTATCATTCTTTTACCTCTCATCACCTCATTTCCTAATATCACCCATAAAACCAGCCTTACAAACAACATAGCTACCCTACAGCACAACCACCCCACAAAACAACCAACCTACAGATCCTAAACCCTACCGACATCGGTTACTAGTAACCGGTATCGGTTATCCTGACTACAACTAGAAATCAGCCTTTCCCTACCCGTTTCAACAAAATAATTTAATTGATATTTTACAGTCTTTTGTGTTGATTCATATTAGCAGGGGAACTGACCACCTTCGAAAGGAAGTTTTATATTTCCTGGGCCCAAGGCAGTTCCCTCATTTATTGTCTAATCAAAATCGTGTGGTCTTGTGTTCTTATTTGCAGGTAGTCCTTCCAAGACAAAAAGGAGTTCTTCGCAGTCAACCTGATCTTTCTCTACGGTACGCGCACACCATCTCGACGTTCAACAGGTATTCCTCCTAGCCCTAACCTTATCTGTTTCTAAAAGGAATGAAACATTTCGAGTGAAACATTTTGGCACGCCCGGTGGGACCCATTTTGGGTTTCTTTCTTTCTTGCTTGCTTTCATATAGGGAGTATACTTGTTGTTTTCTTCTTCTAAAAGATATTCACAAGGTTTTATATTATTTTGATAAAAGAACTTGCTTTGCTTTTACATCTCGCATTAGTGAAAGTCATCTCTTTTGCTTCATCGAATATCATTTTCGATTTGGGTTTAAAACACGTGCATTGCATTACTGCTTGCTGTTTTCAATTCTAGTGAACATAGATTAAGTAACAGGTCATACACGTGGGGGTGATATCCACGGTATTGACAAGAAATTAATCTTACTTTCACTGCACAACACATACCGAATCACTTCACAATTAACACAACAGCTCAAACACCCCCTTTTCCGCGGTATTCCTCCGCCCGATTGAGGTAACCTTATAAGCCAAAACAACTTGACATTTCCCCTAAGTCTTTTGTTTAGGATTGACATCGTTCCGCGTCTAAAGGCATAAGCCCACAATAATTAAAATTAACCCTAGGGTTAGTCTCTGGATTTGCGTGTGCATCTTGCTTGTTTTTAGTTCTGTTTTCTTTTCATACCCTGTCTTCTGTGATCAATAATTGGACAAGTATACTAAACGTTGTTAAAAATCAAATTAGCAGCCTTTTATATCTTGTTGGCCCAGACTTCTTAGACCGACATCGGTTACCTGACCGGCGTCGGCTATAGTATAACCGACATCGGTTACTAGACCGATATCGGTTACTGTCTTTCCCAACTCCTGACAAACCAGCAACCTACCAATTTCACCAGTCTGAGTTTGTTTCTGTTCCTGACAGATTGAAACCCTACTGTGAACTCCTGTCCATGGTTGTTATCACTCGAAAGCAAGCCGCCGCCATGGTTTCACATGCTTGCTCTGTTTCTTTGCCTGAATCACCCCCTTCACATTCTGTGGGGAATCCTACGGATACCAGCGAGGTTCCTAAAATTCCTGTGGGAGATAAGGACTTTGCCAAGTTTCTGGATGCTAATTCTAGCGTTGTACAATACTATTTGTCTCATACCCCTGACCGTACGCCTGATGGTCAGCTCCTTGTTGGTATGCCTATTAGTATAGCTGCTCATTTAGCTCCCACTCCGCCTGATAACACCGCCTTGCTTCCTGCATCTCTAGCCCCGTCTCCCAATCCGACGGCTTCAGAGGTTCATACGACTCAGATTGGCTTTCCGTTGGTTAATCTTGGACCCCACATATCATTACCGCCGACTGCCCCTACCTCATCTCTCTTGCAGACTGCTCCGTTCATGACTTGCTCTCTGCCACCTATCCACACTAGCTTTCCTTCTCAAGCTCCGCCTACCTTTTCTTTCCCATACACGTATCCAGTGACCTCAACATCTTATATGGGACATCCCTATTCGGTCGCCTCAACATATTCATCCTCCATACCTTATCAACACTTAACCCCACCATTGTCCAGCGGAGGCCCTTGGCCCAATTTGCCTCCGTTTACCACAATCGCACCATCATCTCATCCAACCACGGATTTCATTAAACAAATGATGGACAAAATGCAAAACCTGGAGGCTTCTGTTTCAGGAAGTCGTAGCGCCTTGACATACGAGCAAGTTTTTCGGGAGCCTATTCACCCGTCTGTCCCCCTTCATTCATATCCTCCTCAATGGGAATTACCAAAATTTACCCGTTTTAACAGTAAAGAGGACCCTCAACAACACTTGCGATCATTTAGACATGCTTGTTATTTGATTGCTCATGATGATGCCTTGTTACTCCGCACCTTTCCTATGTCCTTATCAGGACCCGCCTTGGAGTGGTACAGTGCTTTAACCCAGCACTCAATCTTCTCTTTTAACCAACTAGCCCAATCTTTCTTGGATCATTTCTCCATTAACATTGCCAAGAAAGTATCTATCACTGACCTTTATGCCATCCGACAATTCGAAGACGAATCTATCGCAGATTTCGTTGGACGATGGCGGGGCCTTATCAACCAACTTACATATGCCTTGCCTCAGGTTGAACTTATCGAACTTTTTACGCGGGCATGTGCTAAGCACATTTCTCCTACTCTTCAAATTCAAACTTTCCGCACATTTGATGAGGCCTTTACCATGGCTCGGAAACTAGAAATTCGAGCCTTAGAAGAAGAGAAATTGCGGTTGCGTAACAAAAACCCCAATTTCCGAACTTCAGATTCCACCAACAAACCTAACACCACCAATCCTCACCCATCGACCGCTTCGAAATCAAAAGGGGCCGTGCACGCGGTGATGGTCAAATCCCAACCACCGTCTAATACCCCGCCAAAAACCACTTATAAGTATAAAGCAGAACCCATCAACTACACTCCCTTGGGAGAAACATATGGTGTGATATTGGAAAAATTGCTCAAAGCAGGAGCCATTACCTTACCTCCTGTTAAACCTCATTCCGGGTTTGATTCCACTCGCGCCATACCTTCCTGGTACAAAGAAAATGACTTTTGTAACTTCCACCGCGTGAAGGGACACAGTCATGAGAACTGCAAGATGTTGAAAAACATAGTGCAGGAAATGGTTGATGCGGGGGATATAGCCCTCGATAATCCTAACGCCCCTGCTAACCGAAATTTGAAAATATTCAACAAACCATTCCCAAATCATTCTTCTAACAGTAATCTAAATCAAGATATCTTAGCCGAGGAGAGTGTTCATGAGATCCATGCAGTCTTCGACTCCCAGCCAAAAGCCTCTATCGAGAAAATTTTGAATCAAGCCTCTCCACTAACACAGGAGTCCGAACCTCCTTCACCACCATCAAGCCAAAGCGAAATCATTCCTTTACCCATAAAAGAGTTAACTGCCCAGACTTCTCTTCTCATCAATGAGTCTGCTTACACCACATCCTTGCAAGACTGTGAGCGGATGTTATCTAATTTATCTATTTCCCAAATGTCTCCTTCTACCATTCTTGTTGTACAAGAGGAAGGCTCGCCACTTCTTTTCTCATCCTTAGATGAGCAACCTCTTGAACCGACATCACCACATTCTTTAAACATGACAGATCCCCTCAAACACGCCCTCCTACCTATTAGTCCTTCATCACCTAAATCTTTTCAACAACCAGTCGACCTCTTAACATCTATTGATACAGTGCCTCATCTACCCCCTATATCACACCCACAGTGGACTGGAATCACAACCCGTCTTTCTTCCGTACAAAAGTTCATATTCACACGTGAGGACTGTCATTCCACAGAAGATAGACAGGTCCTATGGGAACGTTTGAGTACGCCGTATTCTACTCAAATGCAAATGACCAATCCTGAGGCCTCCACCATATACCCGAAGTGTTTACAGAAGCTTAAAATACCCATGTTCTCACCTTCACCCCCCTCACCTCTACCAAATGCCCCGTCCACTTCTATTAACTTAACCAAATCTTCCCCTACACTTGGGACCTCACCAATGCCCAGTCTAACGCACCCGCCTAAGCGACTCGATTTATCCAAAAATAAAGCCGCCCCGCCACCTAGGAGACAAACTCAATCCGTACCTCTATCACAATCAAAACCATCATCGTCACACCTACCTTCCATATTGGGACCTCATCCCTCCACCTTGCATCAATATATCATACCTCCTGCGTTTTCTTTAAAGCAACCTACGCCTTCGCACCCGTACAAAAGAATCCCGGGGTATAAGAACACCACTATCACCCCGTATCCTGTTCACCTATCAACCCTAAACAAATTCCATCATCAAAAGATTTGTTTTCGGTCACTCCTATTTCCCCGTGGTTGTTTTCTGATACCACATCATCTGTGACCTCATCATCCAATATAGCTTCTGCGCCAAAGAAACCACGTTTAGTGAAAACCACGTGTCAACACCCCTCGGCTAAACCACCACCCGTACGAACCAACCACGCCCAAACATTACCAAAACCCGCACAACCAATACCCTCATCCTCCTCCGATTTTGACCCACTCAAAGGATCTTACGCCAAAATCCTTGCTATGTTGGTGGAGAATGCGACCATTTCCCTACCCCCACTTAGACCTTATGACCCGTCTAAACCTCGACCTATAGGTTATGATGAGTCTAAAATCTGCGCTTACCACCGCACACCAGGACATGACGTAGAGGGATGCAAAGCGTTGAAAGCCATACTTCGTCCGTCACCTCTCTCAGATAGAAAAGCTAAGAAAGACAACTTACGAAGAGAGAGACCTTTAGCTTCAATTCCCTCTCCTATATCACCTGTCCCCGCCTCACCAAGATCTATCATCATTACAGCCCCACCTCTCGAAGACCATGACCTATCCCTACCATCTTCCTCCTCTCGTATTCATGAAATCAATATGATTAGTGTTGCTACTCGAGGGTAGAAAAACAATGGGAAAGCAAAAGAAAACACACCTGCGGCATCTCTTTCTCCATCAACCATCCCGATTGCACCACCACCTAAAGTGGTTATTCGCGGACCCGCCTATCCCGTCTCTAATGGCATTGCCCACCGAACTATGATCAAACAGCTTCACCAATCACCCGTAAAAATGACACTATATGATCTCATTCAGACTTCTGAATCTCATCGACAAGCTCTCGTTGAGATCCTTCAAGGGATAGAGGTTTTACCTAATGAAACCTTTCTGTTGCCTCCATTCTAACACCCAATCATGTTGCTTCTCACTAAACAACCTATCTCCTCAACCACTTCGGGCTCTCATGTCAACAAGCAAGCGGCGGTCGGTTTCTCCGAAGATGAAATTGTTGACTTTGGTACGAAGATCCCGACCTGCCCTTTTTTATCTCGGCGTACGTTCGGGATATCCGGGTACGTCGTGTTATGATTGACGGGGGCGCCAGCCTAAACATCATCTCTTCAAAAGCCTTCCAACAAATGAATATCCCCTCTAGCTACATGTGTGCCAATCCCATCATGTTGCGGTCATTCAATGATAATATATTACCTCTACCTTAGGCACCGTGATCCTCAACATTCAGGTAGGACCACGTACTTTACCCGAACTCTTCTATGTCCTTGAAGGAGAGTTCCAATATAACATATTGCTAGGTCGCCCTTGGATCCGGGCTATGGGATGCGTTCCCTCAACATTACATAGATGCATAAAATTTGAGTACGAGGGGAAGTCCTACACAGTAAAAGCTGATCCTCCCCCCTTTAAAACCTGCAATATGTTATACCGCCCTAACGATGTGCTTATACCAATCAAGACACCCATACATTCAACCCAACCATCCTCTTCAAATGTACCTCAACCATCCACCTCAACCGCACCTACGCCTTCAACTGATGAAACCACCGTCGCAAAAACCACTTCCCTTCCCGCAGCTAACATCCCAACCGCAGACCCCTTAGTAGATGTTTTTCAACGCCTTACTGCTGGGGGAGTATCGCCTATATAACGTTAGTTCTTTCCATACCCCACAGGAATACGGACAGGTACATGCACATCCTACCTATGACCGTCGTGTGGGGGAAGTAATCTCTTACGGACCACCCCATTGCCACACCAACCTAACGTATGGGGGTGTTGACGCATCCTCCATTACCCCTGAACCCCCTCTTGGTGTGGTTCCCTTCCAATCTGATTTTCAATACTTGACAAATCGTCGTTTCGCCCTCACCTTCTTGACTCACTGTGCTTGGAAAGGCTTTGGTTTTGGTCTTTATGAACAAGGCCGACATACACTCATTCCCGTGACTACACGCAAACACAATGATCGCAGTGGTCTCGGTTTTCCTGAAACACCTACACAGGAGGAACCTCGTGTCAGTTGTCTTCTAGAAGACAACGACGTCACCCCTACCGAACCATCATCACCCATTTTGCCTTCGTCACCCACAGAGTCAATAGATCCCGAATCTATCCCTCCTAACTTTTTTTTTTCATAAATGCTATCTTCCTAGGTCCTCTCAATTATCAACGCGATAATGAGGACCCCTCTTCTATCCCCCTTCTGTATCCAGACATGATCGAAGAGGATTCGCCTTCGATTAATGTTGTTGAGTGCCAGGATGACGACTCCATCCTCACTTACCTTGGGGCGGACGACTCCTATATTCAACGCACCTTACCGTCTGAAACTCAAACCATGTTGAATGAATCGACTATAGAAATCAACATCCACACGGAGGAGGATCCTCACATTGTGAAGATCGGACAATCCCTTAACACATCAGAACAAGCCGCCTTTACTACCTTTCTCCGTACCCGCAACCAAGCTTTCGCTTGGTCCTACGCGGACATGCCAGGAATTGATCCTACCATTGCCGTCCATAACATCACTCTAAACCCTGATTCCAAACCAATTAAACAGAAATTGAGAAAAATGCATCCACGCATTGCTCTCTTGGTCAAAGAGGAGCTTCAACGACTCCTTTCTGTTTCTTTCATTCTACCTATTGACTATCCTCAATGGATTTCTAACATCGTACCTGTCACTAAAGCGACGGGGGGACTTCGGATATGCATGGATTTCTGGGATCTTAACCTCGCTTGCCCTAAGGATGACTTCCCCCTGCCTAGCATTGACCAACTTGTAGATCTCACTGCAGGCCATGAGATGCTCTCTCTCATGGATGGTTTCTCGGGATATAACCAAATTTTGGTTGCCCCCGCCGATCAACATAAAACTACCTTCATAACTCCTTGGGGAACCTTCTGTTACCGTGTAATGCCATTTGGCCTTAAGAATGCTGGTGCAACCTATCAGTGGGCTATGACCTACATTTTTCATGACATTATGCACACTATCCTTGAAGATTACGTCGACGATCTTCTTGGCAAATCTAAACATCGTAGTGAACATCTCGATGTTTTAACCATTATTTTTGATCGCCTGTTACAATATTATGTCCGCCTTCAACCAAAGAAATGTGTCTTTGGTGTCCTTTCGGGGAAACTTCTTGGCTTTATCGTCTCTTTGCGTGGCATCGAGGTCGACCCATCTAAAGTCAAAGCTATCCTAGAAATGCCCCCACCTACCAATCTCAAACAATTGCGTAGTTTACAAGGTAAGCTCCAATCTATCCGACGTTTCATCTCCCAACTCTCGGATCGATGTCAACCTTTTCATCACCTTCTTAAAAAGGACATTGATTTTCAATGGAGCGAAAAGTGCCACCTAGCCTTTGAAGCTCTCAAAACTTATCTCTTGCAGCCACCCGTGCTTATCCCACCTCAGGACGACCGCCCTTTCTACCTTTACCTTTCCGCCACTGACCACGCTGTAGGGGCCATGCTTGCACATCGTGACTCCGAGAATCGAGAACAAGCCGTTTATTATATAAGTCGTACTTTGGTGGACTATGAGACTAGGTATACACATGTAGAAAAGTTATGCCTAGCCCTATCATTCGTGGCTACCAAACTCCGACACTACCTTCTGAATCACAAAACTTTCATCATCACCAACACGGACCCCATCCATTACATGTATGCCAAACCTCATCTAAACCAACGCATCGCCAGATGGCTCATGCTCCTCGCCGACCTCGACCTTGAGTTTGTCCACCAGAAATCAATCAAAGGACAAACTCTTGCAGACCAACCCTCTTGCGAGGCCCCTTTACCTGGGGAACAATTTACCAATTTTACATTCCCAGACGAACTCATCGCTACTCTTTCCCTCAAGGAGGAGTCGTATCCAATGACCCTCTTCTTCGATGGATCCAAATGCCACCGTGGTGGAGGAGCCGGCGTTGTTCTCATTCCTCTCGACGCTGAGCCCATGCCTCTTTCATTCCGACTCGATTTCCCTTGCACTAATAATACAGCGGAATACGAGGCCCTTGTTCTGGGTCTCCAAGTTGCGTTACACTTAGGTATCAAATCTATCAATATTTTTGGCGACTCTCAATTGGTAGTCAATCAAGTTATGGGCATCTACCAATGTAAAAATGAGGAACTTCAAAAGTACAAACACTACGTGGATTCACTTCTAGCCTTATTTACTCACTATTCTATCCAAACCATTCCCCGCTCCACTAACAAATTTGCGGATACTATGGCTTGCTTAGCCTCGCAAATTCCAGCTTCATCAACTGACTCTGAATTATTCGTCTTGGTCCAACAACTTTTTGCCCCATCCTACTCAACCCCGGTAGTTTGTATGATAAATACTGTGTCTGCTAACTCGCAGGATACCTGGTACCACCAATTTCACGACTACCTTACAACCTCTGTTCTCCCTTCTGACCTTACTAGTACTGGCAAACGCGCTTTTCTTAAAAACATTTCTCGTTATGTAGTTATGGGGGGACTCCTTTATAAACGTGGCTTTGATGGCATCCTCCTTCGATGTCTCACCGGCGCGGAGGTCACCCATACCATCCAACAGGTCCATGACGGTATCTGTGGCGGACACTTTAGTGGCCTTGCCGTGGCCAAACGAATCCTTCGCCTTGGTTATTATTGGCCTACTCTCAATAACGATTGCTACGAATATGTTAAGCGTTGTGTTATGTGTCAACAACACGCCAACCTTCAACATACTCCTAGCCACCCCCTACAGGTCGCCCGAGATCTTTGGCCTTTCTCACAATGGGGTTTAGACCTTATTGGTGAGATTCACCCGTCCTCTTCGCAACGTCACCGATGGATTATCACAGCAACCGAATATTACACAAAATGGGTGGAGGCTATTCCACTCATTTCAACCAAAAAAGAAAAAATTGTAGAGTTCATTAACCACCACATTATCTGTCGTTTTGGTGTTCCTCATCGCCTGATAACAGATAATGGAAAATCTTTCAAAAATAAGTTATTGCAAGACCTTTGTGACAACTTTGGTATTAAACTTAGCTTCTCATCACCCTACTATCCACAAGCAAATGGTCAGGCTGAATCTTCTAATAAAACCCTAACCAAAATCCTCATGAAAGTTGTCAATGAATCCGGAAGAAATTGGCACGATCACATCCCCTTTGCCCTTTGGGCTTATCGTACTAGCATTCGTACCTCTACTAATGCTACACCTTTTTCTTTGGTATATGGTACCGAGGCTGTCTTGCCTCTCGAAATACAAATACCCTCCCTCAGAATATCTCTTCAGGATATTCTCACCAATGATGATTTCCGCCAAGAGCGGTTAGCCCAATTGGAGCTTCTTGACGAACGTCGTCTTACAGCTCTCGATCACCTTCAAATCTACCAAAAACGTATCAAGCGTGCTTATGATAAGCGACTTCATGAGCGTACCTTTAAGGTTGGTGATCTTGTCCTCAAAGAGAATCAACATGTAACCAAACTAGAAAAGAGCAAACGTGGAAAATTTGCTCCTAATTGGATCGGGCCTTATATAATCACTCACACTTATGGATCAGGCACTTATCGTTTAGCTTCGCTTAATGGTAAACCTGAGCCTGAACCCCTTAATGCCTTGCATCTTCGATCATTCTACTGTTGAATTTGGTGTTATATCACTTCTTATCTACCTACTGCTCGTCCCTTGAGCTCATTTACCGCTACATACACTTTGTTTCCTACATCTCCAAATAAAATCAAGCTCACTTCTCACCTCCCCTCAATGATGCCTTCCCCTTTTTAGTCTAGTCCATGACTTTAAAGTCTTAAAATAACACCTTCTTATGGGATTTTCTTGAGTCAAACTTCCTACCAAACTAGATGCTTCACGCCAAAAGAACATCTAGCTATCTAAATTATATATAGACTGCTCCCTTGAAGGACAGCTATATGCCAAATTATTGCTGCTATTATATATAGACTGCTCCCCCGAAGGACAGCTATGCACTAAAATCATATCTGCTACTATAAATAGACTGCTCCCTCGAAGGACAGCTATACACAGTCAGCCTTTATCAGAAGCTTCTCGCATGGATCAGCTTTGTGAAGACCTCAAGAATAGCACAATCAATATCCCTTGTAGACTTCCCGCATCGATCAGTCTATATTCAGTAAAATAAAAGCCTCATTCAAAAGAACTTTTTGGGTCATGGACTTGTCTATTTAGGGTAGGTTCTCTTTCGTCAGAACACTCACTTTGTAATAAGTTCTCCGTACCTCAACTATACCATTCACCTCACCTCACCATTTGTTTCAACTCAAGGGACGTGACGTACACCTGATATGTTGTGATCATACAACTCTTTTCACCTATTGACTTCTCGTCTATGCACCGGTACCTAGGGCTTCAAGTTCGTTCTATGTTGTGTGGTTTGTTTTGCTCTGTTCACCTGCGGAGCACTCTTTCCTCTTTGCCTTGCATCTAGGATTGTGTGTTGATCTTAATCAGGACATGATTCCCTACCACTTGGGTAGGCTAACTTTCGCTTCCCTTATACCTTTTACAACATCACCAATTCATTACCAACACCATCAACCTTACCTTACCAATATTACTATCAATACTTTTACCAACCAACCAATCGCCTAACCATACCTAAATTGCCTGAATTCACCTCTCCCTGATCCTAAGGGAGAACTACATCGGTCTGAGGCCCCTCCTTGCTTTGTGCAATGGGCTATGTAGGCAGCACTTCGGAGACATGGGGTCTCCCAAGGTTAGCTCGACCATCCCCTACCATAACCTATCATGTGTAGTAAATATAAACATTTTTTGTGTATTTCTATTTCATCACATTCCTCTTTATCCTTTTTTCAAAACACCGAAAATCAAAACACAAACATTCTTATTATTATCGTAACTCAAATCAACATACATATTCAGCTTTATTTAGATGTTAAACACATACATCTTCTCTATCATCGACACGCAGGTCGGCATCCTTATTTATTCTTATACCTTGCTAACATTTACTTAGACCCTCACGCCTCATCCCGAACTAGGGGATGATCGTGATCGACGACGCCGCTCACCAGGCCTCTCTGTCCTCAACGGTACCATGGCTATTGGTACCGCCCACTGATCTGCTAATCTCTCCTGTAACATATGAATACGCTCCCTCGCATGGAGGAATCCAGCCTCTAATCCCTGTGCTCGTGACTCCGCAACCACTAACAATCCTCTTGTCTCATTCACCTGCGTTTGGAGCTGCTGCACTAAACTCTGCAGACGATCTCTCTCTGCTGTAATCCTAGCTATGTCAGGATGATCACGTACACCTCGCAGTTCTGCTACCCACCATAACCTATAGGCCTCTGTCGTTCCTGCATCCATTACACTGCGATCGGCTGCTATCTCCTCTGGCCCTTCTGGAGGTGTTGGCCGGGGAGGTGAGAATGCTGCCTCGGCGTCGATCCTCATATATGGTCTATAAGCCTGCGGTATGTCTTGCACCAATCCAAATTGTCGCCGCACGCGATCTAGAGGAATCCTCTCATACTCACCTGGCCTGTGCCCTGCGATCCACCTCAATCGCTCTACACCCCTCAACTCCTCAGCTATATTCTCTGTTACCATATAGTTCCCGTAAGGCCTCCAACAGATATCCACAATCGTCGCCCTCTCCCATACCTGCCTATAATACTCAATGTCACCCGTCACAGCCTGGGATCTTGCCTCTTGTTCTATCTGGACCCATCGTCTGAACCCCAACCTCTGTACTCCGGTCTCTCCTGACTGGATGGGTCGGCCTATTGGTCGCACACACACAATGTGCTCATAGGCCCAACAGTGTAATAAGTATGAACCATCCAATGTAGTCCTGTGATTTCACCTACAAGCCCATAAACCCCTGTATAGCTCCGCCAAATATGCAGGTGCCCATGCAAAAGTCACGTTCCTTTCTATCATCTCCCAAATAACACACATCAATGCCTTTGGAAATCTTCCCCCTTCCGCCCTCGGTAATGCATAATACCCTACCGCTATCATTAATATCACTGCTAACCTTGTCTCCTCAGGGTGTGCTGCATACATTATGCCATACGTAAATGTCAAACCTCGCTGTGTCAAATCTCGTGCGTATGGACCAAATACTGCTGTTATCGCTGCCCGCCCCACGCTAGGCATTGCCTGATATACTGGTGTTCCTATAATCGGGAGTCTCAAAATACGGAACACATCTTCCAATGTCACTGTCATCTCCCCTGTTGGCAGATAGAAGGTATTTGTCTCAGGATTCCATCTCTCAATCAACGCCTGTAACATAGCATGGTTACGTGTGATTCGTGAATAATAGCGGATTCCACTTAACCCCAAACGATTTATCAATGTCCATTCAGCTGGCGTTACATCCGCTCGGATTCGTGACAACAGCGCTGGTACACTATCATTCATCCTCAACCCTGCCTCTGCCTGCATACATCCAAATAACAAACAACCATTCAATTCCTCAAATCCCCCCGGGTTTTTTCTCAAATTCTAGAAATTCCTACAGCAACCGGTATCGTTTACAGCTAACCGGTACCGGTTGAGTAACCGATACCGGTTATCCCTAACCGCTATCGGTCACTGTTAATTACATACACCTTGCCTAAACAACCACCTACGACAATAAATTGCTCGTTTATTCCTTTCTGTCCATACAAACATACCTGAAACCCCTGATTACCTACCCCGTAACACTCACCTCATCTATAACCCTTGCTATCATGTTTTCTTTCTCATATCTACCCACTTAATCTCCCTCTTATTCACAAAACATGCAGAAATCAAATCACAACCAAAACGTTTACCTCTTGGGTTGCAGCAGCTTGCGGTGGCACTTGTCTTCCCTCTCGTCCCTGCCTACTGGATGCTTCTCCTCGTTCTGTCATGATCACCACTCTTTTCAAATTCACCTTTCTACCGTCTGAATCTCAGATCGCATTCACTTTCCCTGTCCCTTTTCTTATCACCTAAATCTCTCATGCAATACCCTGTCTCTTTTCTCCTTATCACTCAAATCTCTCATTCAAATACTTGTCCCAGTCGTCAAAAAGCGTCGCGTTCGCGTATTTAACTTCTTGCATGGCTCTCAAAATTAGAACTTAAGTTGCCACCCTAGCTTTTCTATTTTTAGAAAAGCTCATCCCTAAATAACCGGTATCGGTTATATGACCGATATCGGTCTATCAGCTACCGACATCGGTTCCCTAACCGATATCGGTTACACACCTGCCTTTTTGAAACATGGTTCTTTTCTTCGTTTTTTACCTAATTTTTGTCGCGCCCGCCTCTTTTCCTGCATCTCATCACCATTATCCATATTTGTCCATCCACCACACATATCATTACAATTTCATTAACATCATCTATTTTACAAAAACAAACAAGCCATCAACTAAGGATACCAAAACAAAACAAAACAAAACAAAAAACTATCTATCTATACATCATTTGGATCCAACTCATCAGATACATATATAACAATGTCCCAAAACCAGCACCAAAACATGCAACATTTCATCATATAACATGTCATCCATATATACGTGCAAAAGACATCAACATCATCCATATATCAACATGTCAATTAAACTCATCATACATTCTATATCACAAACCATTGACGAAATACTTAAAAACATTTTAAACACTACATGTGGATCAAAACATCATCTCTATATATATATACAAGTTTCAAATATACAATGTGCCCTGCATCGGGGCCTCTGTGATCTCATCATCCAACAAAGCCGGCACGCAGGCCGCAATAACTATCAAACATCTCGACTCGGCTCGCAGGCCGGTCCCTCATATCAAAAATATACTCGGCTCGCAGGCCGGTATCAACTGTACAACCCGTACTCGGCTCGCAGGCCGGTCTATAATGAATCAATAAATGAATAAATGTAGGCACGCAGGCCTCTATCAACACAACCGGTTCGCAGACCGGTGCCCATGTCCAATATACAAATGTGCAGGGACCCCTCAGCTCTCTCCACCTCCCTCTGCCTGTCTGCCTGCTGGTCCCTGTCCTGCCTCCCGCCTCCTACCTGTAACAGACACACCGGCTGTGGCTGCACCTCCCTGCGATCTCTGACTATGCGAGGTCTCTGCTCGGTGTGCCGCATATGGCTGATACTCAGCTCCGGTACTATCAAGAACATCCTGATAGTACCGGGCCTCCGCTCTCGCCTCCATATATCTGTCCCGTGCCACCGTAGGTACTGGGGCTGGTCCCCGGACTCCTACTGCCAGTACCCCCTGTGCCAGGGCATGCTGTGCTGCCACCGCTGGTGGTGGTGGTATCGTGCACGCTGGTGGGTGTGGCTGCTGGCTGGTGGTGGTGGTATCTGTGTACATGCACAGCTGGGCCGTGCATGCTGCTTTGTGGTGGTGGTGCTGTGCTGTGCTCGCATACTGCGCTGGGCTAGCTACCCCTGTAGGACACCTATCTGTGCCTGTGCAGCAGCCAAACCGCCTGTAATAACTGCACCTGGCCCCTGAGCTGATCTCGCTCTGCTATCACTGCAGCCAAGTCTGGCTGTGCGGCGGTGCTATCCTAGCTGCTCTCTGACCAGCCCACCAAACCATGTATGCTCCCGTACAACCAGCATCATCTACACCATCATCTGCCGGCCTCTCAGCAGCCCAATCTGGATCCACGGGCTGTGGTGCAGGCAGTGGGGCCTCTACATCATCCCTCCTGTACTGAGGGAAGGGAGGTGGCTCGTCCTGTCGCAGCCCCATCTGCCTGCGTACCCTCTCTAGGGGTATCCTCTCGTACTCTCCCGGCCTCCGTCCTGCTATCCAGAAAGTGTACTGGATCCAGCGTAACTGTACTCGGCCTCCTCTGTGCGGGTGATGACCTCTGTAAGGTCTCCATACGATATCTACCGCTGTCAGGCCCTCTAACAAATGTCTATAATAGGTGACATCCCGCCCTGCAAGCACTGCTCGTGGCTGCCCCACGACCCCCAACCACCTCTGAAAGCCGTATCTGTATATGACCTGTGGCCCTGGCTGCTGAGGTAACCCTACTGGTCTGATGCATATGATGTGCTCATATGCCCAACAGTGAAGTAAAAATGTAGAGCAAATCCCAAATCACCTCATCCGGCGATAGCCCCATAGCTCCCTGTATAACTGCACCAGGTATACTGGTGCCCAAGCGTAACAGGTGTGCTCCTCCACCATCTCAAGCAGCACCCCCATCAATGCACGTGGAAAGCGGCCTCCCTCTGAGTCCGGGAGGGCGAAGCAGGTGATCCCGATCATCATCAGCACGGCAAGCCGTGTCTCATGTCGGTGCGCACGGTACATATCACCATACCCGATACTGCATGCTGTGATAGGTAAGTAGCGCGGCTGCATCTCCAAAAACCTGTAGGATGCTGTCCATGGCCGTCTCAGAATCTACCTGGAAGACTGCCTCTCCCTCGATCGGCAGTCGAAGGATGCGATACACATCCTCCAATGTGATAGTCATCTCCCCAGTCGGGAGATGGAACACATTGGTTGCCGGATCCCATCTCTCGATGAGGGCAACCATCAAGCTATGATCTCTATCGATCGCTCTATATCGCTGGACTCCGCCGAGTCCCACCTCGCGCATGATAGCCCAATGCGCTGCGGACACATGTGGTCGCATCCGCACCAACAGCGGGGGCATCCTGTCCCGCATCGTCAACTGCTGACGTGCCTGCAAAACCAACCCACAACATTAGCTCTACTCTTTACAACAATAACACCACAACCCTCTACACCCACTTTTCTTCTCCACCTAGCCACACCACGACTCTCTAACACACCCCTTTACCCACCTATTCTCTACGCTATTCGCCTCCCTCTTCTACCCAAAACAACCCACCCCAAAACACCCCATCCCAACCCAAACAACACCTAACCCACCCCCACAAATTCAACACAACACAATAACTTTAAAAAAAAAAAAAAAAAACCTAACAACCACTACGGACCGGTACCGGTCCCCAATAACCGACCGCGGCCCTCTTCCCACCGACGCCGGTCAACTACCGACCGACACCGGCCAAACACAAAGAACCCCCTCCCTGGATTTTTCGACCGATGCCGGTCGCTTAGTGACGACCGATCGGTCGGTCGTAATTTCCCGGCCGAACCCCGCGCCCCCCACCTCCATTTTTTCATCTTTTTACCTACATACCCACCCAAACACCCTAAAAATCTACCCACCCAGCCGCCTTGGCTTATTTCACCTATCTACCCTCTCCCTTTTTCGAATTATTTCCATTTTTCTAATTATTTCCTAAAACATGTAAATTCCTACCCAAACCCCCAATCTAGCTTAATAACATCAACTAAACACAATGAGGGGTTTCGAACCTACCCGTACGATGACACGTCGTCGTGGTGGGATGGGTGGTGGTAGTCCAGCTCCTCCTGCTCCTCCTGGCTGTGCCATGGCTCCAACTGTCCTCTTCTGGGTCCTCAACCAATCAACTACTGCCTCCTCCTCACTCGGGCCCGCTACCAACTCACTCCTCCAGTCCAATAGTGCCACCTCAGCGAACAAATGCACCAATATCACTATTCCACCTCAGACACCCCAAATCGGTTTTCAAATTAGAAATGTGACAATGACAGGCCGTATTTTTCTTTTTATAGGTTTTTAACATAGAACCGACACCGGTCACATCGTGCCCTAAGGAACCGGCATCGGTTACCTAACCGGTACCGGTCATAGCTAACCGATATCGGTTTTGTCTTTATTCACCCAACTTTCTACCCCTATTTACTAATCGCCCTTTCTCCCAATATCGCCTATATCCACCTTTGCTGAACACCATTTGTTCACCTATCCGGCCCGACCCAAGGCCTCAACCTACCTATTTGGCCCGACCCAAGGCCTCAACCTACCTATCCGGCCCGACCCAAGGCCTCACCTAACATTTGGCCCGACCCAGGCCTCCCACCCAACATTTGGCCCGACCCAAGGCCTCAACCTACCCATTTGGCCCGACCCAAGGCCTCAACCTACCATTTGGCCCGACCCAAGGCCTCACCCTACCCATCTGGCCCCGACCCAAGGCCTCCCTAAGGCCGACCAAGGCCTCACCCTACCATTTGGCCCGAGCCCACCCAAGGCCCGACCAAGGCCTCGCCTACCCATTTGGCCCGACCCAAGGCCCAACCCTAACCATCAACCAACTTTGCCCCGACCCAAGGCCTCACCCTACCCGACCCAAGCCTCACCCTAACCATCCGGCCCGACCCAGGCCTCACCCTACCCATCCGCCCGACCCAGGCCTCACCCTACCCATCCGGCCCACCCAGGCCGCACCCAACCATTTGGCCCGACCCAAGGCCGTACCACTTCCATACCTTACCCAACATCACCAACATACACTCTTATCCACCCATCCTGTAGTTTTTTGTCCAATCGAGCTCACCTGTTCGTGTTTTAGCATAATTAGGGTCCTTGACTTGATCTGTCGACCAACTTTGCCTAGACCTAGACCGTGACGTTTATCTCAACCAAACCAACCATTTGGTACTGCCGAACATGCCTAAACGTTCCTGTACCTTACCTGTTATATACCCTGGAGCTACTTCCTATGCCTTGGATACCAGGATTATATCACCCTTGTTTGGATAAACTATCGACCTTTGCCTATACATTGCTGGTTTGCTCGTCAAATCATGTACCCTAGTCGCACTATTGCATTTCAACATGCGTCTGCTGCCTTGGACCTACCCCACCACCTTACCATCCTCTCTACAACATGTACCCTTTATCAACCCTATCCCTGATTTCCCGTTCACTCAATCTGTGATAGATTTGAGGGGGATTACCTATATCCTTAACAGGAGAAACCACTTCATATTATTGTCCATGCGACTTTTACAACACAAGCTACACGACAATAAGGGGCTAATGTAGACACCAAATTCATGTCTTACGACCCCTTGTGACCCGCATCCCATTTCGCAACCTAACCTCATTACCTAAACCTTACACAATTATTTATTAATTACCTTGTAATTGATAAATCCCCATCACCTCACCTACCACCTCATTTTGCCACCTCATCATGACCTAGCCCTAATCCTAAACTAACCTAATTAAGACCTAAAACTTGGTCTACACCTACACCCATGACTAATGACCCCTTTCTCGCACCCAAAACCGACCTTCTAGTCACTTGACCAAGCCCGCAACTAATCTCTCGGGAGAAAAGCAGGGAAGGTGGGCTATTTTACTAAAAATAGCCTACTTTTTCCTTACCGATGCTGGTTCCTACTCGACCGCCGTCGGTTACGTAACCGCCATCGGTTCCCTGTAAATGGCCTCCCCAAACCAAAAACAAAGGATCGAATTTCATTTTGGATCAGGGTCGAAGGATTTTTGAATCAACAGAGATCATTTGGGAGTGATCAAGAGAGTCCAGATCTTCACTTGACCGAGCAGAGACGAGTGGAAAAACCAGAAGAGTTTGCAGCAAAGGAGATCAACTTGCATCTTCGTCAAAAACCAGTAAGTCACATCTTGCATGTCCTCTGTTATAACATTTCTTATGCTTTTTGAATCACAGTCCTCATAAATCCATTCCTGAATCCACTACCCAGCGTGCCATTGCATCTAACTATCATTCTTTTACCTCTCATCACCTCATTTCCTAATATCACCCATAAAACCAGCCTTACAAACAACATAGTTACCCTACAGCACAACCACCCCACAAAACAACCAACCTACAGATCCTAAACCCTACCGACATCGGTTACCAGTGCCGGTATCGGTTATCCTGACTACAACCAGAAATCAGCCTTTCCCTACCCGTTTCAACAAAATAATTTAATTGATATTTTACAGTCTTTTGTGTTGATTCATATTAGCAGGGGAACTGACCACCTTCGAAAGGAAGTTTTATATTTCCTGGGCCCAAGGCAGTTCCCTCATTTATTGTCTAATCAAAATCGTGTGGTCTTGTGTTCTTATTTGCAGGTAGTCCTTCCAAGACAAAAAGGAGTTCTTCGCAGTCAACCTGATCTTTCTCGATCAGTGCGCGCACACCATCTCGACGCGTTCAACATGTATTCCTCCTAGCCCTGACCTTATTCTGTTTCTAAAAGGAATGAAACATTTCCAGTGAAACATGTGGGACAAGTAAAACTTGTCCCATGCCTCTAAATTTAATTTACCAACCATACTTATGGTTGGAGAAGTGATTGTGACTTTTAAAATGAATTTTATTAATCATGTTGCTTGTTTTGGGTTGCACTTTATTACATTTTATTTATTTTGTTGTCCGTTGAGGTGTGGACTTTTTGGAGTGTGCAAGTATACTACATTACTTTTTTGTTGTGTTCTTGGTATTTAAGCTTGTTGTTGGAAAAAAAGTAACCATGGAGAGGTAGGAATTTAACTTTGATTTAAGCTTTTTTTTCGTTGGTGGTTGGGTAAACTTGCCTTTAGGGATGGTGTAGGAGAAGGCTATGGGGAATCCATGTGGGGGGGCATAAGGAATGCCATTGGCATCATATTTTTGGAGGGAGTTTGGGTTTGGGATCCACCATGGAAAAGAAATAGCTTGCATTTCTTACTTTGGGGTGGGCATAAGGAAATCTGTGGAGGGGCATAAGGAGAGTTTTTGGGGGCATAAGGATGTGTGTGGGATGAATTATTTTGGCGGGTTGTTCTAGTGGATGCCCAATTCCTAATTGGAAGGCATAATTAGCTTCCCCCATAGACCTTGCTCCTTTGGCTTGCTTGATCAAGCTTGAGTTTTGATTGGAATGTTTTCAATTACAGTTGTGAACTGTTGTTTTGTGTTGAACTATGTTTTATATTGAAATGTGTATGTGAAAGAATGTTGTGTGTTGTGGAAGCTAGTTGTTGCCATGGGTTGAATTGCATCTATTATTGTATTTTGGTTAGGGCTCGAGGGCCAATGATGAAGGAAGGATTCTCCTTTCATTGGATGTCTTGGTTGGGTGGAGAGCATTTCCTTTCCCCCTCTTTTGTTGTGATCAACTTGGAGAAAGAGAAAATGTGCATGTTGTTGTCTTGGAGCAAGAAAAAAATGTAGTTTGACAGTCCCTTGTGAAAACATATTTAGTTGTAATCCTTTCCCATTTGTTGTGGATGAAATTATAATAAGGATTTTGTGAAGAAAGATGTATGTAATTTGATTATGAAGTTAGATATTTGAATTGTGAAAGACATGTATATTATGTTCGGTTTTGGAAAGAAAGAATTAGAAATGTGTTATTTGCACCCAAAACATGGAAATATGTAAAGATGTATTCCTTTTTGGATTAATAAATAATTGCGAGTTCATCTCTTTTGCATTATTGTGATGAAGTTGGAAATATCAAATTGTGATTGGAATCTCTGTTTAATTGCAAAGGAAAGAAAATACATATGAGGGAATTATTTTGCTTGTCTTCTTTTGATAAATATATAAAATTGAAATCAGAGTTACATTTTGGGTATAGAATAGTTTAATTTAAGTCATTTAAATGTATTAGATTAGACTAGAAATGAAGTGCCATATTTGAAGGATGAATTTGATAAACAAATTTCTAGAAATGGGATTTCTGTTACAAACTTAAAACTGGCAATTAATTTTAATAAAAATGTACAGTTCGGACCTGCACTTAATAATCAACTTGGAATTGACATAATTTAGCATGCTAAGCCATCAAGGAACTCAAATTGACAAAGAAAACTTAAGAAAACAATTTAACCACTGCAAAATCGAATCCAATCCCTCTAACAGTCATTTTTCTATCAATTGTTGGAAAAATGCAACTTGAAATCAATTGAGCAAATTAACTTCCTAAAACAACTTTAAATCCTTCCTAGATCAATTCTCCATGTCTGTTTGGCATGTTGAGTGAAGGAGGAGATACAATTTAATCAAATTTGAAAGTTGGAAATTACCAGTTGGCTTTTTAAAAGCTTACAGATCCTTTTGCAAAATTGACCCCTTAAAATTTACCAAAAAGTAAAATTTATGTTTCTTGTGCAAAGAGGGCATCGAGATATTTCCAGAAAGTCCTCATTTGCCAAAAACGAGCTTTCTAGCAAAAGTTATGGCACTTTGAAGTTTTTCTGCCTTGGCGGAAAATTTGGGAAAATTTTCCTAGTGGGCCCATGGCCCGAAAAATTCCCATTAAAAATCCTTAAATTTTTTTTTGAAAATTTTGGTTTGGGAAAATTTTCATCTTTTCCTCCGCCGGCCCACGACCCAATCGGAGGCGCCACGTGTCCTCACGAGGTAGCGGCGAAGGTGCGGCATTTTCTTTTTCCCTTAGACCTTTTTAAAATTTTGGAAATTTTTTCCATTTCTCCCCCTCGATCTCGCGGCCTATCACTAGCCGCCACGTGGCGCTTTGGGTGCTTTAGCAGGGGGAGGGCCCTTTGTTTTTTTTAATTTTTGTCTTTAGAAATTTTAAAAAAATTCCCATGACCCCGCACTTCCGCCCTTACTTGTTGAGTGCCACATGTCCCTAGGGACCCTGGAGGTGTGTGGGCGCTATTTGTTTCTTTCTCCCTTGGCGTATTTGCCACCAAACTCTCACCGTCCCACCCTTCCTTTCTTCTTTTCGGTGGTGACTCAGAGGCCGCCACGTGTCCCTGGAGGACCCGCAGAGGCACAGGTGCAAATGGGAAATTTCTCCCGTGCAAGGAAAAATTCCAAACACCACCCCGTGACCCGCCATCCCAAAATTTGCCTTTCACCCCTGCTTGACATGTGTCCCTTTGGGGAAAATTTGACCCCTAAAGTCCGCTTGCTCATATCTTGAGTTTTTGAAGGAGTTAGGAGGACTTCTTTATATCACCGAAAAGGTGAGAAAATTTCCTATCCAATGGGAATGATTTAGGGAAATTTTGGAAGAATTAAGTATAAGAAAAATCAAGTTGAAATCTAAGCTTGTTAGAGAGTGGGTATAGGGGTAAATTACTCCTTGAACCTAACTTTTCTAACCCCATAAAATGAACCATGTGAACTTGATATTTGTTGATGAAAGAAAAAGTATGTTCTAGTAATTTATATTTGTTCCAGAACCTAATAGGGTCAACTATTGTCTTACAACTTGGTTGTGGACACTTCTAATAAAATAAAAATAAAAATAAAAATTATTCCATAATTTTCTAACTAACCCTAGGTTGTTTCTTGGGTCTTAAGTGGGTCAAATTTTTTAATGAGGGCATCACACAACACATACTCTTGAGTTTTTCTTGAAAATCCTTTGTTTCTTCATTGTAGAAATGCTAAAGGATGATGAAAATATGGTGGAGGTGTTGTAGAAGGTGTGACAACATCATAAATGGAGGATTGAAGGAAATGCTGGCAATTGGAGGGAACACTGTGCGTGCGTGAAGGAAGAAGCTGGAAACAACACACAGGTAGTTAGAATTTTTACATGTTTTTGAGTTTTGGAATGGGTATCAATTTTTTGCACCACTTGCACCAATTTCTTGGTGCAATTAGTGTAAAAATATTCCCTATCCTCATTAGGCCACATAGCGGAGTGCGATTTGCTAATGGGTTGAGTGGGGCTTAGAAAAAGCACCTTAAAAAAGCTGTCGAGGGCACATAGGTGACCAAAAGACTAAATGGGAGGGCTGGGAGTTTTTACACCAGCTTCATCAAAGTGTTGGTGCATATGGGACACAACAATGTGCCCTCACCCTGGCTTGACAAGTGGCGCAGCTGCGATTGCACGAAGTGGGTAAGGAAATGAAGTCTGGGGGCTTATTTTGTGAAGAAGAGCTAAAACTTGGTCATGTGGAGGGTCCAGGGGTCAAAATTAGGTAGGGAAAATTTTATTACACCTCTTGCACCAAATATTTTGTGCACTTGGTGCAAAAAAGTGTGTCACTCTCCCATTGGTTGGATTTCTAACCCAAAAATGGCTAACTGTTGGAGCTTGTGCATTGGAGAGCGACTTGTTGGGACCATAACTTGAGTCCCAAGAGGATTTTTTTATATGAAATTGACTTAAAATTACCTTATTAATCCAATGGTAGGAATTTGAGACCTTTATTCCACCATTCACCCCCTGGAATTCAAGATTTTTGTTACGGCTTGAAGGTTATGCGAGAGAAAAACTAGATGATAACATGGTGTGCCAACGTTTTATGAAAGATTTGATTCCACCATATTTTATATATCTGAATCACCTTTCCAAAGGTATCTTGTTTGACTCTTAACTCTTTCCGGAACTCCTAGAATCACTTCTCGAAGCCTAGGGGTTGTTTTTTGCACTATCTGCGCTTGCTTAGGCCTCAAGGACTCACTTTTGTTGAACTTGCTCCAAAACTTGTGAAACCTTCCAAAACCTTACAAAACTAATTGAAAAATGTTCTTGGATCTCTACTACACCTTCTTGATGGATTTGGTCCTTTTGTTCCGTTCCGTCGGTGTGCACCAACTTTGAGAACATCTGAACATGACCTTTTCCAAGCTTGCTAAGAGGCATGTCTTGATGGATATTGTCTTGGAAACGCTTGGAATGACTGGGTATCCCTAAATCACTTATAGAAACATTTAATTAGGGATTACGGTGATAGGAAGAGGAGATCAAAATGACCTTTGAGTAAAATTTTCAAATAGGGTATGGTTGTCATGCTTGAAAATTGAGAATTTTCTTATTGCACATTTACATGACAACATATCCTAACTATGTCGATCTTCTGACAATGTTACTTGATTCTTACACACATCATACACTTGGGGGCATCATGATTACTTCTCTTTCCCCATCCGAACATCATCAAGTGTCCATTGTTTCTACTTATACATTGTGTGCTTCATACTTCATTTTTCTACGTATCATTACACAACTTGATACACATCTTGTATTATCATTACCATATGACACACTCTTGTTCTAAGGTTCACACTTGACTGTTGAGGGCATAATACAAATATGAACCTCACCTTATTCACACTTCATTCTTTGTGCTTCATGATCTATCTTTCTAGCACACGTTTCAAACCACTTCCCCATGACACACTCTTGTTATATGGTTGATTCTTGATTGTTGAGGGTCTTATATAAATGAGCATCATCTCATACTCATCCACATCCATTGGGGCACACTTCTACTATCACATTCACATTGCATACCATTCCATATCACTCATACATTGCATTTGCATATCTTGTTTGCACTTATTCTTCCTTGCTTATACTTACATGTACCCTTTATTTCCCATGATAAATGAATACTTAGTATGTCAATATCTTTTCTATATACACATGCATGTTCACTTAGTCTTTAGTTTTGAATGTAAACTTCCTATAGATCTTTACACGTAGTAATGATGCTTGACATTGTACCTCTTACCAGTCCCACCGAGGCTCTTAGGGGCATCTACATTTTCTACTCTTACACATCACATGTGCTATTGTTTCATTATTTAGTACTTCCTATTCTTACTAGCACACTAATTTCTATTGGTACATGCATGCTTTGACATACTTTTTTATCTTTCTAACATACTAACGGGTGCTTCATGTGCAAAATTTGCTTTGCAAGACTAATTACCACCGTGGTTGTTTATTACACTTTGCTTGACATTATTTTCTAATATATGCTATTGCTTTTGGGATATGCCCTTTGTCTTTGTATGCACACTATGTTTTAAGCCACTTTGGCCCCGATTGTCTTGTGACATTATGAGCAATGTCCCATGTCTACAACTTGATTTTCGTGGGTTGTCTTGCATGCACACTTGTTTGTTACACTATTTTTTCTATTACATGCTTGCTAATTTTCTACTAACAAATGCATCTAACCATTTTGTTTGCATGTGCCTTGGTTTCTACCATGCACATCCCCTTCCCTCAGCAAGGTAACCAATTTCAAATAATCATCAAGGCCTCTCTTTTGGGCCGTATTCTCCTAGTGGCATTGCATGCACCCCAAACGAGGGGGCAGACATTGGGTGAATCAGTCACCCCACACAACAACTCAAAGATGCAATAAAGATATGCACAGTACAAAATCAACACAGTCTATAGTTACATAAACAACTGAGATTTAACTTAGGTCTTTAGTTCAGCACAAACTCTAGTGCCCAGATATAAACACTAGTGCCTGGGAGCTCATGACCTCTCCTAGGCGCCTATGTCCTGGGGTAGATACAATTACTTTCTCAAATAAGCACAATTTACAACAATTCACAAAACAATTTTCATAGTACAGGCACAATCCTCCAGCAAAGTGGAATTCATTTTTTCTCGATTTCAACTCAGAATAAATACAAAACTAATATGGCACAACTCGGAATAAAACAAGATCACACCATTTACATTAGTGTATAATCAGGAAGCAGTTATGGAAGGAGAGTAACACTAGACCTCTCTCCCCAACACTCTTATGCCATGCCATGAGATTGCCCAAAAAACTCACATTTGGAGTGCGATCACCCAAAAACTCGTTTTTGGCATGATATCGCCCAAAAAACTCGCACTTAGTGTGAGATCACCCAAAAACTTGCACTTGGCATGAGATCACCCAAAAAAATCACTCTACACAACATTTTCAGGACATATTTCTATCCTTTTACACTCATGTTCATTAGGTGCACACTTTCCTTTTACTACTTTTACACATATTTACATACTTTTACATACTTTTCAAGAGTTTTCATAATACATGACTTTGACTACTCTTTCACTCTTCTTTTGTAAGCCCATCCTTAATATGCAATAAGAAACAACCCTACATCAAACAACAATAAGCTATAACAACAAACAAGTACAACACAATACGCTTCACCCCTAGGGTCACTTCCTCTTTCTTAGCTTCCACGCTTCATTTTTATCACTTCACGCTTTCACTTATCTCTTCGGCATCTATCACCGTCACATTCTACATAGTTATCAGGTACGCATATCTTATATACTTTATGTTATCGAGCATTCACTTAACAACATAAAGTGGGGAAAATGTAGACATAAAATCACGCACTTGGGTACATTTCTAGGTCCTAAAAGCATACTTGCATTCATATGATTCATAAGCGAGAAAACTAGTAATTGAAAACTATCTTTGGTCTCTATGCTTTGTTTTTGGTCTTCTTTATGATTTTTTACACCCTACAACCCAATCAGTACTTTACTTGTTTATCTATCATGACTTTGGACACCAACGCCCACTGGATGCCAATGCCCGTGCGCCCTCATCCCCTTTGGGTACCCCTGACCCTTCTCTATCTTACTCGCTTCTTTTGGGTCTCTTTTATCTTTTGGGCATCTTATTTTCTTATGGGTTGGCCTTCCAGTTGTCAATTACGAAATTCAACTAAGGGAATCATATAAATACAAAGCTATGTGAAAATAAAGGACCAAGCTCTAAGCATTTACTATCATCACCTAAGCTTGCATCCAAATGCATCTAAGAGCACTAAATGCATCCATCTAACATCTATTCAAGGGACAAGGGATTGCATTTTCTACATACACTGTATAGGAAGGGGAAGTTCATTATTCCATCCACACATCTATTTACATTGATACATCTAGTTATCACCCCACTATCAAGTGCACTTGCACAAGGGCCTCCTAGGGCACGATTCTTTCACACACTCATGGCGCATGGAGTCTGAGATGTAGTGCAACACTTGGTTGTAAGTTCACTTAGTCGGGTGACTTGTCGGGTCAATCTGACTCCCCATAATGCATATTTCTTTGTTTGGATTTGATGTGGTATAATGGGTTTTGCAGGCAAATTTTTGTTTTGTAGGTTACATGTACATCCAACAATCAAGGTGCGACATACAAATGACCAAAAGTGAATATCAACGACACTTATGTGACACCAGAATAATCGATTCGACCACTTTTGCGATCACGGCGCCCAAAAGCAGACTCGACACATATGCGCCCTAACCCAAATCCAGTGTCTGGTTCGGCTTTATCCGACAACTCTAAAATTTACTGATTGCACAATAATGACATAATTTACCTCATGTTCAATAGTTTTCCCAATCCGCATCGATCCGGATCAAGCACAAATCAACTAAGTCCTTTTCTCTCTCTCTTGCACTTAGGGTTTCATATTTTATTAGCTTATTGCTTATGTCATGGTGTATCTAAGCTATACTTCATTGTTTATCTCCGATTACTCTGCAGTAGGGTTTAACATAAATTCTATTTTTGTTAAATCAAGAACCAACTCAACTCACAATTAGAAAATAACTAAAAGTACATTCCCCCAATAACCTATGATTAACATAAAAAAGCTAATTATATTGTGTAAGTAAAACCACATAGTGGGAAAAAGCCTACATCAAAGAGGTGACAGGGGGATGCATGCGAGCAAACAAATAATTGGAAAACTTAAATTTAATGTCCATTTTATTATCATAAGGTATTTTTTGTTTTTGATTATAGAAGAAAATTGAAAAAGTATGATATCTTTGGCATACAATGGAGTTTGGAGCCTTGAATTGTTTTTCTTGAAAATAAATTTTCCAAGACTAAGACTATCTTGCACTAGTCACCAATAAATTAATAAATTCAAATTAATATATATCAACAAGAAATTAAAAAATTCAAATTAATATCTATTGGCATTTGTTTTTCAAATAAATTTATTTAAAATAGTTGTACTACTTAACATTTTCAAAACCTAGATTTATAAACAAAGCAATGATATGACAAATCCTTAGAAGTTAATACATTTTAACAAATGAAAAAATGTACATGTAATAAATGGTGTTTTTGGTATACAGGTTAAAACAATAGTCTTTATATTAGAGAAAAGAACTTGTAATTTTTCATTATGTTTCCTAAATTTTTTAAAAATCAAACATTATAGCATCAATAGAAAACTAGTAAGCATTCTATGAAAATTTAGAAAAGGTACTCCACAAAAGATAGAACAATAAAACAAAAAGTAAAAATAAAAATTTCTTTTCTAATTCTTAAAATATAAAATTTATTTTAACATTTTATTTATAAAATTCATATTCTAATATTGAGATAGTCGCAATGTTTTGGTTCGTTGAAGTAAAATAAGAAAAATTTTAATTAATGGAAAATAAGTGTGGAGAAATAAAGCTTTAGCAAATAAAATAAAATTAAAGTAAAATGTTTTAAAAATAAAAACAATACTTCCATTTCCAAGATAAAAGTAAAAGTGAAACCTAGGGAGTTTAACAGTGGCAAAACAAAATTCTCCACGCCCCAAAATTACACAAATATGACCGTTGAGAGTTGAAAGCTGGAGCTCGAACCTATGGAGTCCAGCTGAGCGCGAGTTATAAGAAACATAATAATTTGAAAAAACGTCAAACAAAGCCGTTGCAGAAGGAATCCATAATGTCCCGTTTTCCTTCATAAGCTGAATTTGACAGAGCCCGTGCCTTTATTTCCTTCATTCAATAAAAAACCTGCTAATTTCAGTGACAGATATCACGGATTGGAGCCAGGGTCGGGGTTTCAAGGGTTTTAAATATTATCGGCTCCCACGGACAAGCAGAAGAAGATGTTTACTGAAGGCCTAGACGAGACTGCCCTCAACTGGGTCCGCGAGGTAAGTGCCCCAAACTGTACTAAGCTCACATTTTCTGCAATTTTATTTTGGGTCTCCATAAACAGGGTGTGGATGGTAAGCACATAGATTGTAAATCATTGCAATAGCTTAAGGGGATTGCTATGCTGATTATACGCGTTTGGTTGAGACACACAGGGTGTGGATGTGAACCCCACTTTATACTCCTCTGAAAATATCAGTCCCAACCTTGCCACCGATCCCTTGATATACGATGCTGCACTTCTTGGTAAGACCAGGAATTGGGGACTCCTGCCACAAAATTGCCGGGCATTCACTACCATTCAGGGTTTCTTGGGCCCCCTCATCTTTCTTCACATTTGGAGGGCAGTGTTGTGTTGGATGTGGATGATGATGAGAGTGTTGGTTCGGCACCAGAGCGCGGTCTTTACTATTCCTCTGGCGAGGATGGGGATTCTGCGGAGTCTGATCTGCAAGAAAACCCTCTGTTACATCATGATTATAGAGGAGGAGTTGGGCAAGGGGTTATATGAGTGGGGGTCATCTTAAGTCACCACATGAGACCACATATGAGTACAAATGCCGATATAGGTATGATAGGCTACAGACATCCAATCTGGAACCTGTTTCTGTGATGGATTCTTGGAGTAGTCATTGTGGAGCGAAGAGGAAAATAAATCCTCAACATGGAGAATCCGTGGTGGAGAAATCGAGGTTTCCGTATGGCAGGCAACACCCCTGTTCTGGAGCTGGATCTTCAGAGGATATTGGCAGTCCAGAGGAATTTCCCAGAAAGAATGGGGAAAATGCTGCATACTATCAAGCAGAGAAATGCACTCAATCAGGTACTAGCCCCGAAGGAAAGCGACAAGAGGATAAGAAGGTCAGCAGAGGTTTATCCCTCCTAATGTTTTATGTTTCTCTTAATGTAAATCTAAGCGCCGATTCTTGTTTGAGACAAATGTGCTTGATATTGACTTTTGATTGCATTTGTTTTCAATCATAAACCTAGGATTACTGTTTCAATTTACACAAATTAATTTCGCCTGACCACATTAGATAGGCTTTAAGGTGGATGGGGCTATATACTGATTTTTTGTTTGACACAAAGTTCTCCTATGGGAATTTCTTTGCAACCACCAATTTAGTGCTACCATCCGAAATACCATTGAAACATTTCACCTACACACACAAAGTAGCATTTCCCAATGTAGCTTTGGGTTTATGTTTCTAATGTCATGGAGCCAATATCCAAATCACTTTAAGCTTTTCCCTTTGCTCTGTGGTTTGCAACAAGAGTTTCTTGATTTTTAAAATAAAACATCTTTTTCGAAATATCTATGCAGGAAACAGACCAAAGTAGCATTTGTGAAGACAGAGCATGGCCACCTGAGTGTGATGTGGAAGATCAAGTATTTTGTTTAACTTCCCCATATTTGTTATTTAATGTGTTGATCATGGTCAATTCATTAATGTTGATCTGAAGGTGATGCTCTCATCAAAACAAAGCATCATGAACATCAATTTTAGGCTCCTCTCTTATTTGTTTGTAGGTATTTCACATACCTGATCCCCAACCCAGGAGCTTGTCAGAAGCAGGAACTCCTAGTGCACCACCAATGTTTGAGCCTGCAACTGAAATAACTGAAGAAGGTGCTGCCAAGACAGAGTCAAAGACCAGCCGGCAACAGAGATCAAGAGAGTCAATCCCAATAGATGACATAAATATGGATCAAATGCATTTCAGTGCACCGGAATCAAAAGATAAATGCACAAGGTAACTAATTAGAAATATCTGCATTTTGTCTTGGCCACGTACTCATAGAATTTAAGTGAGCAGTTGGATATTTCCTGCATGAAAGTGATGAGCAACAAGATTTGAGTTGAATGTGACTAGAGTTGTTGGACTGAATAGCGATTGAAGATCAAGTTCGTAATTCACTGTTTGTTTATTTACAGGCCTGCTAGTGAGGAAGTGGAAGTACAGGCTTCATGCAGAAAAACTAGTTCCTTTTTTAGTCCTCCAGCTTTTTATGTCAGGTGGGTTGCTTTCTTTTGACTATTCATTCCTTCGTAGGTAAAGCCATCATAGGCTTATAGTTTTTCAAGGACAATACATATTTCAAATGCATGTACAGTGTGCATGGCTTTTTAATCATTGTTTTTCCCCTGTTCTGACAAATTACTCATTTCCTTACATTATATTTGGTTTTCCTGAGGAGGTGATTATGTTTTTGTATTACAGTGGCCATGGTGCTTGGCAGGCTCTCCTAGCTTATGAAGCATGTGTCCGACTGTGTTTGCGTGCATGGGCAACAGGCTGCATGGAGGCACCCGAGTTTCTCAATGATGAGTGTGCTGTTCTCCGCAGTGCTTTTGGGTATGTTGTGTCAATAATGTTGCTTTTTTGTTGTTTTGTTTTCTGAGATGTCAACCTTACTAGCACTCATGCACAAAGAATGGTTAAAAATATTTTGTATCAAATTGTTCTGAAGTTGAAATCTTTTGGTTTTTTTTTTAATTCATTTTATATGGTGTAATTGTGTATAAAAACATAAAAGCATAGAGGTCCCTAAAACATTAAACCTTTATAATAACCTCCTTGACCACTTTCTGTGATGATTAATATTAATGTATGGTCGTAATGTGTGTAAGTTTGTCCATTCGCATAGATGGATTTATCCTAGATTATTCAAAAAGTCAAATAAAATTGGAGGGTTTTATTTCCAAAGTAACCACAGTTATTGAGAAAAATGTTCCATTACCTACAGGCTACATGTAATGAATGTTAAATTTCCTAATTCATTTATTTGGTATCTTGTAGGTTGCAAAAATCTTGTTACAACCAGAAGAGGAATTATTGAGGAATGCAACTATTTCTGGGTCAATAGAGGAGACTTCTGCACCCAGGCTAAAAAGAACTGTAGAGAAAATTAAGGTGGAAGGTATGGCTTTGGTTCCATTTAAAGATATGTTGATTTGCATGGGATTACAATATTTGTTGTTGCTAGGAATTTCCTTTCCCTGACTTCTTAGAATATTATTATGAAGCATCAAATTTATTATATATATGAATTCTACTGATAATCAAAGGACACTGGGACTTAGCATCCTCTAAAATCCAATTCTTAATCATTTTGAAAAAATAAGTTTCCTTGTATACACAGTAAGTTATGTAGCAGCTTTTTCAGTAATTTTAGATAGTATGGAAAATGTGTATTTCTTTTTTCCTTTCAGATGTGATTACAATCGGTGTTGCCAGGAATACCCTTTCCCTAACTTGTTAGAATATTGTGTTATGAAGCATCAAATTTATTATATTTATGAGTTCTACTGATAATCAAAGGATATTAGTAGTTAGCATCCTCTAAAATCCGATTGTTAGTCATTTTGAAAAAATCAAGTTTTCTTGTATACATAATAAGTTTAAGGAGCAGCTTTTTCAGTAATTTAAGATAATATGGAAAATGTGAGTTTCTTTTTATCCTTTCAGATGTAAGTAGTTTCCTTATGATAGTATTCATAATTTGGCTGTTAGGTTTCCAATATAGGTGTTTTAATACTTTGGATTTATAACATTGAGACGGAGAATTCTAATCAAAGGACTGTATGCTGGTGTGAGAGCAGTGCATAGAGTGAAGATTAAGTTGGTGGTGCCTTCCAGCTGCAATTTTCCATGTGCGGGTCCAATCCTTGAACATTTTAAATCTCTAGGTAAATATTTTTCCAACATGTGGTCAGATCTTTTGGCTGGATGGGCGGCAGTGAGAACAGTTCATTCTGTACCGCATGCACCACGTCCTACTACCCACTCACAACGCGGTGCTATGTATATGCAAGCTGGATCACAATATGTTCGACAATTTTCTGGAATGATAAAAGCAGGTGTGAATACACTTCGCAACAGCACACCATCAGAAACAACACAAGGTATAGTGACATTGTTTTCCACCTTTGCAAAATGCATGGTTAAAAATCCTGTATCAAACGGTTCATGAATCTAGACTCTAGTACATAAATTATGATGTTTTTACAGAATAAGGATATTTTCTTAATTTCTATTTCGCTGCCTGCTGAGAACTTCAAATACACTTGTTAACATAGATCTTGTAAGATAAGTAAGAACCTTTTCTTATCCAGTTGTCAATGGAGTTGAGAAAATTGTTTTTGTTTTATAATGTTTTCAAAGAACTATAATATATGGTGGAGCATAGACTCTTGAATGATCAATTGGCCTTATCCATGATATTGAACTGGTCTGTTTTGCAATGGTTTTTATACAGAGACCTTTTCATGTTTTCTTCAGTTGAAGAGCTTGATTGAAGAAGAAGCCTCACTGATGCAACCGGGGTCAGCTGTGTGGATGCAACCAGGATCTGGTGATAATCATATCTTGTAAGAGGACCCTCTCTCTCTCTCTCTCTCAAATTTGTTTTTGAAAAGATTCTTTCCTTGGTCAGCCTTTTTAGTCTTCTGTTGCATTTTTTCAGAGATTGACAACTTATTTGAGGTCCTTTGTTTTCTGTCTCCTTTTTTTTTACTAATTCCTTTGATTCAGACACAACTATTTCCTTTAAAGTAATTAACTAATTTGCAGTTATTATGTAGTTCTCCATTGAATTCTCCTGAGTTGAAGGGAATATTCTCTTTCATATCTCAACATCATTGCAATGTCAATGTAATAGCTTTTGCATTATCTTCATCTATCCCAAGATCTTTGTTTTATTTCTGGTTTGTTGTTATGAATTCAGTTTTCCAGAGAGCCAAGGGGATGTTCTTATAGTGGAGGTTCAAAATTCAAAGGGAAACCCTTATGGCCGAAGTTCGATCAAGATTGCTTCCATAACTGATGATCCTGTATGTGATCTCTTTAATTTTAATTTCTATATGTATGTGATTAGAATCTTTTGAATTTTTTTATTGGTCCTCTAATGACAAGCAATTCCTTTCTTGCAGAATGATAAAATTCGTTGGTGGCCGATCTACAATGAAAAACATGATTGTGTAGGAAAGGTGCAACTCTCTATAACTAATTTAAGTACCTCTGGTGAAATGAGGCCAACAAAGGTACACAACAATTTCCTGCCCTTTTTACACTTTACAGCAGTCATTTCCACAAAACATTGATTGGAATATAGTTGAAATGCCTAGTAACTAGTTTTTGGTCTCTCGTGCATCTATCATAATGTGAGGAATTAATACTGGGTAATATATCTATTAATAGACAACTTAGAACATAATAGCCACTATCAAATGTATGGGAGGTCATATCAATCAAAATTGTGGTCTCCTCTAATCCCTATTTTTTTCCATTACATCTATAGAATTTTGGAAATTAATATTGGACAAGTGCATCCTTTAAAAATGTATGGTTAAAAATTGATATTGGTCACTAAAAATGTACTTAAGTCATATCAATCAAAACTGTGATCTCCTATGATCCCTATCTTAATGAGATGTTTTTGTACATTTTTAGGGATACATTGGGGATTTGTGCAATGGAATAATATTGGTATAAGCTCAGCGGATTTTTCTGTTTCAAAATGAAAATATCCATTTTCTGAAATCTGCTAATACATTTGCAATTTTAATGATTATTTCTTAATAATTATTTCAAGAAGCAATTCATGATGATTTGTTATTTTGTATAAGGAATTTTTCTATTTTCTAGAATCCTATGTGATCCCTTTTCAACAAGAAGAAGGAAGAATAGACGTAGTGATTAAAGTAACTCGTTGACAAAGTGTGAACATGGGGCCATGTTGATAGTAGAAAAAAACTTATTAGCTTGAATGGCTAAAGAATTGTATTGTAGGTTGAGGAGATGCAAAGTTGTTGACTTTGAGAAACCCAAAAATCTGATATTTTTGGCTTGTTGTCAAGTTGATCTATATGACAACACTGTGATATTTGAGGATTATTACATATAGTCATTTGGTAATAGGAAATTTATGTGTATGTGGAGGAAATTTGGTGAAATGTGTTGATGCAAAGAATAGGTTGGTGATGGAGGAAAGTTAAGTGGGGAAAGATTATTGAAGGGCATAAAGTAAGATAAACAGTTGGGCAAGAAAATGCAATAAGATAAGATAAGATAAATATATTAATGTCCAACGAATGACCACAAGAGAAAACTAATAAAAGAGATAAAAATGATGAGCAATTGCCCTAACTCATTGACAAAGATTACGAAGAAAAAATCAATAAATAAAATAATTTTAGCAAAGCACCTCAAAGTTGGACATCATTCAGTTATGACGTAGTGGGTGTTGATTGGCTAAAGACCCAACCATATCTCGACCTATTGACTAAAAAGAACCTTTCAATTGTGAGAGGAAGAATACTCAACCTACAAAATGGAGAGGATGTTAATGGATTTAAGTTGATTGAGAAATAGACTCAACTGACATATTCATGTGTGAACCAATCATGTATATGGACGAGAGGTCTCAACCAATATTGGCACTCCATTGATCTTGTATATAACCACTCATGTATGTGGGTGAGAGAGAGTGTACTCAATCTCTTAGGTATATGGTATGATAGGTTAATACTAGACCTACTAGTGAGAGGGATTTCTCTTCACTATCAAAAAGATGATATATTTTGAAGTAAGCTATTCATAGTTCATTTTTTTGATTTCAATGCCCATTGGTTTGTGTTGTTTTTCCTATTGTTTTGTCAACAAACATACTAGTTTGTGCCCTAGGGTGCAAGTTCACAATTGAAACTATTCGCAATGATGAATAGTTAATATCAAGACATCACTATGATGGAGAGATACTAACACTCGAGAGACACAAGTAGCATGCTTGGGATCAAGTAAAATAGGGGATGTGAAGGACCTAATGTTGTGAGGGTTGCTCCTAATGAAGGATCCTATCAATTCTATCACAAATGTTGAAAGACTTGCTAAGCTTGGTAGAAGAGAGAAGGGCCTATGAAGGAGGGAGAAGGCAAGATGACACCCAAGAAGAACCGAGGACTACAATACAAGGTTAATAAATCCTCAAATTGTCTCTCTATTCACATGCAAGTGTTTGAAATGAGACCCTTAGCGAAGAAGCTGATTGAGTTGGCGAGCCACCTATTTCACCCTTGTGCCTTGTGTAGGGTTGGCACTAAGTGGAGAAGTCCGTATTTGCTTCAATTTCAAGTGGTGAGGATGCTAGTTAGTAGAGTCTACAATCTTCTAGTTGCTTGAATCCAAGTGGAATGCAACCTCAACCAAGATAATATAAAGAGCAAATGGAAATAGGGAAAAGTCTCAATGATGAGATTATCTCAAGGTATGAGAGAAGTAGCGAAAAACCCATTGGGAAATCAGATCAGCCAAAGACTTCTAGGTAATAGAAGTAGCTAAAAGCCCATTGGGAAATCTGATGAGCTAGTGGTTTCTAATGATACGTCAAATCAGCGACACTTTAGTTCAGATCCAAGGAAAACTATGTCAACTCACAACAATAATTGAGCCGATGTTCCTCAAAATGGAAAAAAGGAACCAAGAAAAGCATAAATTGATTACTCAAGATTTGTATAGATCTTTCCTAAGAAAATCTTGGTACAAGAGGAATACAATGCTACAATATAGTACTTGTCTTGTGAATTTTCAACTTAAATGATCAATGGGGCTCACCATAATGATCAAATAATATAGCGGTTGTCTTGAAGTCCCAATATGTCCCCAATTGTGATCGGTGCACAATGTGTTGACCTATGAGAGTATGACAATGATGCACACTATTAAGTCCTAAGGTCAACAAAAACAACCAAATTACCAAGCTAAGGATCAAAAGTGGCTTCTAGAATGGGAAGGCTTCCTAGCATAAGGGTAAGGGATAAAAATGTTTCATAGAGGTGCGAATATGTAGAAAAGGGGATCACATTAGAACAAAAGTGGCTAAGTGTTGAGTCCTAAGATCAACTCAAAACAACTTAGTGAGTAAGCTTCTCTGGTTCTCATGTCAATCAGTCCTCTACAAAATGATACGAGGTTAGATGGTCCCCAAAGATCAAAAATGACTCTAGGATGGTCAAGCTTGCATAGACGTTAGCATGTGTGCTTTCTAGTATGAGTTAGAATGTTGCATAAACGTACAAATAAGATAAGGGGATCACATAAAAACAAAGGTTCTCATGTCAATCAATTGTCTACAAAATGGCACAAGGGATAAGAATGTTTCATAGAGGTGCAAATTGGCACATGATTATATGGTCCCCAAAGATAAAAAATGACTCCTAGGATGGTCAAGCTTGCATAGACGTTAGCATGTGTGCTTTCAGGATGAGTTAGAATGTTGCATAAACGTACAAATAAGATAAGGGGATCACATAAAAACAAAGGTTCTCATGTCAATCAATCATCTACAAAATGGCACAAGGGATAAGAATGTTTCATAGAGGTGCAAATTGACACATGATTATATGGTCCCTAAAGATAAAAAATGACTCCTAGGATGAGTTAGAATGTTGCATAGATATGCAAATAAAATAAGGGGATCACATAAAAACAAAGGCGAATCGGCCACAAATTTTCCATGTGTACAATGAATTTATTAAGTGTAATGTATAATGCTACTTACTACACACACTAAAGAGATGTTTTTAATAGTCAAAGGAGTCGCCCAAACCAATCACCGTGTATGCTTACACCAATTTACTAGGGTTGTGCGATGCGCAGGAAACACACAATCCGAGTATAATATGAAAGCAATTGGGATGCTCAATTCACATCAACAACACTATAGCAACAAGATTACTAGTTTCTCGGATGGGAGGGTCTACTCATATCCAATACATCGTTATAACTTTCATCGGGGTCGAGAATTAGGCCTACACATAAGTTCTCCCCTTTGCCTTTATCGTCGCGCTTTATGTGATGGTTTAAATATCGTGATAGTCTTTTATTTAAGCGAGTGGTAATTTTTTTAATGAGGGTGACTATTCTACAGCCCCAAGGTGGAGCCACAAACACATTCACACATCGGGTCACACAAAGAGCGTATATGCTCTAGGACAAGCTCTAATAATACACTAGGCTAGGAATCAAGAGACATGTATCAATCCCCCTTGTCCCCCTTTTTTGCCTCAATACACCTATCACCTTTACACTCGTTGTGCACATTAAAATGTTCACACATTCACATAATAAAATACATTTTTTTACCTCATTCCTATATAGGGTTCATTCATGTTTGTAACCTACTTATGATCCGAAGTGTGTTCAGTGCTCAAATGCTATTTGATTTTATTTTGATGCAATAGTGCAACTCTATGGCCTTCGTCGTGGTGCGTTGTCTAATGTAGGTAGCTGCGTAATGTGTCACTTTGTGGTTTCGTGCTCCATGTCATAGTCATCATGTGATCTCAATCATGTTGGAGAGTATAGCTGATGTACCCATATAACAATCAACAACAATATGCCATTGCATGGCAATTCCCATTCACAAGTGTAGTACAAGCTATCGCTGCCAATAGTGTTAGGGAAAATATACATATTCATCTTTATGCAATTACACATTCCATTCCCATACAATTATGAGTGTTAGTAATAAAGAGTTTCATCCATAACATTCATGCAATCATAATGCATACACAACATGGTTAGGCAAGGAATTACATCCATAACAAAAATCATCATAACATAATCGTGTTTTCATCAAATTGCTTCTCACAAGATAGATAGATACGTATCATTGCTAATAAGAAAGTGTCAAAATGAGGTCCACAATGTCTATATGCACACAAAATCACAATACTATGAGAGAATATACATAAACATCTGAAATTCCCATCACTAGTGTGATTGTACATAGTAGGCAATTCATCGTAATGCAATTACATCTTATTATGTTTTCATCAAATTGCTTCTCACAAGATAGATACGTATCATCATTGCTAATAAGAAAGTGTCAAACCGAGGTCCACAATGTCTATATGCACACAAAATCACAATACTATGAGAGAATATACATAAACATCTGAAATTCCCATCACTAGGGTGATTGCACATAGCAGTAATTCATCGTAATGCAATTACACATTCCATTCCCATACAATTATGAGTGTTAGTAATAAAGAGTTTCATCCATAACATTCGTGTAATCATAATGCATACACAACATGGTTATGCAAGGAATCACATCCATAACAAAAATCATCATAACATAATCGTGTTTTCATCAAATTGCTTCTCACAAGATAGATAGATACATATCATTGCTAATAAGAAAGTGTCAAAATGAGGTCCACAATGTCTATATGCACACAAAATCACAATACTATGAGAGAATATACATAAACATCTGAAATTCCCATCACTAGGGTGATTGTACATAGTAGGCAATACAAAAGAGGTGGTACTCATGTTGTTGTCATCACTGGAGCAAGGAGGGACCCAACAATGGCATCACATGTGTAGTAAGAGGAATAGTTGCAAAGTGCGGAGGAATTTGGAGAAATAATAGTGGAAAAGTGCAAGCATGGAAAGGTATGAGTTTCTTGGGACTAGTAAAGAATTCTGAAATTCGGCTTAAATTCTCGTATGAAATGCGAATTGCTGAAAACTATGTGTTGAAAGTCGGGTTGTGCTTTATGCGATTGCAAAAGTGGAACTAGGGCCCGGGGTTGTTAGCTAGTTCCCTTTTGATTTATTTTAAGGCCTTCAAGTTAATAGCTGAAAAATCCTATGAACTAACTCTCCTTGTAGTTGATAAATTCCTATAACAATTGTAGTGTAGTGGAGAAATCCTGCACTTGAGTTGTTTGAGTGCGGGTCTTGCATTTGGCCACCCGTCTCCTTCTCTCTTTCCTTCAAGTCTATTACTCCCGTAATGTGTGTTAATGCTGCAAGTGGTTTTGTTAAGCGATATTTCATATTTATAATGTGTTCGAGAATGTGTAAACTCTTGTTATACAAGAGCGGTCTTTGGGACATCCTTTGGGCTCAAAGGCGGTAGTTAGTGGATCTCGCTTAGCTAGGTTTGGTTTAGAGGTGAGTTTCTCCCCCTTTCAATCTCCTCTTCAAGACTTGCAAATTATCAAGTTGCGGGAGCGGGGATAAAGAGTTTTCTTAGAAATAAACATATGTTGTGTCTTAGGAGCTATACTATTAATTTGTTGCAAATGGAGTGCTTGTGCTTAGTTGAATTTAAAGTGTAATAGTGCATTGAAAAATATTGTATTCATAGATCTTACAAAAATGTTGAACCTCTATTTCTAAACTTGCACTCGGGGGTAGGTTAGTAGATCTCACTAGTTAGGTTTGGTTGGGAGGTGAGTTTGAGACACCCTTTGGGCTCAGGTGCTGGTTAGTGGATCTCGCTAGCTAGGTTTGAGTGAACACAGATCTCAAAAAATTGTTGAATCTCTATTTCTAAATATGGGGATTTTACGTGACGTGAACTAATAATGCACCAAAGGTTAAGCAAAATTGAAACTCGTAAAGTTAGAAGTTGTTTGGTTGAAAGATACATTGCGGGATTGTAAATGGAGTGCTTGTGCTTAGTTGAAATTATAGTGTAATAGTGCATTGAAAAGTATTGTATTTACAAATCTCAAATAAAAGTTGAATCTCTATTTGTAAATATGGGCTTTTACATGAACTGATGTTAATGCACTAATGGTTAAGCAAAATTGAAACTTGTAAAGTTGGAAGTTGTTTGGTTGAAAGATACGTTGCAAGGATACGTCCTCCCTCCACGGTACCCACAGTACGTATTTGGTACGAGATATGCCGGGGTTACATGGGAGAAACGCCTAGTATGTCTCGAATACTCTTACATAGATCTCAAAAAATGTTTGAATCTTTATTTGTAAATATGGGCTTTTACGTGAACTAATGTGAATGCACTAGTGGTTAAACAAAATTGAAACTTGTAAAGTTGGAAGTTGTTTGGTTGAAAGATACGTTGCGAGGGTCCTCCTCCACGGGTACCCACAGCACGTATCCGATCTGAATACGCCTGAGGGTTACGTGGGAGAAACATCCCAGTATGTACCGAATGCTCCTAGGCGTACTGTGGCATTTTCGAGCTATTGTTGCATAACAATTTATTTTTGTGTTGACTCAGTCAAAGGAAACCCTAAAAATCATAAATTAATAAAAACTTCAAACCCTAAACTCATATAAAACCTATAGCATGGCATTGAAGCATTACTAAAACACAAACTATTCATCATTGGTTTTGCACGTGTAAGAGCAAAGTTCCAAAGATGAATTGAGGAGGCAACCATGACAAGTAGGATTTGTTTGGAGGTAATTATTGTAAGGAGGATGAGATTGGATGCATAGAATAAAAATGAGTATAATAACTATATACATTTTGAACCCGTATAATATGTATGGATGTACCCAAAATGTACCCAAACCAAGGGTTTTGAAAATCGACGTATCTTCGTTTTGAACTTGTACGTGTACCCATATCCCCGGCAACATAGGTTGAAAGTATTAACATAATTAACTTTCCTACAAGTGCATGAGATTGTAAATAGTGTAATTGTTGTAGAGCGAGATGAGGAATGGATTCCCAAAAGTTGAATGGAATTACATCTTTGGATTAGATGTTGATTGAGTAATAATGTTTCATATATATACAAATATAATCTTATTATTATATAGTCCTTAGTGTTCCTAGGAACTAAGTTATTGCGTGATGTAAAATTGCCTTAGTTGCTTTATCGTCTTCGATCTATTTGATTACATTTTCAAGTAAAGAGTTGTAAAAATTATTAATATAAGGCTTGTTTATTAGTGTTAGTTTAATATTAGTTAAATATACGTCAACCACTTTGTAACCATCTTGCACATAATAAAATGATGGACACACAATGATAATGTGTGCAATCCGGTTTCTCGACATTCGTTTTTGTACATTATAATCTTTCTTTATTCTCTCTCTCCACATATTTGAACATTGTTATCATCAAAGCGGGGCAAGCAAGGAGAAAGAGAAGGGAAGAAGTTCAAATCAGTCATGTTAGGGCACAATTCAAGTTTACAATCATCACAAGGGCCTGCAAATTGATTTACAACGAACATTTCAAAAACGATTCACGTAGTTTTGATGAAATACGTGAATCGTTTGACAAAATACAGTCATGGTTGAAAAATCGAATAAAATTAGGATAAATACCGCTTGTGAAGGTGATCGCGAGGACTTTTAAAGTGGTCACAAGGGTTAGAAGACTCATAAATGAAGTGAAATGAATTTGCCAAAGTCGCCATTGGTTTCAATACTAGTCACAAGCATTTATTGCTTACGACACTTCAAAATCGCCAATATTGCTGCTATTACGGTTGCGAAATAAATACCGAAAAATACGGCGTTAGGGCAAAGTCAAGGCACGATCGACATTTTGCCATTAACAATACTCCCGCCATTAATAATAGTTGCGAATGTATCGGATATACGAGTGATCTAAGGATAATACCTGCACTTGGGCACGAATCTCAGTCATTACTAGTTGCGAATCAGGAGAATAAACAACTGATTAAAATAATACAAAATCGAGGGAAAAATAGAGAGTTTCAGATTGTGATAAGTCGAAACAAGGGAAAAATACATATACAAAAAAAAAGGAAAACATACGATTGTTGAAACCATGAGGGCACATGATTGATTGGATTGTGAATCTTGAATTTTGTGACAAGCCAAAGATGTTACTCTTGGAGCCAATGATAAAGAATTGTGAAGAAAGTTTATATTATCAAGTTATTGAAAGAAATATTTTTCAAGAGATGGATAAGATCGTGAAGAAAAAGATGAAGGGAAAATTCCAAGACAAACCAAATGAAGCCATTGTTGAAAATCCACCGGATGTTGAAATTGATGAACTCATTGATAGAGAATGTGTATTTTAAAAGAATCGCAACACTTTGAAGACATGAAGGAATCTAGTGTAGGTAAAGCTTAGTATGGATGGTTGTCCAACAATTCAAGAAATTCTGTAATTTGGGAGCTCAGGGAATTCATCTCAGGAACTCGGGAATTCAGCTCGGGAACTACTCCTTTACAAGGGTCATGGAGGCAGTTTGATGGAGTTCTACCTGGTCAAAGCACTATTTTCAAAGGGAAAGCTTCTGAAGAATGCATGGTCTTATTTGGTTATGTTATTTTAATCTTCTGTCAGTATGTTCTATAGTGTACGCCTTAAGAGGGGGTATTAGAATATAGGCTTATTTATCGATGCTAGTTTAATATTAGTTAAATATTAACTAATAAATGGTTGAAACTACTTCAACCACTTTGTAACCATCTTTCACATAATAAAATGACAGACACACAATGATAATGTGTGTAATCCAATTTCTCTTCATCTGTTCTTTGTACATTATAATCTTTCTTTATTCTCTCTCTCTCCACATATTCTAACAAAAATTGAAGGGAAGGATATAATTTTTATTCATAGAATTTGTATACGATGAGGCATTTAGAACCTTAGAGCACATCCCTCGTTAAAATATATGGAGGGCACCTTAAGATTGTGCATACAAGGAGGACTCTTACTCACAATTCTATGAGGGACTTATAACTAATCAAGTAAATACACAAAATAAATAAAAGAAAATAAGCTAAAGAAAGCCTAGATCTTTCTTTGACCAACTTCTAGCTCATATATTTTGCCTTTCCTTTGCATATTTTTATACGAACGATAAAATGTTAGGAGAAATATCCTAATGCAATAGAAATGTGGGTGATAAGAGATCACGACGGTTTTTGGATTCGAAATAAAATGAAAAGTACTTCAACAAGTGAAAGATTTATATTACAAAGAGAATAAAAAGGACTTGTAATTTTATTTGTAGAATGAAAGACTTGTTGTACTCGGATATTAAGGGAAATGAATTTTAAATTTCTATTTCTGTCAACAATTTTTAAAAAAACTTTGTTTATCCCATTAAGGATGAGTGTTAGATGGATGATATAACATAATGCAAATGCATGTCACACACTAGTCTTGTGTTCTATGTCACACTTATCCCTAGAAGCATGAGTTGCATATTGCAAAGTGCTTGTAAGGGACATCATACATTTTTGAGAGGAGAGCAACCACCATACATTTGTTTCCATGTGTTGTTGATATTTAGAAGCAATGTCAATGCACTTGTGTAGCTTTTTCTCCTCTCACTATAAATGTGACCTTTGAAGGCTAAAAAGTGATCAAGATCACAATGTTGACTTTTGAGGAGTGTTTTGAGAGATTTGTATTGTAGAGTGATATGGGGTTTCAACATCGACACCCTATTTCTTTGAGAGCTGCCAAATTGTGAGGTAATGGGACACAAATGGGAATATAGAATATAGGACGTTAAGATCTCCTTAACGTTGTGCCTATGGTAGCATGTACTCAACAATGTTGATGGCGAGAAACTCTCCCTAACACTAAATTTTAATTCCCATAGTCTTTGTTAAAAGTGACCGCCAGATGGTCAAGCATCCTAACATAAGGGCTTAGAATGTTAGATAGATTGCAAATAAGAAAAATTGATCACATCGAAAAATGGTAATCGGGGCACAAAGGTGCCATCTCATGCAATGAATCCATCAAGTGCAATGGAAACACATATTTCATATTAGTACATTTATTCCTTGAGGCATGAGTGATAAGGCACAAAATTCTTGTAAGAGACATCCTACATCTATGAGATGGAGAGATACACGCACTTATCTTTGTTGGGATGATGTAGAACCAATGTAAATAAACAAGCCAATGCATTTGTGCACCCCTTCATTATTCTCACTAATCTAGATGTGACCTTTGAGGGGCAAGATTAAGTGGAAAGTGATCAAAGATCTTATTAACCATGATGTTGGCCTTGGTGTTATGAATTTTGAGTGTTTTGAGAGATTTGGGTTGTAGAGAAGGATTCAATGTGTATGAGCATCATTGCTAGTTGACAAAAATGCAAGGGAATGAGAATATAATTGAATATAGGAGCCTCCAATTGCTAGTCCCTTTGATGTAGTAACAATAATACATGACATTTGGCATTGTCCCAACGATACCATGTAATGAGTTGATGGTATTGAAGGGGGTGATAATTGTAACACACTAACCTTATGTCTCCACCGTTGAGGGGCAAGATTAGGGTGGAAAGTGATCAAAGATCTTATTAACCGTGATGTTGGCCTTGGTGTTATGAATTTTGAGTGTTTTGAGAGATTTGGGTTGTAGACAAGGATTGAATGTGTATGAGCATCATTGATAGTTGATAAAAATGCAAGGGAATGAGAATGTAGCTGAATATAGGAGCCTCCAATTGCTAGTCCCTTTGATGTAGTAACAATGATACCATGTAATGAGTTGATGATATTGAAGGGGGTTCATAATTGTAACACACTAACCTTATGTTACACCTACAAAGAAATGAGAGAGACAATCTTATGTTATTCACCGGAAGGAATACAACTATGACAAGGAAAACAAAGCTAAGGAAAACAAAGTCAATGAGGGGGTCATTGAATATGAGGTGATCGGGGCTTCCCTAAGTAGTAGACTTGGAGAGACAAATTAAAGAGACACTATGAGTCAATGGTTTCTAAGGGGATTCATTATTATGACACACTTGTGTACACCTTAGTTTCACTTATTAATGATTTCTTTTGTGCAAGATTAATCTCTTTGAGTGTGCACATTAATCTCTTTGAGTGCGCTTGAGATTGGGTTGGGCCAACTTGTAGAAGACAATATAAGTGATTGTTCGGCATTTCCCCTTTGTGACACCATATCACCACTTTAGATCATCTTTTCATCCACTCCAATCGTTGTCTCCCAAGAGCTTCTCGTCCCTCCCTCTTCCTCACATTCTTGTAGATTGCTCACACCCCATGTCATAGCCCTATCAATGACATTTTACAAAAACTTGTTTCAGGTGATGTTATTGGCTAGGCCAATGATGTTGGTGAGACCGAGCCATGACTCTAGGGTATCACCATTAATATATAAGCTTCCCCTTGTCATTTATTGATAATGATATCTAAACAATTTGCTATATTCGCTCACAAATATGCCTTAGAAGGTTAAGAGGTATTAGGGTTTAATGGAGCTTACTCTTGGGGTACATCATTCGAGGTTGGGTCTTTAGAGAGTAAAGAATAACAGATGAACTAGTAAGGTTTTCCTTAGTCTTTGGAGTCCCAATCATTGGTTTACTTGGGTTTTCTTCCTATCCTTCTTGAGCTTTCACCTACAACAATCTCTCACAAGGTGCTACAAGCCAAGGAGAGATTAAAGTGCTTTGGAAAGTCTCCCAAAGGTATCTTTCTTTAATCCTATTAACTTTCCTTTTTTAATTGATGATTGTTTATATGTATCATGTATTAGATAGGATAGTGTAGCATGTCCTTATCTTTTACATTATAGTTATTTATATAACAACTCTTGCTTTGGCCTACATCTAGTTAGGCCCTACATCTCATATCCTTAGTGATTGAGTGTAGATTACCCCCTTTTAGACCCGAAGACCCCAAACTGTCTTTTGGACCGGCTCTTTACTAGTGTGTTGGCCCTAGAATGGTCATCTACTATATCCTAATTTAGATCATTCGTAACTTACATGTTTGGAGTCCCAATCATTGGTTTACTTGGGTTTTCTTCCTATCCTTCTTGAAATTTCACCTACAAAATCTCTCAAAAGGTGCTATAAGCCAAAGAGATAGATTAAAGTGTCGGAAAGTCTCCCAAAGGTATCTTTACGTATCCATATTAACTTTCCTATTTTTGGTTGATGATTGTTTTATATGTATCATGTACTAGATAGGATAGTGTACCATGTCCTTATCTTTTACATTATGGTTGTTTATATAAACACTCTTGCTTTACATTATAGTTATTTATATAAAAACTCTTGCTTTGGCCTACATCCAATTAGGCCCTACATCTCATATCCTTAGAGATTGATTGTAGATTACCCCCTTTTAGACCCATTACAACCTCTTTTGTATACAACTCTTTCTTACAACCCCAACCTATCTTCTCGGATTGGCTCTTTACTTGTGTGTTGGCCCTAGAATAGTCGCTTACTATATCCTAATTTAGATCATTCGTAACTTACATGTTTGGTGAACTTTGACATGAATCTTACCCCACCATTGATTGGGTCACATTCATGTTTTTCTTTTTCCTAGCTTCTTTATGTTATCAATTTGTCAAGCATACCTTGCTTTCCAAATTTATTTTCCCTTTAAAAACCCTAAGGGTTGCATCTCAAGCGGAGCATACTTGAATGGACTCCCCTTTTCCTAACTCAACCATGTTCCTACTTGGATTTCACAACATGTTGGTGAACCGACGACACTACCCCATGATCTTTACCCCACATTGATTGAGTTGCATTCACATTTTTCTTTTACTAGCTTCTTAGTGCTATCGGTTTCTTAAGCATACATTGCTTTCCAAATTTATTCTTCGTTAGAAACCCGAAAGGTTACATTTCAATCCCTCTGAATCGAACATCTTTATAACACTCATATGCAGAACCCACCTTCCAATCTCAAACTTACTCCTTATATCTGCAACAGGGCTTCCTCTAACACTAAGCCATTCCTACCTACTTTGAGGTTACCACTAGACCTCAAGCTAGTCAACAACTTCCCTATCAAGGATTTAAAGCATGAAGGTGAACATGAAGATTATGATGAAGTCACACATGAACTGCAAATTTTCCTCCCTCACAACCCTCAACATAAAGACTTTCACGCGGAATTCCAAGAAAGACCCCCCTCTACGAATTCCAAGATCATATGATTCCTAGTATTTTCTACGCTCTCCCTCTAAAACAAACATGTGTTCACAACCCTTAGAACAACTCAAACCGCAAATTATCTTAACCTTTCCTCATCTACGCTTCATCTACAACTTCACACGTGGTTGACATCACCCTCCTCTAAAACAAACATGTGTAATACACCTCCTCAACCTAACACTACTCAAAATCCCCATTAGATTCAACACAAATGAATATACGCAAGTCTTGATCACATGGCTAACATGCAAACATCTAGTGCTAATGAATTTAATCAAATGCAAGCTAGTCAACAACTTCCCCTATCAAGGATTTAAAGCATGAAGGTGAACATGAAGATTATGATGAAGTCACACGTGAACTGCAAAATTTCCTCCCTCACAACCCTCTAGATACTAGAAAGACCCTCCGCGGAATTCCAAGATCATATTTCCTAGTATTTTCTGCTCTCCCTCTAAAACAAACATGTGTTCACAACCCTTAGAGCAACTCAAACCACGAATTTCTTAACCTTTCGTCATCTACAATTTCATCTACAACTTCGCACGTGGTTGGCATTACCCTCGAATAATACAAATTTCAACCTCAACCTAGCACTACTCAAAATCCCCATTGGATTCAACGCAAATGAATATGCAAGTCTTGATCACATGGCTAACATGCAAACATCTAGTGCTCATGAATTTAATCAAATGCAAGTTGACCAAATCACACGTGAACTGCAAAATTTCCTCCCTCACAACCCTCTAGATACTTGAAAGACCCTCCGCGGAATTCCAAGATCATATGATTCCTAGTATTTTCTGCTCTCCCTCTAAAACAAACATGTGTTCACAACCCTTAGAGCAACTCAAACCACGAATTTCTTAACCTTTCCTCATCTACAATTTCATCTACAACTTCGCACGTGGTTGGCATTACCCTCGGTAATACACCTCAACCTAGCACTATTCAAAATCCCCCATTGGATTCAACGCAAATGAATATGCAAGTCTTGATCACATGGCTAACATGCAAACATCTAGTGCTAATGAATTTAATCAAATGCAAGCCTACTTGCTCAAATCACTAGTTGACCAAATCAAATCTAGTGGGGAACACAAACTTAGTCCCCCACGATCCTTTGTGGATAATCGAGGAACCCATTCCCATAGTCACCCATTCAAAACGGGGTGTTCGAATCTTAAAAATGATCCTTTGGCACCTTATATTGCTTCCATGGACGTTGAGGGAATAAACCTAACCATGAAAGAACACATAAATTTTTGGGTCTCAAAACCTAGCAGCTTGTGTATGGCTAGTATGATGGCAATGATGTGCAAGTAGAATGATGAGAAGGCCTCTCTTAGTACAAAAATGTCTAACTTGTAAAAATATTAAGAGAATGTTAGAGCTAGGTTTTCTTTTTCTCATTTTTCACCATGCTTAAAAAGAAACTTACCAATTTTGGACAAGCTATAAAGATGAGTAAATGTTAAGAGTTTCTTAATTGAAAACCATAGCCGAGATATCATTTGAATTTTGAGGAGAATTGTGTATGGCTAGTATGATGGCAATGATGTGCAAGTAGAATGATGAGAAGGCCTCTCTTAGTAAAAAAATGTCTAACTTGTAAAAAAATTAAGAGAATGTTAGAGCTAGGTTTTCTTTTCTCATTTTTCACCATGCTTAAAAAGAAACTTATCAATTTTGGACAAGCTATAAAGATGAGTAAATGTTAAGAGTTTCTTAATTGAAAACCATAGCTAGTATCATTTGAATTTTGAGGAGAATTGTGTATGGCTAGTACGATGGCAATGATGTGCAAGTAATATGATGAGAAGGCCTCTCATAGTAAAAAAATGTCTAACTTGTAAAAAAATTAAGAGAATGTTAGAGCTAGGTTTTCTTTTTCTCATTTTTCACCATGCTTAAAAAGAAACTTATCAATTTTGGACAAGCTATAAAGATGAGTAAATGTTAAGAGTTTCTTAATTGAAAACCATAGCTAGTATCATTTGAATTTTGTACAAGGTACAAGGCGAGTTACATCTTATCATTCTCCTTTACATAGGGCACAAAGTTATTTAATTTCTTTTAGTCAAACAAATATGTGACTAGTGAAAATCTTTGGGGAGAATGTTAGAGCTAGGTTTTCTTTTTCTCATATGTCACCATGCCTAAACTGAAGCTTATCATTTCCGGACAAGCTATACATATAAGTAAATGTTAAGTGTTTCCTAATTGAAAGCCATAGCTAGTATCATTAGTGAATTTTGAGGAGAGTTTGGTACTAGGTAAAAAGGTGAGTATCTCATCATTCTTCTTTATATAAGGCACAAAGTGATTTAATTTCTCTTAGTAAAAGAAATCTCGGACTTGTAAAATCTTTAAGGAGAATGTTACAGCTAGGTTTTTTTCTTTTTTCTCCATTGTTACCATGCTTAAAATGAAGCTTATCATTTCCAGGTAAGTTATAAAGATAAGAAAAATTGAAAACCATAACTATTTCATCCTCGCCTTTTATTTAGGACCTGGTATAAACCTAATATTTTTGTGTAAATTCTTAGATTATAGTTTTTGAAAGATGGCTTTCTTGGAGGTAAATTTGCATCTTAACTTGAATGCTATGAATTTAATTTGCTTCTAGTGTGTCCTTGACAAGGAAGGAATTATAAATTCTTTCCTTGTTTCCAAAGCAAAATAAAGCACAAACAAAATCAAATCTAACATGTTTTTATTAATTACTATTTTATTTGTAATTGGATTTAGTGTGGGCCTGTTGGAGAAACTCTAGCATATGACTTGGTCCTTGAAGCTGCAATGAGGATGCAAAATTTCCAGTCACGAAACTTGTGTTTGCAAGGGCCATGGAAATGGTTGTTAACAGAGTTTGCTTCATACTACGGAGTATCAGACTCGTACACTAAGTTGAGGTATCTTTCTTAGATTGGTTCCTTGAATTCCCTCATTAATTGGCTTGGTGTGAACTATATGCATCCATTGTCTAATTGAACATTAAAATTTAATATAGTTGCTAGTGATAATACTTTTTCAGACTTATGTGATTCAATTGTTAAATATATAGGTATCTTTCGTGCATCATGGATGTGGCAACCCCACAAAGGATTGTTTTGATCTTTTATATGAATTGCTTGTCCCAATCATAAAAGCTCGGGATGAGAACACTTTAAATCGACAAGAGAGGTAATTTTGTGATTTTTGAGCAACAAGTGATTATTATTGATATTTTTTATTTTCTTGATCATTTAACATCTGTTTTTCAATATCCAAAGAACAAGAAATAACTTCTTGTGCAAGTGCAAGTAGATAAATGATGACTTGAAAAATACAATAAATATTATAAAAATAATATCTGTAAAATATATCACACAGGAAAAGGCACCATCATTCATTTCTTCATGCATTCACCTTCTCTTTGCTAGCACACCCCTTTAGTGGCATATAAGTTTATGCATATAGTAGACAAGGGACTTCTACCTGCAGAATGAACTCAACAACTAGAGTTAGGAATTGGACTGAAAAAGGACTTGCAAGGGAAAGGCCAAGATCTAGCTACATCTTACTAATATGAAACCCATGCTATTTTGTGATTCCTATTATGGGCTTGGGGAAGCTCAGTAGGAATATACCATGTGAAGTGAAGCTAACTAGATGGAGGCTATCTTTGCCAATGCTGAGTTGTAGCCCTGTGAGTGGTTGGGCTACATGTACCTCTTAACAAGCAAGAGAACCTCAGATAAGTCAATTTACAATTAAAAGCTTCTCCATCATCCCCCACTTGATGCTGATATCATGATGTCAGAAATTTACATTATAGAATAGACAAAGACATCATACCTGCACAATAATACTCAATAAATAAAGTTTTGAATCAGGCTAAGAGAAAGGGGCTTGCAGGGACGATGCAATCCTAAGTGCAACTCGCTATTCTGAAATATATCTGTTTGCCGCTGGGATTTCTATTGTACATGTCCAAATCTTAGCACAATGCCACAAACATGCCATTCATATCTAGCCAAATTATCCTTAATCCACAACTTGATGCTGATCTCATTGATGATGTCAAAGAAATTTATGCTGTACAATAGACATGGACATCTACCTGCATAATAATACTCAATAAATAAGTTTGGAATCAGGCTAAGAGGGCTTCCAAGTATGCCCAACTTTAAGTGCAACATACTATTCTGTATATATTGTAAGCGTGTCCAAGTCTTAGCATGAACATGCCATCCATATCTATCCAAATTACACAGATGGACTCTTTCCATTGTAACCATACCTTACTATTGCAAAGTAGCATCCCATGACTGCAGATTTCTAAGCATTCCTTGTGGGCTACATCAAAGCCTCACCTAACCATAAATACAATCCCTTGCTCTTGACCATAAAATGGTTTTCAATCTTCACACATTTCATGCTCTTTTATAAATCTATACATACATTTCATTCTTCTATAGCCATATATGACTAGTTTTAAGGAATCCCCATTGGATGCTGATCACATTAACATTGTTAGATAAATTTACATATATAATAGTCAAGGACATTCTCTTGCTAAAAAAATACTCAATAAACAAAGTTTGGAGTCATGGTAATTTTATTCTCATTATAAAGTTTTGATCAAATCAATGAGAAAAGGTCTCCACCTACCCCACCAAACAACTGTACGCTCCCACCTACCCACGTGCAACTCTCATATGCCTCCCAACCAACAATCAGCGCAAACCAACAACTATAATCTGAGTGGGTCTAATAGCATTTCCCCCTCATGGAGGCTATGGCTGCTCCATCAAGTTCTCTAGAATTGTTGTTTCCTTGAACCCTCCCAAAGTAAGTTGCAAAGAACATTGTCCAATCTCAAGCCAAGAAATCCATTAAGAAAAATGGACTGCAAAGATATTACTTAAGGAACATTGTCCATCTCAAGCCAAGAAATCCATTAAGAAAAATGGACTACAAAGATTACTTAAGGAACATTGTCCAATCTCAAGCTAAGAAATCCATTGAGAAAAATGGACTGCAAAGATTATTTAAGGAACTTTGTCCAATCTCATGCCATGAAATCCATTAAGAAAAATGGATGCTATTTGAGAATGATGAGTCCCTCTAGGTGGAAAACCTTTTTAGATGCTAAAAGAGAAGGCCCCGATCTTCAGATTTATGGGAGCCTTTTTGGGTCCGAAAACACTTTGGTATGGCCCTCTATCTCTATATAGTTGCGGAAAGAATCACACTTAGTATAGTAGGCCCCTATCTACAACTATATATGGGTTGGGTGGGGTGGAATAACAGCTCTATTGGGAGCTACTATGGCCCTTGCTCGAAAAGATCTTACAAGAGGCTCGTCTCCTATCCTCTATATCCGAATAGAGAAGAGACACATGTACGAACACGCTATTTCTATAGAGTAGGCCGTGACGCCCCCTCACCCCCAAATCCTTGATTGCCCTATCTATATATATGGGGTGGGAAGTCCCCCATCCACCTTCGGGGACTCGCTCTTCTAGGCCTTCTAGCACGATACGAGACATCTAGGATAAGGGGAGTATTATATTCTATAGGGGATGGTCCCCCATCTACTTTAGGGAGGGCAGCAATTGGTCGATCGAGTGGTACTATCTATAGCCGATTAGGAGTCACCACCCCCACCCTATTTATCATTCTTTGTGTCCATTCATTCCCGCATAACTATCAAATCTCAGCCCCCACACCCTCCCCCATGTGAGTCGGATAATGGATGGGCCCATGAGATCTTACCCACACAGAGTGAAATCCTATGGATGAAGCGAAAACGGCTCCCATGGGAGGTACATAATGGGGATGTGCAACCACGTAATGAGTATCATGCGAAACATGTTTAATCCTATGGTGGATAGAAAGATCTATCAGATGGCATAGGTTTACAAGGTTGTCATTCTACTTAGTATAGAGTTGACTCAAACACGAACTCATAGCATTTTGAAATATAAAATGTCGTTATTTTAGTCGGATAATGGATGGGCCCATGAGATCTTACCCACACAGAGTGAAATCCTATGGATGAAGCGAAAATGGATCCCATGGGAGGTACATAATGGGGATGCACAACCATGTAATGAGTATCATGCGAACAATGTTTAGTGGGTCCTCCTATGGTGGACAGAAAGATCTATTGTAGATGGCATAGGTTTACAAGAGTTGTCATTCTACTATAAAGAACTATAGAGTTGACTCAAACACGTAACTCATAGCATTTTGAAATATAAAATGTCGTTATTTTAGTCGGATAATGGATGGGCCCATGAGATCTTACCCACACAGAGTGAAATCCTATGGATGAAGCGAAAACGGCTCCCATGGGAGGTACATAATGGGGATGTGCAACCACGTAATGAGTATCATGCGGAACAATGTTTAGTGGGTCCTCCTATGGTGGATAGAAAGATCTATCAGAGATGGCATAGGTTTACAAGGTTGTCATTCTACTATAAAGAACTATAGAGTTGACTCAAACACGAACTCATAGCATTTTGAAATATAAAATGTCGTTATTTTAGTCGGATAATGGATGGGCCCATGAGATCTTACCCACACAGAGTGAAATCCTATGGATGAAGCGAAAATGGATCCCATGGGAGGTACATAATGGGGATGCACAACCATGTAATGAGTATCATGCGTAACAATGTTTAGTGGGTCCTCCTATGGTGGATAGAAAGATCTATTGTAGATGGCATAGGTTTACAAGGTTGTCATTCTACTATAGCAACTATAGAGTTGACTCAAACACACAACTCATAGCATTTTGAAATATAAAATGTCGTTATTTTAGTCGGATAATGGATGGGCACATGAGATCTTACCCACACGGGAGTGAAATCCTATGGATGAAGCAAAAATGGATCCCATGGGAGGTACATAATGGGGATGCACAACCATGCAATGAGTATCATGCGAAACAATGTTTAGTGGGTCCTCCTATGGTGGATAGAAAGATCTATTGTAGATGGCATAGGTTTACAAGGTTGTCATTCTACTATAAAGCAACTATAGAGTTGACTCAAACACGAACTCATAGCATTTTGAGATATAAAATGTGGTTATTTTTGGCCTTTAAGGCTGATAAAGCACATGGTTAGAAATAAACAAAGGCAAGGACGATTTATTCTAGAATCTAAACATTACACTTTTCTCTTAAAATTCCAAGTCCAACATAGGGTCAAACTTGGAGCTTTGATGGTCATAATTTTCTTTGGTTGCTTCATGTATTTGTTTAGGTATGCGGCATAATGATACTGTAGTAATTACACACATCATGAACATCCTAGAATACCGATACACCTCTTGCGGGTTGAGAAATGGGTCGGGTGCGTATCCCATATGGATATGGTATGGGACCACGCAGATATGTCTGGACGATTTGGACATGCTTGGATACACTTACAACTATATTTGGACCATTTAGGATGTCTCCGGCAGAAAAACATCTTTTGAATCTTTTTAATTTATTTTTCAACATTCCAAAAAAACAATACAATGAGAACCCTAAAAAAGTAAAAAGGCAACGTAAAACAACAAAAAACACAATAAAAGCACTTTACTCTCATTCCTTCATACCTCTTAGTAGTGTTTTGTGGTTATTTTGTTTTTATATGCATACTAGGTGGATATGGTATGGGACCATGCGGATATGTCTTGGATGATTTGGACATGTTCGGATACACTTACAATGTATCTGGACCATTTAGGATGTCTCCGACAGAAAAACATCTTTTGAATCTTTTTAATTTATTTTTCAACATTCCGAAAAAAACAATACAATGAGAACCCTAAAAAAGTAAAAAGGCAACGTAAAACAACAAAAAACACAATAAAAGCACTGTACTCTCATTCCTTCATACCTCTTAGTAGTGTTTTGTGGTTATTTTGTTTTTTATATGCATACTAGGCGGTTAATTCCTATTTATTTGGCTAGAACTTATATATTTTTAATTTTTTTATACATTTATTGTATGGCAGTATTTGAGGGGAAAAAGCGCTCTATCTGTGTATGAAATTCTTTGTATCCCTACCCGTATCCCAAACTTATTGGAAACTTAGTGTATATCATTACGAACATATATATACCAATATCACATGGAGGATCTTGATGTTCCTCAAAACCAATGGAATCCTGCATTTTAGAGTGAATACAGCAGTGATTGGTCAGAAGTAAACAACTCGAGTCATATAAGGTACAAAATAAACTTAACTCATGACACATTTATTTCTAAGTTCTCCATGCTCACGCTGCATTGGATTCCCCTCTTAGGATTGGTTGTAAAATGGGATGAAATCAGCTGAAAATAATACAAGTTGGACCCACCACCCCTAAGGTCAATCCTAGAGTGGAAAAAACTCTTTCAGGCACAGAGAATAAGAATACCCTAGTAGCACACACATATACATCATATATGTATGTATGTGTATATATATATATATATATATATATATAGAGTGAATACAGCAGTGAGTGGTCACAAGTAAACAACTCGAGTCATATAAGCTACAAAATAAACTTAACTTATGTATATATATATATATATATATATATGTATGTATATATGTAGAGTGAATACAGCAGTGAGTGGTCAGAAGTAAACAACTCGAATCATATAAGCTACAAAATAAACTTAACTTATGATGCATCTATTTCTAAGTTCTCCATGCTCCCGTTGCATTGGATCCACCACCCCTAAGGTTAATAAACTTAGGCTTGGTTGTAAAATGGTCTGAAATCAGCTGAAAATAATATAAGTTGGATCCACCAGCCCTAAGGTTAATAAACTTAGGCTTGGTTGTAAAATGGGCGAAATCAGCTGAAAATAATATAAGTTGGATCGACCACCCCTAAGGTTAATCCTGGAAGGGAATTTTTTTTTCAGGCACAGAATAAGAATATGCTAGTATCAGCCACATACATCACATCATATTTATCCATATCAAGCACATATAAATACTCAAATAGCACATAGCTATCCATATTAAAAATAGCAATCAACCGTTTCACCTAGTAAGTACAGAATAAAGTTTAACTTATAATGCATTGGTCAGTTTTCCATGGCATCCTTGCATTGGATACCCTTAGATTTGGTGGTAAAACAGGCTGAAAATATCGCGAAACTTAGTGTCTCTGAGTTATAAGGGCTGGCTGCTTTGCACTCTATTCTTACAGGGCTCTTTGGGGATATGAAAGTGTCCAAGAGGTATTGAATACTTTCCTTGTACAAGAAAAATCTTTGGTGGCAATTACTGAGGACAAAGGAATAAGATGCCTACCTTTCCTTGTACAAAAAAATCAGCACCCTGATGATCTTCTACAAAGGAAGAAGTCCTAAGACAATGAAATAAGATGCCTACCTTTCCTTGTACAAGAAAAATCAGCACCCTGATGATCTCCTACATATGTGGGCCTTTACAATGCCTAAATAGATTTTTTTAAAAATGATGGTGACCGTATGAGTACTTGAGTTTTTGTTCAGATAGGGCCTTTTAAAACTTTTCAAGGTTCCTATTGTACTTAATGAAGTTACTAGTACAGTTGCAGGCATGGGTACAGAGATTCACCCTTCTATTTTGGACGTACAGTATATCCCTACAAAAACTGTAAAATTTATGTGTACAAAATTAGAAAAACTAACCATCCTATCAATGTTATATGCATAAAATACTAATAAACAAAACACTACTAATAATTGATAATTCAAAATATTAAATGAATCATTGCATTTGATATATCACTTAGGTTTATGTTATTTTCTCAAAATAGGAAAATCGTCAGTGGTCATCCGTCATAGTTGATCTCAAGAACTACATGAAAAAATCATTATATTGCTCTTCATTGGTTCATTCGAACTGGATGCAGTAGTACTAACAGCTATTTAGTTAATTGTGTTTTAAATTTATTGATCGTATTTTAAATCCATTTAATTTTTCTCTTTGTTTTTACTATTACTGCTGTACCCAGACCAGATCTGTTTCTTTTTATTATGACAGTAAGGTACCCAGCATAATGATAAAAACTGTGACATAACTGTACTGGTATGGACATGGGTCTCGAAAGCAGTACCCGGTAACATAGCTCTTATACCAGAGGTCTCCAATACCATTTTGAGGCCATTACATTTATGAAAAGTGACTAGATTCTACCTTAAATACTAGTACACAATATGTTTAACCTTCCCAGTGCCTAGTAGGTATTTAGTTAATCGTGTTTTAAATTTATTGATCGTATTTTAAATCCATTTAGTTTTTCTCTTTGTTTTTATTATTACTGCTGTACCCAGACCAGATCTGTTTCTTTTTATTATGACAGTAAGGTACCCAGCATAATGATAAAAACTGTGACATAACTGTACTGGTATGGACACGAGTCTCGAAAGCAGTACCCGGTAACATAGCTCTTATACCAGAGGTCTCCAATACCATTTTGAGGCCCTTACATTTATGAAAAGTGACTAGATTCTACCTTAAATACTAGTAAACAATATGTTTAACCTTCCCAGTGCCTAGTAGGTATTTAAATTATCGTCATTTTCATCACTTGATCTTTGATTTTTGTCCAGCCTCTCAAACCTTTTCAAGTTTCCTATTGTTCTTATAACTTAAATGTTGGTTTATGTGAAAGATTGGTCTCCAAATTAGTCACCTTTTGTCATATGGTGCTCAAGAAAACTGAAACAGAGAATGCAATACCTTATTTTAAATCAAATCACATGGATTTTATCAAAATTGTTAGCTTAAAATACTGATCAAGCACATGCCAGCTGATTCTCTTCTTTCTTTTATGTGGAGTTTATTATTTGTTTGTTTATTTATATTTGCAAGTTTAGCACACAAGAGAATCACCCATATGAGTTTCACCAATATGAGTTTCACCCATTTATATATGTTTTTATTTGTTATAAAGTTCTGTCTCTTCTTTGTGGTTCTCATCATGATCATACATTGCTTGTCGTCCGTTACTAAAGAAGAGTAGAAAGTGGGGAATATTTGGAACAAGACCCCTAGTCAAGGCGAGGGAAAAAATGTACCAATCTGAGTTTCACCCATTTATATACATTTTTGTTTGTAGTAAACTTCTCTTCATCATACATTGTTGCTTGTTACTAAAGCAGAGGGTGAAAAAGGGAATTTATCTTTTTTTTTGCATTTAAATTAGTACATGATCATCATGCAACATCGGTACATCTGCTACTAAAGGAGAGAGCACATAAAAGGAATGCTTTGATTATGATTTACTTTGTTGTACCTTGTGATGTTTCTTCTTTGGTTGTTTTGCTCTTTTGTTTATGTGATTATTTTACCAAGTCAAACAAGGGACTTTTTGATGGGCCGGGACATTGCATCCTTTAAAGAGTGATGATGTTACTGTCCAATTGTGAACATGAGAAAATTCAGAGATCGTCTATACAACCAAGATTAGAACATTAATTTCAGGTCATTTGCAAAATTATTCAGTCACAGCAAGAAAAGGAATGCAGTTATCATCCAGAATCCATAAATATTCTCCAGTCCAAATCTATTAGCTAGGGACTCTATTCTTGGTTAAATGACCGCTTGAAAATTTCAAATGTATTTATTGCAGACCCCTTAAGCAATTAGGTAGAAAACTTTTTCCATCATTCCTTGGCATGCAGCTTAAAGCAACCATTTACATTTTATGACCCCTGCCGTTGCATTCCTCCAAGAAATCACTGAAATTGGTAGGAAAATCTCCTCCAATTTCTTTATCATGTGTTTATTATCAATGGCAAATCATTACCAGAAAATGCACTATTTTCACTATAGGGGCCATTAGTTACCGCAACCATTTAAAAGTATAATGAACTGTAAACAAATTCCAACCACTAAATAAACCCACTAAGAACAGAAATAATCTTATAGAAATAAATTTTACTTCCTCATGAAGAAAGCAGATATGTCGCTCGACAATGTACATCACATTTATTGTTCACCATATACAAGAATTTAAATTCTATAATTTTCTCCTGTCAAATTCATTCATTTTAGTTGATGCAAGATTGCTTACTATCTTTTTAGTGATGGGTACTTTTATCATAAAGAATTATCATGGAATAACCTTAATTTGAATTTTTGTTTGCAGAAACGAATGTTGGCTGACTGTGAAGATCAACTGCAACATCTTCTAGCTACAGCTTTTGAGAATTATAAGTCACTAGATGAGTCATCACCATCAGGTTTAGTTGACATGTTTGGACCGGCTACTGGTATTGCGGCACCTGCACTAGCACCTGCAGTGCAAGTATACACTCTTCTTCACGATATACTGTCTGCTGAGGCGCAAGCAACTTTAAGAAACTATTTACAGGTGCATTATAGTTATTCATGACTATGCAAACTAAAAATGACAAAATTCAATTCATGTAGCTTCCTAATATCATTTGTTTAGTAAAGCTTTTGTGCAGTTCTTTGATTGGTTAGGGTTGGCTTCATTATAGTGAATTTCCAACAAGGATAAGGGACAAGTACCAAACTATTGAATGATTCTGTTTGTGATCTCTTGAAGGATATCCACTCCAAATATTATCTAAGTTTGTCTTGTTATCCAAGTAACATTATAAGGAAAGTCGAGGCAACCCTATTAAGTAGGATTTGACCCTTATACTATTTTGGGAATTATATTGACTTATCTTTGAAACATTTAACGCATTACACATCTTTGAAACATTTAATGCATTACACATCTTATTTGTCACTTTGAGATTTTGCTTTTGGCATAAGAAATATCACTAGCCATTCTACTATTTTGGGAATTTTATAAATTCATCTTAGAGACATTTAATGCATTACACATCTTATTCATTACTTTGAGAGCTTGCTTTTGGCATAAGAAATATCACTAGCCATTCTACTATTTTGGGAATTGTATAAATTTATCTCTGAGACATTTAATGCATTACACATCTTATTCGTTACTTTGAGAGCTTGCTTTTGGCATAAGCAATATCACTAGTTGTTTTAGATCCCATTAATAGGAAACCTAGGATAAAATCAAATAGAACCACAACAAACCCTAATCATACCAAACAATTCCAAAACATGTCTTGCATTTTCCCCATTTGTTTGTCCCCCTTTCCCCCATTTTCACAAGGTAACCTTAAATCCCTTATTTTTGAAACTCATTATTGAATGAAACTCATTATCAAGGATGGGGTGTCAAATGAACAACCCATTCCTTGCAATCATGGACCAATTAACTCAATTGTGGCACCAACATACAATTTTACACAAGACAAGCAGCAAAGATTACAACACATATAACACTAGTTTGTTCTTGTATTACAAACATGAAGAAGAGCAATACAATACTTGTCCTTGCTCGGACTCTCGTACCATACTCCCTAGCAAGTGTCAAATGAACAACCCATTCCTTGCAATCATGGACCAATTAACTCATTGTGGGCACCAACATACGCTTTTACACAAGACAAGCAACAAAGATTACAACACATATAACACTAGTTTGTTCTTGTATTACAAACATGAAGAAGAGCAATACAATACTTGTCCCATTCTGGACTCTCTACTCCTCTATGCCCTCTCTAATCCAAAGATACACACTCCCTAGCAAGTGTAAAGCTCCTTAATTCCCTTTCACCCATACTTAAGTTGTTTCTCTAACTCCTTAAGTGTCTCTTCGGACTCCTTCTTGTAAAACACTTCAAATACAAAAACTGTCATCTTAGGTTGTTACTTTGCGTATGCATTAACCTGCAAGCAAAGTCGATGCTTAGTGTAGATGGACGATTTCACAACCGACTAGGTGGTTACATAACTGCTAGTTAATGCAGATTGACAACTTTGCGATTGTCGGGACAGTTACATAACTGTTGGTTAATCTAGACTAGCGGCCCATGGCTGCGGGGCGCTTAGGTAACCAACGATTAACACAAACCAATGGCTTCATTGCTATGAGAAATATCACTAGCCATTCTATTATTTTGGGAATTGTATAAATTTATCTATGAGACATTTAATGCATTACACATCTTATTCTTTTCTCTGAGAGCTTTCTTTTGGCATAAGCAATATCACTAGTTGTTTTAGATCCCATCAATAGAAACCTAGGATAAAATCAAATATAACCACAACAAACCCTAATCATACCAAACAATTCCAAAACATGTCTTGCATTTTCCCCATTTATCTGTCCTTTTTCTCATCTTATTCTTTTCTTTGAGAGCTTTCTTTTGGCATAAGCAATATCACTAGTTGTTTTAGATCCCATCAATAGGAAACTTAGGATAAAATCAAATATAACCACAACAAACCCTAATCATACCAAACAATTCCAAAACATGTCTTGCATTTTCCCCATTTATCTGTCCTTTTTCTCCCCTTTTCACGGGTAACCTTGAATCCCTTCTTTTGGAAAACATTATTGATTGAATTTGTGATGCAATCAAATGAACAAGCCGTTCCTTGCAATCATGGACCAATTAACTCGGTTGTAGGCACCAACACGTAGTTTTACACAAGACAAGCAACAAAGATTACAACATAAGCACTAGTTTGTTCTTGTATTACAAACATGAAGAAGAGCAATACAATACTTGTCTTGTTTTGGACTCTACTCCTCTATGCTCTCTCTAATCCAAATTACCACACTCCTTAGCAAGTGTAAAGCTCTTTAATTCCCTTTCTCCCATACTTACATTGTTTCTCGATTCCTTAAGTGTCTCGTCGAATTACTTTCTTGAAAAACATTTCAAATGACAAAAACCATCATCTTAGGTCATTACTTTGCATATGCATTAACTGCAGGAAAAATCAATGCTTAATGTAGATGGACGATTTCGCAACCGAGTAGGTGGTTACATAATTGTTAGTTAATGCAGATCAACAACTTCGCAACTTCCGTTAACACAAACCAACGGTTAACACAAACCAAGCCGTTCCCAACTATTGGGCGCAATTACATAAGCGCCGATTAATGCAAGTTGGTGGTTTCAAACCGCCGCTTGTAGTAATGGGTAGTTTCATCATGAGACATGAACCTCAATTTTGCCTTGTTTCATGATTGAAACCCATTTCTTGAATAACACTCCAAATGACAAAAACCATCATTTTAGGCCATTACTTTGCATATGCATTAGTTGGGAAAAATGAATGTAACATAGATGGACGATTTTGTAATTGAACATAATTGCTAGTTAATGGAGACCGGTGGCTTTGCAATTTTCAAGGCCACACAAGTGTAGGGGCAATCATTTAGCCCAACAGCTTAATCATAGTATGCATACTTGGCAAGTGTACTTGCCATTGTTTCCCCTAGCTAGGTATTCTTTGGCAAATACTTGCGAGGTTTTGGCGAATATCCGCAAATGCTCGCGAGTTTTTGGCAAACATTTGCGACTACTTGGGGTTTTTTGGGTTTTTGGCGAATATTCGCAAATACTCACGAGTTTTGGAGAGATTTAAAAAAATATATTTTGCTTAAAATTTATGTTTTTTTAAAATTGCATATTTTTTAAGTTGCGAATATTTGCCGAGTCAATTGTTTTTAAGTCTGCCGAGTATTTTCCGAATATGAGTATGCGAACAAGTATCTGCCGAGTTAATGCATATCGGCAGTTTCCACAACTACTTAGGTAGTTACATAACTGTTGGTTAATGTAATCATGATGGCTTCACGATCGTTGGGGTACGTACTTGACCATAGCTTCACAACTACGGAGCAATCATCTAACCCAAACAATTGACGCATATCGGCAGTTTCACAACTGCTTGGTAGTTACATAGCTGCTTTGGTTAACACACAATGATGGCTTCACAACTGTTGGGGCAGGTACATGACCGCCGAATAATGCAAACCGGTGGTTTCGTAACGATCATGAGACCCTCTCTTTTGGGTTAATGCAAATTTACCAATTCACCCAGTGCTCTTGCATCAATTTGGCGAGAGATATTACATGGTGTCTTTTACTTACTTGGAGTTGATCAATATTACCTCAACCAAAAGGAAGAATTTTCTAAGTGGACAAGGAATTTTTTTAATTTGGCATCATTTGACCACTATTTTCAAAATTTGTTCCACAACTTTCCACCGCATCAATATCATGGCCAATGCCTATTATGGAAGGGATGCATTCTCAAGGAAAGATGCCTCTACAAAGATTGTAATGATCTTTCTGCAAATTCATCATTGGAATGAACGCCGAGTTCTTTCCTTTCTCTTTGTCCTCACAATTTAATAATTTTTGATGTAGGATATTTTCATCAAGAGTTGTGTATTGATGTTTAAAATGTCTTTCATGAGACTTGTTACAACTTATTAAGGTACAATTCACTTTTGGATGCACAGAAAATTCGTAAAGATTGATGGTAAAAGTATGAAAATAATAAAGAAAACTCTATGTTTGTCTCGAGAATTGGAAAGGGAAGACAGAAAGTGTTAGAAATTGTATTTGAAAGTAGGTGCGGGTATGGTGAGGATCAAATGAATGCATGAAACACAAATAGATGTCCTGGAGAAAATTGACTATAAAGGAAGTAACAACAAACCTATGGTTTTCCAATGAAAAAATTGATCAATAGGGGAAGATACTAAAAACATTTCTCCATATATATATATATATATATCAGAAATTGTATTTGAAATTAGGTGCAGGTATGGTGAGGATCAAATGAATGCATGAAACACAACTAGATGTCCGGAGGAAACCGACTATAAAGGAAGTAACATCAAACCTATGGTTTTCCAATGCAAAAATTGATCAATAGGGAAGATACTAAAAACATTTCTCCACACATTAAATAAATGTTTTTCAAAATAGGTACGTGTAGGCTCGGGGCCAAATTTTCTTGGCAAAATGTAGGTAGACATGTAGAAAAACATGGCAATAAATGAAGAAGCAACAATCCTAAAAAGATGAGGGTCAAAAGAATGCATGAAACACAACTAGATATCGGGAGAAAATTGACAATAACGAAAACAACAAACCTATGGTTTTCTAATGCAAAACCATAGTTACCATGTTCGGGCGAACACAGGCGAAATTCGGTTCGGACCGAATTTTCAGGGAAAAGCGAACTTGTTCGCTAGGTTCGGTTGGGGACTAAATTTTTTTCCTTTTTTGGCAAAAAAGTTCGGCAGAAAAAAAATTTGCCATTTTTGGAAAGGGTCCGGGAAGATGTAGCAGCAAAAACTTGCATGTGCCATAACTTTCATTCTATGGCTCAGTTTCTAGTGCCGTTTTCTCCAAAAGTGTATATTTTCTCAAGCTCTACGCATTGATGGCAATATTTTTCTTATTTTCATAAAATCCATTTTTGCACCTTTTTGGACCAAGCAACTTCTTATTATTTAGAGACATTAATAATTTAATAGCAATATGTAGAGATTAATACTTAATAATAGTAATACTTGAATTTATTACCGAATGTTTAAGTTACTTTAGTAACTAGTTACATAAATTTAATTATTTTAGGTTTAACTTTTAGTATATTATTAATAAGTATTTTAGTTTTTATAATTTTTTTGGTAATTATTCATATTTTATATTTTTAAAAATTTATAATTTTTTCGAGCCAAACCGAACCGAACCGAATTTTTACAAAATTCCGAACTTCCGAACTTTTTTCCCTATCCGAACAACCCGAACTTTTCGAACATGGTAACTATGGCAAAAATTGATCAATAGGGAAGTTCTTGAAAAATGCATCTAGTAAAGGAAGATTGACAATTAAAGGTGAAAGATACCAAAAATGCAATTTGTAAAGAAAATTATGTTGCACTAATAATTGGAAAGAGAGATTGGGAAAGGGCTAAAATTTGTTTTTGAAAAGGTACATATAGGCTCGGGTCAAATTTCTGGGCAAAATGTGGGCATGATATGTAGAGAAACATGGCAACAAATGAAGAAATAATAATCCCGTGTTGTCTAATTCAAAACTCGTCAATGAAGGAGAAAGATACCAAAAAAACAGGAAACAATCATCCTATGATTGTCTGAAGGGGAAAGATACTAAAAATGCAGATGGTCAAGGAAGAGTGATTAATAAAGGAAAAAAATACTGAAAAATATAAATTGGAAAGAGAGAATGGGGAAGGCTTAAAATTTGTTTTTGAAAATAGGTACATGTAGGCTCAGGGTCAAATTTGTGGGAAAAATGTGGGCACGACAGGTAGAGAAACATGGCAATAAATAAAGAAACAATAATCCAATGTTGTCTAATTCAAGACTTGTCAATTGAAGGGGAAGATACTAAAAGTGTAGATGGTCTAGACTGTTTTGGTATGGATGCGGATATGGGTACGGGTATGGTACGCTTTTGGGTACATTTTATATATATATATATATATATATATATATATATATGTACGTACGTACGTATGTATGTATGTATGTATGTATGTATGTATGTATGTAAATATGTATATAAAATTATAAATTTAAAGAAGCATTTGCATACTTATTGAAATAACATAGTGGGCAGGAAAATGTTGACTGTTTGGAGGGCCCCACCAAGATACGGTGTTCCGCTTCTTTGATATCTGATATGTGGCTAGTTGTTTTAATATTTAAGAGAATTACGAAAATTGGTATTATCATTGGAACCTTGTAATAAGTATTTTAATATTTTAACAAGACCCCAATTTATTTATGTTTTGGTTTGCTTAAACAGGGGCATAAAAATAAGACTTTGGTTTGCTACAAAGGGGCAGGGAAGATGAAACAAAAACATTGGGCTCGTTTAGATTTGAATTGAAAGAAGAGTCTTTAAAGATTCCTGCTCAAAGTAATGTGGGGCTCGATGCTGAATATGAGTCTGCTCTTTACGAAAAATGTTACGCAAACTCCACTTCTTTGATATCCAATACGTGGCTAGTTTTATTAATATTTAAGAGAATTACGAAAATTGATATTATCATTGGAACCTTTTAAGTATTTTAATATTTTAACAAGGCCCCAATTTATTTATTTTTTGGTTTGCTTAAAAGGGGGCATAAAAATAAGACTTTGGTTTGCTACAAAGGGGGTAGGGAAGATGAAACAAAAACATTGGCCTCATTTAGATTTGAATTGAAAGAAGAGTCTTTAAAGATTCCTGCTCAAAGTAATGTGGGGCTCGACGCTGAATATGAGTCCACTCTTTACGACAAATGTTACGCAAACTCCAAAAGCATGAAATATCTGTGTTTTCTGGGCATCCATCCGTATTTATCACGGAGTCGCCATGCTTTTATAATGCGATGTGTCATCTTACCTAATTAAAGACACCGACAACATTAACAAATCATAGGATTCGCAACACTTTTAATGAAGCAGAGGTATATTTAAATCTATCAATGTTTTATGAGGATCATCAATTTCTCCATTGTTGACAATTAACTGCTCTTCTTCGTCTGAAAGTATTTGCTCACTGAATTTTTTTTTTTGAGTTTCATGAAAAAAAAACGTTTTCCCCTGTGGGTACACTGCAGGTATGTACCCACAGGCCCTGGGTATGGTTTTCTGTACCCAAAGCGTACCCTGGACCTGTGGGTACGTACCCAGAACGTACCCACAACATTTCCGTTCCTGTACCGGTACCTGAAATGTTTCAGGCCTGGTACAAAAGGGGGGGAACGTTTCGGTACAGTCTAGTAGATGGTAAAGGAAGACTGATTAGTAAAGGAAAAGGATATGAAAAATACAAATCAGAAACAGAGAATGGCAAAGGGTTAAAATTTGTTTTTGAAAATAGGTACATGTAGGCTCGGGGCCAAATTTCTGGGCAAAATGTGGGCACGATATGTAGAAAAACATGGCAATAAGTGAAGAACCAATAATCGTATGTTTTCTTATTCAAATTCATATTAATTGAAGGGGAAAGATACCAAAAACTGGGGAAACAATAATCCTATGGTTGTCTAATTCAAAGACTTTTTAATTGGGAAAAGATACTAAAAATGCAGATGGTAAAGGAAGACTCATAAAGGAAAAAGATACTGAAAAATACAAATTTTATTGAAAAAACTTTGTTGTGCCAACCATTGGGTGGGAAATGACAAGGGTTCATGTGTTTATGAAAATAGGTACAAGTAGGCTGAAGGTCTGATGTCTGGTCAAAATGCTGGCAGAGGGTCAGATGTCTGGTCAAAATGCTGGCAGAAATCTAGAGAAACATGGCAATAGATGAAGAAACGTGCAAGCCTATGGTTGTCGTTTAATGCAAAGAATTACAAATGAAGGGTAAAGATTAGAAAAATACAAATAATAAATAGATTATCATGCTGCACCAAGAATCAGGAAGAAAAAATATGAATGAATAATGAATTGGGTTCTTGGAACAGGGAAGGCTCGGGTCCAATTTCTGTTGGAAACTTGAATGTAACTTCTATAGAAAATGAAGAAACAATAATCCTATGGTTGTCGTTTAATGCAAAAGATACCAAAAAATGAAGAAACTATAATCCTATGGTTGTCTAATTCAAAGACTTATCTATTGAAGGGGACAGATACTAAAAATGCAGATGGTAAAGGAAGACTGATAAAGGAAATAGATCAAAGTGTAAGGAAACAACACTATGTTGTACCAACAAGGGTTCATGTGTTTATGAAAATAGGTACAAGTAGGCCTATGGTTTTTGTTTAATGCAAAGAATTACAAATATTGGGGAAAGATTATAAAAATACAAATACTAAAAATATTATTATGTTGCACCGAGAATCGGAATAGGGATGGCTAGGGTCCGATTTTTGGTGGAAACTTGCATGTGACATCTGTAAAAAAAATGAAGAAAAAGAGGAAACACAATCAAATCCAAAAGGAAAATTTTGTAAAAATCAGCGAAACTTGAGATTTCGATGAAAATACTGGAACTTTAATAAGCCTCTGGAACCACAGGAAAAATGTTTGAATAATAGCTGGACATTTTTGCATTTTTCAAGATATTTGGAAGCCTCAGTGGTGTTTGATTTCCCATGAAGATCTGATCGGGGTTCCTAATGCAGATAATTTCTGGGAAAGAAAACCGGTTCCAAGCAAAACAGAAATAACTTCAGAGATTCATAGAGAAAACACCAATGATTACGTACAATCCTTATCCAATCTAATATGAACTGCCAGAAGAAAACACCAATGATTATTATGTTGCACCGAGAATCAGAATAGGGATGGCTAGGGTCCGATTTCTGGTGGAAACTTGCATGTAACATCTGTAAAAAAATGAAGAGAAAGAGGAAACACTATCAAATACAAAAGGAAACTTTTGTAAAAATCAGTGAAACTTGAGATTTCGATGAAAATACTGGAACTTTAATCAGCCTCTGGAACCACAGGAATTTTTTTGAGTAATAGCTGGACGTTTTAGCATTTTTCAAGATATTTGGAAGCCTGAGTGGTGTTTGATTTCCCATGAAGATCTGATCGGGTTCCTAATGCAGATAATTTCTGGGAAAGAAAACCGGTTCCAAGCAAAACAGAAATAACTTCTGAGATTCATAGAGAAAACACCAATGATTATGTACAATCCTTATCCAATCTAATATGAACTGCCAGAAGAAATGCCCACTATTCAAACCCAAACAGACAAATATTTATTGAATTCAGGCTTTAACATTGAAGAAGAGGCACTTGTAAGTTGTAATGCAAACTCTGATAGATATAGGCAGAAAAATCAGGAAGCAAAGTGGGAAGACATTCAAGAGAGGCTTTTTCCCAAGCAATCATCATTTACAGGTACTGTGGTGTAATCATCCCCTTGGAATTAGAAGAAATGCTGCAACTATTACTCAGTATTAAGCCCAAGTCTTTTTACCTTCACCATAAGATTTGGCGATTATCCTGAATATTGTTGATGAAATTTCTGATGAAGTATGGATGTTTACATGTAGTTAAAAATCATTAGTGTAGCAGTTAAAACAAGGGCAAATTGTGCTTCAATCATCGCAACTTTTGTAATAATACACAAATGTTAACTGTGACCAGATTTACATTAAAAATCTCTGGTGAAGTGTAACTTATTTTCCTGTGTTATAAAAAGTAATCTTAACAAAAATGTCTTTCGACATTGCCTTACAACAATGCCCAATTATGCATGACATGTCCTAGTCCAATTGTACTTAATTTGCAAACTTGTCATACTTATTTCTTAGTACTTCTTGCTTATAAAATGCAGTGAATTATTATCTACTCTACCTTTTGGTATTTGGAGACGAATGGAATTGTTATCTACTTGACTTTTTATGAATTTGTGATCCTATTGCCCAGAAGTTGGAACCTTAGTTTTTATAAGAATGTACTATTTGTTCTTCTTTTCTTGAAGGTGGTTCTGGAAGCACGCATTTGTGATTGAGCTTAAGAAATTGGTCTTGTGATTTACAGATGGCTGCAAGGAAAAGATGCAAGCGGCATATGGCAGAAACTGATGAATTTATGATGAGCAACAATGATGGATTTTTGATGGATTCCTTGACTATTTCTACAGCTTACCTGAAAATGAAGGCATTGTGCATGCACATAAGAGATGAAGTGCACACTGATATTGAAATCCACAATAAACACATCCTTCCGAGGTATGTGCCCTGGTTAAAACTGTGAAAGGAACATAATGTTTTTATGGAAGGAACATACTCCTTTATGTGTATGTTTCTGATGGCAGCTCTTGGAAAGAAAATATAGCTCTTTTAAAACATCTGCTTTCTTTCAGAACAATTTTCACTCTTATTTTTTTGAGCCCTGCATCACATATATGATTATGAATTTAAAAACTGAATAGAGTAAAACATGAGTTTAAGCTCTTTTATAATATCTTCTTTCTTCCAGAAGTTAAGAACAGTTTTCACTCTCATTGTTTTTTGAGTCCTGCATCACATATGTGGATTTAAAAACTGAATACAGTAAAATATGTTCCTTTTTGTGGTTTCTTTTGCAGCTCTATAGATCTCCCAACTATAACTGCTAGTGTATACAATGTGGAGCTATGCAATAGACTACGATCATTTCTTGTTGCTTGCCCTCCTTCTAGCCCTTCATCTCCAGTAACAGAGCTTCTAATTGCGACTGCCGATTTCCAAAGGGATCTTGCATCTTGGAATATCCGGTACATTCACTACAAAGAAAAAGATGTCATTATATATATATATATATATATATATATATATATATATATATATATATATATATATATATATATATATGATCTTTATCGTAAATTCTCTCATTCGAGTGTTTTTCTTGCTCACGAAAAGCAATGATCTAATTTGGATTTCTCATTGCAAAAAATTGCAGTCCAATAAAGGGAGGCGTGGATTCCAAAGATTTGTTTCATCTTTATATTGTTCTTTGGATCCAGGACAAGAGGCTTTATCTGCTGGATTTCTGCAAGCTTGATAAGGTGAGCTGTTCAGTGCTTGTGACCTGAATGCAGTGCTTTCCTGTGACTCTATTTACTAATATGATGTATTGAATATTAGATTTATTTGTTCCACTCTATATAAAATTGTTCTTGCATTTGAGGATGCTTACTTTGACTGTGCATCCATTTTATCCTAGGTTCGTTTGACAGAAACAACAACACAACGCTCAACATCACCATTTGTTGAGGAAATGTATGAGCGCATAAAAGATACTCTGAATGAGTATGAAGCAATTATAAACCGCTGGCCTGAATACTCCATTGATTTGGAAAATGTATGTGGTAGAACAATTTGTCTTAGCTTTTTCATATTTCAATCTGTAGCTGAGCAAAAATTATTTTATTATTTGTGTGTACCATCTTATTATTGTTTTCAATTTATATTTTAAAATTCATGTATTGGAAAGTATATTTATTAAATATACTGGTTGAATTTTAGGCCATAACAACCGTAGAAAGGGCAGTGATGGGAGCATTGGAGAAACAGTATGCTGAGGTCTTGACTCCTTTGAAAGATGGTATAATACCAAAAAAATTTGGCCTCCAGTACATGCAAAAGTTAGCAAGACGCAATTCTGTATGCCTTTACAGTGTTCCCTGTCAAGTAAGGTCTTTTCTCTTTCATATTATTTTTACTTTGGGTGTTTTTCATAACTGTCTTGTCTGTGAAGATTTTCTAGCTCTGAGTGGCTTAAATTGTTGTTCTTTGATGCACAGTTGGGATTGTTCTTAAACACCATTAAGAGAATCCTTGATGCATTGCACCCTAAATTTGAGACACAACTCAGGTCCTGGGCATCTTGCCTGCCTACGCCTGTAGCTGGAGATAGGAAGCTGGTATTTGGAGAGCAATTGAATGGGATTACTGTGATGTTGAGAACTAAATACAAAACATTCTTGCAAGCGATTGTGGAGAAACTTGCAGACAATGTAAGTGTCAATAGTTGCCATGATCTATGCTACATATCGATGCATTGATCGTTATACTTTATTAACTGCAATTCTCTCATGCCAAAAAAACTGTGAAAACAACACTTCAAGAATACGAAACATGAGGTGTGTGTTTCATTTATGCTTGAAGGATTTCTATATTGATTTTCCTGAATATGTTCCATGATTTATTCTTTTGATGCTGGTAAACTGCCCGGGACAATTGTGTTTGTGTGCTGAGGTTTGAATGATGATTTTTCTTTTTTATTTTTTACATCCATACTTTGGCTTATTGTATTTGTGTGAATGTTTTTTATTTGGTTTGAGTCGCCTTGATGGCTCATATCAATCTTTATCTGATTGCATTTTAATGAATACCACTTTTTTTTTTATTGAGATGTGTTGAGCTTTGGCTAATTGTCTGTGTGTGATACCCACCTTGTTCGCGATGGATCATATTGATCTTTTCCTGATTATGTTTTGATAAAATACTACTTTGTCAATGGTTTATGCTCATCTTGATTTAGCTGAGACAAGTTGGATCTTTCTGTATGTTGATGCTTTGGCTGATTGTTTGTGTGTGATATACCCATCTTCATTAGGCTGATTATGTTCATGCTCAGCTTGATTTAGCTGAGATGTATTCTGTCTTTCTATCTGTGGATACTTTGGCTGATTTACTTTAATGAATTCTGTTGTGTTCATCTTGATTAAGTTGAGATGTGCTTGATCTTCCATTTTGATTTTTGATGCTTTGGTTTCTTATTAATATAATGCAAAATGCAGACTCGTGTTCAACGCACAACAAAACTTAAGAGAATTCTTCAGGACACAAAGGAGGCGGGGGAGAAAATGAGATTCGAGAAAGAATGCAGCTTCTAAATTCTCAGCTCATTGACACCATTTGCCATCTCCATGATATTTTTGCCAGCCGCATTTTTGTAGCCATTTGTCGTGGTTTTTGGGATCGCATGGGACAGGTCACCCCTTGATTCCTTCACCATTCATGTTGTAGATTCATATTCGTTGGCAACTAACCTAACATATATTGCTGAGAGAAAAAGTTGCATGTAACCCATACTCATAAGTGAGATGTTTATGATGGCAGGATGTGCTCTATTTCTTAGAAAACAGGAAAGAAAATCGATCTTGGTATAAAGGTTCATGTTTTGCCTTGGGGGTAAGAATTTTATTGATTCTAATTGCTTTCGTGACTCCTTTGTATTCTTTCGTATTCATTTGCATGCAGGTATATGCTATAAAAATACAGTGGAACTGACAATGAAGTGAAATCTGTTGTGACTTCAGATTCTAGATGATACCTTCGCATCTCAAATGCAAAGGTTGCAAGGAAACGCTCTGCAAGAGAAGGATCTGGATCCACCACGCTCTATAATGGAGGCACGCTCTATGCTGTGCAGGGAGACACCCCATGGTGCAGATTCTTCAAGTTATTATTACCTCTAAATATTCATAAAATCGAGATGATTCTTAAATATTTAACATGTTCCAGTTCTGTCTATGCCTATACACCCCATTCATTTGTCTCAAGAAAATAAAAGAGGTTTGCAAAGTAGCCCAGAGAGCAGCAAATTGTTTTGAGCTGTTTAAAAGGTGTATCAGTTACTGTTTTTATGATCTTCAAATAAAAAGCAAAGAACTCAGAAGCTTGTGTTCTGATGCCAAATCAGCAATAACTGCCCAGAGATTGGATATTTGGGTACATATTAGAATCTAGGGTCTATAGGTATATATATTAGAGTCTAGAGTCTAGAGGTCACAATTATTTTATTCTAGGAAGATTGTTACGTGTGGTTAGGTTCAAGAACCAGAGCAGAAGAAATCTCTATATTGTTAAAGGATCAGTCATTCATTATTCTTTTATCCTGCACTGCCATTTCCTTGAATTCAGGGGCAGGTAGCGTTGTTTCTTGTTTCCTTGAATTGTAAAGTTTCTTGTTTGGTTCATGCAATTTGAATTTGTGCTGATATGCGAAGACATTGGTTTCAAACTTATGTTTTCACTTATTTTGTCCAAAGAACAAATAATATGCATTCTGGACAGGATAATGATTGTTCTTTTTAAGTATATACAACGCCTCCGATTAACATATATTTAATATTAAGGAGAGGATCCAATGGTTGTGCACCCTAACTTGAGAGGTGTACAACACTCGTATAAATACCATAAATTTTGAAAAAAAAACCCTTTAATAGATTTTTTAATTTTTAATCTAAATATTTTATTTTGAGCATTTATATTGTATGGAAAGTGGTTTTTAAAGGTATTTAAATCAAGTAGTTTTCCATACAAAGAAAAATAAGGGTGGGCTTGGTTGATCAAGAAACTTCGTTCTTGCGCGGGTGAAAGCCGATATTGGAAGCCACCAAGTCACGTGACTTTGAATGAAGAGGCTATGAACTCCCTTGGAGGATGTCAACCCCGTGTCTAGAAAAATAGCAATAAATGATGAACAATAGATAACATGCAAAAAATAATGAAATACAAAATGCCAAGTAAATGGAATGACGAGGGGACTTAGTTGGTGCTTTGATATGGAGATGAAATGGGCATCAGATGGTAAGATGATGAACAATGTCAAATATTTCTCCAACACTCCTCACCTCTAACTTCTAACAATGGAAAAGGTTTTCCTTGACCTCAAACTTGCAAAACTTAATTAAGCACTTTCTTCTCCTCTCCTAAAAACTTCAATACGCAAATATTTCATATTGATTCTTCCTCCCTTTTCCTCCTTTTTTTGAAAGAAGGGGAAGACCCATATTTATAACTTGGAGGTGAGGTTAGATTGGGGTTAACGAGTAACCGGGGTTTGATAAATTAACCCTGGTCAGGTGAGTGGGGGGGACATGATTTGACTGGGTAGGTGAGATAATAGATTTGATTTGATTGAGTGGGGTTCATGATTTGGATGGTGGGGGACATGATTTGATTGAGTGGGGTAATGTGATTTAATTAGAATATTTGATATTATTAGCACATAATGAGGTTTAAGGATTTAAAGGAGATTAATTGATTAAACAAACATGTAGGTTTGGTGGGAAATGGAATAAGTCTGCTGAGAGAGAGAGAGAGAAAATGCAGGGTGATACCAAAATTTGGTGTCTACATTTTCCCCTTTTTTTGAGTGGTTTGCGATAGCAAGCCACGAGACAAAAAAAAAAGGGTTGGATGAAATCATGTGTCCGTAAAAGGGATGGGGATGGATAAAAACATGACCAAAGGCAAGATGCCCCAGGTGAAAAAAGGATCACAATAACAATGAAAAATATGGCGGTGACTCCAATATCACATCGGTAGAGAAAATTGCGGTCTCAACGGAGATGGGTGACAATGTTCTATGGACCAAGTGAGTGGGTGGAGACCACTGTAGTATGGATGTAAACCACGATGACCAATGGGTCATAGGAAAACATCAAAATATGTGCAAATGAATGTGAAGAGTATGTAAAATCCTTCATACGCAGGAATCGAGTGAAAAATCATGCATCCACAAAAGGGATGAGGATGAAAATAATGATGCCCCAACATAAGGGCATGATATAGAAGGTAGATATGTAAATAAAAATGCCCCAGGGGAATGAATGTAATCATAAATGTGGACATGATGAGAAGATAGATAGAAGGGTGAGATAAAATGCTCCAAAAGGGTGGTAAATATGATTTTGAATACATGTTTCATAAGGAAGGGGATTCATAAGTGACAAAAAATTAGTAGGTGAAAAAGAAAAAGCAATCCCACTTCTTCGGTAAGTAGGATAAGAAGTCAAGATACTTTTGACAAAAAAAAAGTAGAGAAAACATTCATGGAAGAGAACAAGATCAGATAGGTGATGGCCATTCTAGTATCCTCCAAGACAAAAATGTCAAAGGAAGATGGGAAGAGATTATTAGAAATGGATATGATGATGCCCTGTGCAAGAGGACTGATGAAGATAAAAGATGTGACAAAGTTCTCAAAAAGAGAAGAGGTCAATGTTGCAGAGAGAAGAATGAGAACAGATGTAATGAAATGGATCGATGGTGGTACATAAATGGAGAAACATCGAATTGATTGTGAATGCTAGGTGTGAGGGATGTGTTGAAGGATGTAATGAGAAAGAGAAAAGGGAATGGAAAGGAGGAGTGGTTGATTATGAGAAGAGCAAGAAAGGTCAAGGTGAAGGAAGGGGTATGGAATAGAGGGATGGAAAGATGGAGGAGGAGAAAAGAAGGAATGAAAGGGGAGGAAGAAGATAACAAAGAAGGATTATAGAGGAAGGGGGAAATGATGAAGGACAAACAAGGAGAAGACAAGAAAATGACAGAGCAGAGGGTGAAATTATGAAAAAGGGAGAGAGTTATTTAAAATGAAAGGTGTGAAGGAGGGTGAAGTAGATGAAGGTAGAGAGGTAATGGAAAATGAAAGAGATGATAGAGAAAAGAAAATTGAAGGAACCAGATCATAGTGAGGAAATCCAAGGCAAAGAATATGGAACTAACCGCATGGAAATGCATGTGGATGGTGGGATGATAAAAAATATGGGACAATGCTTGAAGAGTCAAGTTATCGATGGGGAAGTAAGAAAGAAGTGCGAGGTAAAATGGGGAAGAAGACGATATAGAGGAAGTAAAATAAGATGAGGATCAGAAAGGAGGAGAGGACAACAGAGAAAATTATGTAAGGAAGGAACCAAGAACAGATATTCGATAAAGAGTGAGAAGCATAAGGAACGTAAAGAGAAGCTGGAGGGGAGGAATGACACAGATTGGAAAAGATGCGGAGATGTGTGAGATGAGGATAAGTTGATGACGAGAAAATAGAGAGAGGGTGTATGATGAAGATAGTGAAGAAATTGGCAAGGAAGAATGGAAGATGGAGAGGTGGCGAAAGAAAAAGAGAGGAAGGGATAGGAGAGGCAATGCCAAGCGATGGATGTTAGGAGAAATCCACCGATAATGATCGGTAGGGAAGGATGGGACAAAAGGTGAGAAGAGGGGGAAAATAAATGAGGAATGGAAGGGGGAACACCAATGAAGGGATGTTAGGAGAAGTCCCCGATAATGATCAGAGGGCATAGAGGAAGGAAGGAATGAAGATAGAATGGAGGAGGTCAAAGAGAAGGATCCAGGATGTGCATGAATGGGGATGAGTGATTTTTAGGAGAAGTCCACCATAATTATTAGCGTGGAATGGAAGATGATGATGAAATAATGTTAGGAGATGATCAATGACAATGATGGGTAAGTATGGGGGTAGATATGTGGGAGAACTCTAGAAGATGGAGTGGAAAGAGTAAAGAAAGGAGGGATAACGATGTGTGTGAAGATGAAGGTGAGGAGAGGATGCCATGGATGAGAATGAATGAGAAAAGATGAAGAAACAAGACACAAAATGAATGGGGAAGCAAATGGTTAAGTAAGATTACCAAGCAAGGGATGATGGAGATGAAAAGGGGGCAAGTAGGAAGTGGTGTTTGCAGAATGGAAGAGGAGGTGAGAGGATGTGATGATGGGGAATGAAGAGAAAATGTAGATGGTGAGAATGTGGAGTGGTGGGCGAGTGCAGGATGATAGATCATCCTTAAGAGGGACTCTTAAGTAAGATCATCATGCCACAGGAGGAGTTAAGTAAGATCACCAAACCGAAGTGATGATATGGAAGGAGAAAGACAACATTGTATTGGGTACATGTGTGGAATGGTTGGTTGGAGTAGATGATTATGATGAGAGATACGGAGACAGAAGATGAGGAAATATGATGGGATGTGGAAGGGTCAGATGGAAAACCATTCTTAAGAGGGACTCTTAAGTAAGATTTCCATGCGATGGGGATGGTTAAGTAGGATCGCCAAGCCGAAGAAGAAGAAGAATGATGAAAAGATTGAGTGGTGTATATCAAAATGGAACAAGAGATGAAAGGAGGTGATAACAAGGTGATAATAAGGAAACAAAGGAGTGTGACATGAGTGGATGGAGGAACATATGCAATGTAGATGGAGAGTGTAAGGGAAATCCTTAATTGGGATGCCCACGTGGTGGGAGTGATGATGTAAGAGTGTCAAGTGAAAAAGGAGGAGCGAAAGATGTTTGTGGTGGTGATTGTCATCCGTTGAAAGAGGAAATGGTGGAGAAGCTTCTACAATGGGAGGATCCAAGGAAGAAGATATACCTTAACTAAGATTCTCTCAGATGGATGATTAAGTAAGATTGTCAAACTAAAAGTGGAAGAGTGAAAGGAAACTCAAGAGGAAAGGCAAGTAAGATATCCGGCGTGGTGAAAGGGGACAGAAAGGTGAGAAGGATGATGTGGAGACAAATGGTGATGAGTGGAAATGGGGAGCAAAGAGAAATGGATCAAAGACATTGTTGAACATGTTGGGGGATAAGAAGTCAGATGATAACGAACTTTCCTTGAGAAGGATCCTCAAGTAGGATTCAAACCGTAATTCACAATCAAATGATCATCAAGTAGAATTCCAAAATGAAAAGTGTATTTGTGAGCACATTCATGGATATTATGGATAGATATAGAATTCATAGTGTGAAATTTGATGTGATTTTGATAAAATATGACCTTGATGAGATGAATGAAACATAGTTGTAGCAAGGGCATATAGGAAACCATGCTTCAAACTGATTGGAGATAAACAAGAAAGGTTACCACTCAAGGCATTGCACTTGCAGCCAATAGCAAGTGTTAACACATAACCAACGATAGTTAGTTATACCAAAAGACCATGAGGGAAATATGGATGAAAGATTCTCATAAACCTAATGTTGACATGACAAAAGGATTTGAGATGTAACTTGTATGTGGGAAGAAGGTTCTCCAAAGGTGGTGTTCCTTATGCCTATGCCCCAGCTCTGGGAAAGGGAAAGAATAATAGAAGAAAGTTGATCAATGCGGGAAGCTTTCTAAGATGTTGATAAAAGGAAGGTTGATCAATGCCATAAAAAAGTAGTAGCCATCCTTCGAGGGTATGGTCTACTTTATACATAATATGGATGGAAAGAATAATATATATGATAGTCCATCCTTCGAGGGATCGGTCTATTTCTTTTTTTTTTTTTGATTTTGATTTGATTTTTGCTTTTTCCTTTTTTTTTTTTTTTTTTTTTTTTTGCATGAACAACTTTTCCTTCGAGGGATCAATCTATATTTTTAATAACTTTGATTTTGCCTTTTGCATACATGAATTTTAGCTTCACATGGGGGAGAGTGGGAATAGCTAAGTAGACCACTTAGGAGGGGATGATGATCACAAGTGACACCCCGTGGACCCTTTGCATGGCTCCAATAGGAATGAGAGGGTGATGGATGTAATGATCATGGAGCTCTCACCAAATGGGAGAACTTATCCATAATGAATATGCTATGAGTAGAGCCATGGTACTCATATTCAAGGTCATATCAAAGCAGTGATGGTAGACCACATAATTCATATCATTACCATGATAGATGGAAGGGGCTAATGATGGAGGAGTGATCTAAAGATATAACTAAGTGCTCATTGGTAGATATGCTAACAATAGACTGGTCGCAAGTGCAATGCATTAAGAGGTTATGTCTCGGTTTACCACCAAGAGAGGGAAGACAATAAGTTGTGACATGAGATGAGATGATAGTTTGCAAAGGATTAGATGTGATAGACAAGTGAGAAATAAAACTATGTCCTTAAGGAAGCAAAAATATGACCACATGGTGGATTTGGATGAAAATAAATGATGCCCCAAGAGAGACACAAAATATGGCAGGAAAAAATGGCCACAAATGTGGACTTGATGAAATAGATGGTGCCCCAAAAGAGGCAAAAATATGGCCACAATGGTGGACTTTGATAAAAATAAAAAAAAAAATGGTCCCTCACAAAGATAAGAAAAAAAAAAATGGTCCTCATGGCCACAATGGTGGACTTAGAATGAGATGAGGATTTTGGACATAAATTAGTTTAGATTGGATGAATTTGGAGGAGGTAAATAAAATAATAAATGTCAAGGAGCGAAGTCCCCTAGTGTCAAGGGAGTTGTACGGATGATATGCTCAAGGGAGGGAAGGGTTGTTCCCCCAAATGAATTAAATGTGGAGGAGTTAAAGGATGTCAAAAGAGTTTAGATGAGATTGTTTTAGATTTGGATGGGATAAATGGTCGGAGACCACAAGTGTGCTTGGCAAGATAAGCGGTATTGATGAATAATGGAGGACCTTCCTTAGGAGGAATGTCATGTGCAGAGGGATGTTAAGGGATGATGTGGATGAAGGAATCATGGGAAACCCGATGGATGGGATACAAATTGGATTAAATGTAGATGGAGAAGGATATTTCCCTTGAATGAGGAAATCATCTTTCTCAATAAGGTTGTGGATGATTGTTTGAAAGGCCTTACAATGTTCAATGTCATGGCTCGGGGTATGATGATAAGTGCAAAATGCAATTAGGATTGAACCATGATGGCTTTGGACCATAGGGATTAAAGGCTTTAATGGGAGGAAGCGTGATGGAAGATATTCAACTAAATGTCAAAAATGTCTACGTAGGACCCAATCAAGTGTTATGAGGAAGATAACTCTTATGATGTTTTGGCTTGGTTTTGGATGTAGATCGGATGGGTAAATTATGTGTTTTGGAAGACAAATCAAATTTGGTTGAAGGATTGTATTGTTTGGATTGGGATTTAGGTGAGGATGTACATTGATGGGTAGATTATATGTCTTGGATGACAAATCAAATTTGATTGGAGGATTGGATTGTTTGGATGTGGATTTATCATTGTGAGATGTCGTAGATGGAAGGACTGATCCTAAAATAGATGTTGTGGCATTGGATTGTTGAAAAGAGGGAAAATCTGAATGTTTACAAGGATGCGCAGGGACTGTTGAGGATGTTTTCCATGAGCCTTAGAACTTTAATCGAGAAGATTTACTCTTAGCAGGGATGATAATAATCTCAACTGGAGGATCTGATGGTGGTGGTGTGGTTATTAATGGAGAAAATGTTCCTAAAACAAGAGAGGATGTTAATGGAGAAATAGGTGTTTGTATGATGTGATTAATGAGATCTATGTGAGATGTGGATTGTTTAGGTTTTGGCATGGAAAGATTTAATTTTGGAGAATGTAAACCATATTTATTTATTTTTTAGGTGGAGGTGTTTTTCAATAGATGTTTCAAAGGGTATCTTTGATAGGGTTACAGAGATCGAGAAGATTTTTCATGTGTGATAGATAAGGATTAAGTAAAGAGTATTGGGGTAGATAGACCGAGGGTGATGTGGCCATGGGAAAGGATATAGGTAAAGATGTCAAGGTAGGGATAGGTGGATTTGTTGATATGATAGATATAGGGGTAGTTGGGATAGATAGGGATGTAGGCATATTTGGGATATTTGGAGATGTGGGTGATGTGGTAACCGATGGAGTAGACATTATGGTAATGCAGAAATGCAAGGAGTATTATCGGTGTAGAAGTAGGTGGGATTGTTGTTTCATAAATGTTTCGAGGGGTAAGAATGATATGTTTGCTAATGGGGTTGATGTCGGAGGTGGGGTTGTAAAGGTACATGTGGTAGAAATGAGTTTAGTTGGGATGGTTGTGAGAATGAGTAGTAGATGTAGTAATAGGTGTGTTTGATGCAGATGTGGGTGAAGGAATAGATGTGAGAGATGTAGGGATATGTGTGGATATCAATGGGGCTGAAATAGGTGCTAAGGATGAATCTGATGTGGTGGATTGGGGCATGATTGAAGTGGATAAAGTAGATGTTATAGTCAAATTTGATGTAGATGTGGTAAAGGGTAGAAGAAGGTGTAGGTTCAGACAAGTAGTAAAAGTTGACATAGGTGTGATAGTTGTGGATGTGAGGTTTCCGCATAAGGAGTGGGCATAATGTCTAAGGTAGGAACATGTGAGTTGGTGATAAGATGAGATCTTGATTGATGGTGTCAATCATATAAGCATTTGATAGTTGAGATGTAAAGGGCGTGGCTTGATTCATTGGTGGTTGATTAGGTAAAGTTTGAGTAGTGGAGCTATCGATTTGGATATCCCCTTGATTTATGAGTTGTTGGACACGATATTTGAAGGAACGAAATTTCTCAATGTCGTGACCTTTGACTCGATGATATTTACAATAGTGGCTTCATGATACCAAATAGGCTTGGCTTGCTGAATTGTCCATGGGTCATATGGGAGGAAGTTGGATGGAGTTTACGGCCATCAATTTGTCAAATACAAGCTATAGATTCTCCCAAGGGGTATATAGTTGATTGTTGGTTGAGGGGCTCATTGTTGAGGCCATGTGCTAGATGTAGATGTGGATGAGGGATTATAACCAACCATGACATTGGCCACACCTTTAAATGTGTTGTTATGTGTGGATGGTTTAGTAGATTCAACTTTAGGTTTGGCGATCTGAGTTTAAGATGACCTTGTTCAATGGCACATGGGTTTTGAGTTTGTGAGCCATTGTGAAAGCTTCATCAAAGGTTTGAATGATTGGATTTGCAAAGTAGATGATATATGTTTTGCACATGAATGTGAGAAGAGTTCGATGAGTTTGGTTTGCGGAAGAGAGTGAAGGATAATTGGTTTATAACACCATGCCATCGTGTGACAAAAAGTTGGCAATGGACTCATCATCAAACTATCGATGGTGTATAGGTCAATGATAGTAGTTTTGCATGCAATGTTAATTGAAAAAAAGTGTTCTAAGAACAACTACATGAGTTGAGTGAAGGAGAATATGGAATATTGGGGGATACTATTGTACCAGTCTAACGCGGGACCAAACAAGGACATGGGGAAAGTGCGAAGCAAGTAGATCATGATCATGTGCAATAAGACAACATGCATGTTTAAATGCATGGAGATGTTGTTGGGGATCTTCCTTGTTGTTGAACTTAGTAAACTCGGGAAAGTTTCCAATGAGGAGGGTAGGGTTTGATTGGAACCGATGGATGAATCGGTTCATTACAGATTTTTCATAGGATAATGTATCCTTGGTGCCAAGGTAGTGACTTCTAGAGTAGCCAACCTATTTATTAAAGCATGAATAGGATCATTTGATGTGATGTTAGGTTGAAATTGGATTGGTTGTGTGGTTTGAAAAGTAGTTTGATGAGCACTAATTTGTGGATAGGTTGTGGATATGTAAGTGTTGGGTGAATCGTTTGATAAGGTGGTTGATAAACTTGTGGGTGTGCAGGTGTGTGGGGAACTATTTGGTAAGGATTAACATGTGTCATGGGTTGAGATTGTTGCATAGGCTGACTTTGAACAATAGGGACATGATGTGTTCATTGAAATTGGGTAGGTTGTTGTGGTAAATGATAAGTGGGGATATGGTGTTAAGAGGTTGAGATGGTTGGAGCATATGATGGGTAGGAATGTAAGTGTGAAGAGGTTGAGATGGTTGGATAGGCATATTAGTAGTGGATGAAATATAATTGACAAAAAGGGATGTGGGTGGAATGTGATCCACCAATTGAGGAGATTGGGAGGATTGAGAGATTGTGGGGAGATTTTCAAAATATGAAATCATATATGGGGTTAGGAGGAGGCCCAGTGTCTCTAGAGGAGTGGGAGATGGTGGTGCGGTTGGTTTAGGAAGATTGGCTTGGTGAGGGATATGAGGATTAGTTTTAAGATAGGGACAATCTTGGATGACATGGTTCTCATGAAGCGAGGCCATAGAGAGACAAGGGGTTGGGTAACTGAAGGTGTGGTTTTGAGTTTAGAATCTTGTTGGGTGAGATCATTAGAGGAAGTAATTTTATTGGGTGGAGGACATTGTTGTTTTGTTTTGATTTGAGAGAGAGTGACAATAGATGTGAAATAGAGAAACATTTGTTTATGTAATTTGTTGACAAACAAATCAAGCAATATATTTTTTATCATCATGATTAATTTAGAGATGTGAAAAAAAAGAAAAGTGGATAATGAAGGTGCCTAAAGAATGGATCATTTAAGGCTGGTTTTAGGTAGTTTTGGCTAGGGAAATGTCTAAAATGGTTTCCTGTTGGGTGTTCAAATCCCAATCAGTGAACCAGGTGAAAGGAATGTTTCGATGTGTTGATTTAGTTCGTGAAGTTTTAGGTTGTGTGTGGTAAAATGTGTGATGTAGAGAGTTAAACCCTATTTAGGCTATGTGAGAAGCATGATGTATGAGGTTCATTTTAGACCAAATTTGAAATGTGAATTTGATGCAGAAAATCACTCAGAAAAGGGAAATTACAATGCAAAAAGAGAAAATAGGGAAAAATGAGTAAAACCTGGAGAACACTTTTCCCTGTTATTTGATTGCATGTGATAGTGACGTATTTTGAAAGTGCCAATCAATCGGTGGCCTGAATGTCCGTCTGGTACCCTAAAATTACCACCATTTATGAATTTGTGATGAGGGGTCGGTGAAAGAGAGTCTAGGCATGTTTTTTGTTTCAATGGTTATCTTTGATGACGTAATTTTGTGGTCGTAAGGTCATAGATGTTACCCTGCAAAAAAAATAAATGTAATTAGTTGATGTGATTAAACTGATATAACTGTCATAAATATTTTGTGTACAAAAAGTACTTTCATAAAAATAAAAATAAAAGAAATTAATCTAATGGATTAATAAAAGTTGGAATTCAACGTTCACATTCAATTAGGGTAAAGAAAACTTATTGACTATAAAATAAACTATGAAATAAACAATTAAATAAGCGATGAAATAGATTATGAAATAAAATTATGAGAATATGTGACACAAATTATTAATGACGAGGTGATACAAAACTATTAAATGAATTACGTTATGATAAATAAGATAACCTATAAATGAAACAAACATTAACATGTGCATTTTGTTTTTGTTTCATTTCTTTACGTGAACTATAAATAAGAATAACTATAAACAAATAAACTATAAAATGATCGAATGTGGACTTTAAGAGGTAAATGACAAAAAAAAGTGGTGGGGGAGAGTATTTAGGACGTTAAATGTGAAATGAAATGGACTTTAAGGTGATATGAAAATGTGAAATTTGAAATGTAGATGTGAAGACTAAAAATGTAATAATGGACCTAAATGTTGGGATTTTCGATTAAAAATAAAATTAGAAAAATGAAAGATTGATAAAAAGTGAAAGTGAAAGTGAAAATTAAGAAAATGAATATGAATATATGATAGAGAGGATAATAACCGAATCAAAGTGGGTAAATGTGAAAAAAATGGATTGAAAATGAAGATTTAAATGAAATGATGAAACATATTATGAATCAACATTTTAAAAGTGATATGTGTGTGGAAATAGATGTTATGTGGAAAATGTATAGGGAATAAGTTAACTGAAGCTCAGTTGAATAAGATTATGAGATGAATGTGAGAATGAGCATCAGGAAATGATGATGAGGTTGTAAATGTGATGTTCAAAGCTCGATGGAGATATGAACTCAATTACTAACATTGATGGTTGGTAATTTCCAATACAAAAATTTGATAGGGAAATTATTTTTGAGATTGGAGTACATATGTGGAAATTTTTAATGGTATGACATGGAATGAAGCTCATGGAATCTGCATAAACAAGAATTTATAATTCCTGGTTCATTATGAAATTTGATCTATAATGTCCCATTTTTCAATATGTAAGTAATAGATGGATAATATGATTGCAGCATGGGCCTAAAATGAGGAAACTGAAACTGAAAATTATAGACAAAGAAAGGCTAACTATGTATAATTTATGATGATATTGTAAATGATGTTGTAAAGAAATTTATACAAATGCTATAGCTTAAACTTGATAAATGGGTTAGGATGTAGGGCCGATCAGATGTGATGACATCATTGTGTTCACCACTATCGAATAATTTAAGCACTATGAAGATGAGGGTAGGGTACATCAAACATCGTAAGTTTATGAATCATGTGTGGATATTTTTTCTCATCATAAAGAAGGTGAGGAGTATCAGTGAGCTTCCAAGGAGCTTGAGGGCTTGGGATTAGGTGATGGGTTTGGATAAGAGAGGGAGATATAGCTTCACATAGGCCAAGATATGGAAGTATTGGTGAGGATTGATATGGTGGAGTCATATGGATTGAAGGAGAAACTCTGGGTCGAAAGGAAGGGGATGGCTCATGGAGTTGAGATTGGAGAGATTGGGATCATGTAGATGAGTTTTGATGGGAGGGTGAGAAATAGTGGTGTAAGTAAAAGGTGGATGTTTTTATGAGAGGAAATGAGGAGTTGTGAGAGAGGGAGAGGGATGAGTGAATATGGGAAGGTGTGGAGAAACTTAGAGTGAATGGGATGGAAAGTGTAGGAGGTGTGGGTGGAGGATGAGGGAGGAGTTGGGGGATGTGGGAGGGGAGAGGGGGGTTGGGGAGTTGATGGAAGGGGAGTGGGGTGGGAGAGAATGGAGAGTTGAGGGAGATGGGTGAGGTAGTGGAGGAGTTTAGAGAGAGAAGTGGTGGTAGGTGCGGAGAGAGGAGGATGAGGGAGATGGGAGAGAGGGGTGAGTGGAGGAAGAGGATGTTAGGTGGGGATGGAGGGAGAGGAGGGTGTGTGGGAAGGAGTGGGAGGAGAGAATGAGGGGGGAGGGAGTTGGGTGAGGTGGGAGGGAAAGGGATAGAGATAGAGAGGGGTGGTGAGTTTAGGAGGATGGATTTGTTATATAGGGGGTGGGATATATATTATAGATTAGGGAATGGAGTGAGGTAGGTTGAGGGATTAAGGTTTGTTTTGGAATAAATAAATATCGAGATTATGTGGAAAATAAATAAGGAGATTGATTATGTGTGGAGTTAAATATAGATTAAGATGAGAGTCATATGAAGATCTATAGTGGTTAGAAATAGGTGATCTAAATGAATATATAGATGGGGATGTTAGGTAAAGTTTAAGGTCATTAAATTTAGTAAAAATTTATTTCTATTTTACGGTAAGATTAATTTTTTTAAAGGACAATAATTTTAATTTTGGATTTATTTATTTATTAATTATTATTTATTTTTTTTTATGATTATTTTATGTAAAAACAATAAAATTTTATATTAATTATAAACAACTAATATAACAATCCCTTTCAAAACAACAAAACCACTTACCTCATGATGAGAAAGACTAAAAATGCAAATGTCATACCGACACATTGAGTGGAGACTAAACTAAACCCTACAAAAAGTGAGTCCAAAAATGAAATATTTGCAAAAGATATCTAAATGATGGCGAAACTATGAAACCGAACACCCATTATACTCACAACACCTATACAAGTTGAGAAAAGGAACAAAACAAATGAAATGACCAGATCTTGGATCTGGTCCCACCAAGCATGCCAAAATGTTGTACAAGAAACCTCATTCTCACGTGGTGAATGCCGATACTGGAAGCCACCAACTTTGAATGATGGAGGGCTTAGGACCTTAGATGCGGATATGAATCTACGGCACAAAGAAGATAGATCTGTGATAAAAGATGATAGATCTCTGATAATATCTACAAAAATAAACATATGTGATTAGATAACAATATGCGGGGGTTCCCAGAACAATCCCGGTTCCAAGAGGCTATGAACTCCCTTGGAGGATGTCAACCCCCATGTCTAGAAAGATAGCAAATAAATGATGAACAATAGATATCATGCAGAAATAATGAAATACAAAATGCCAAGTAACTAAATGAATGAAATGAGGGAGGACTTAGCTGGTGCTCTGATATGGAGATGAAATGGGCATCAAGATGGTAAGATGACGAAAATGTCAAATATTTCTCCAACACTCCTCACCTCTAACTTCTAACAATGGAAAAGGTTTTCCTTGACCTCAAACTTGCAAACTTAATTCAAAGCACTTTCTTCTCCTCTCCTAAAAACTTCAATACATAGAGATTTCATACTTGATTCTTCCTCCTTTTTCCTCCTTTTTGAAAGAAGGGGGAAGACCCATATTTATAGCTTGGAGGTGAGGTTAGATTGGGGTTAATGGGTAACAGGGGTTTGATAAATTAACCACTGGTCGGTGATGAGTGGGGGGACATGATTTGACTGGGTAGGTGAGATAATAGATTTGATTTGATTGAGTGGGGTTCATGAGAGAGAGAGAGAGAGAGAGAGAGAGAGAGAGAGAGAGAGAGAGAGAGAGAGAGAGAGAGAGAGAGAGAGAGAGAGAGAGAGAGAGAGAGAGAGAGAGAGAGAGAGAGAGAGAGAGAGAGAGAGAGAGAGAGAGAGAGAGAGAGAGAGAGAGAGAGAGAGGTGACACCAAAATTTTGTGTCTATAGGACCATTAGCAGGGCATTATGTCATGCATTTTTTTTCCATTTATGTGGCATCATGTGATTGGGTGATTATTTGATGTGATTTGATGTGACTCATTTTATTGGATACATTTCTTCAAATTTTAAACGACAAATGTACATGTACTAGTCCCTCACTTTACATGTACCCTCACCATTATTGGTCCATGCTCCACTATTGGCTCCTCTCCCTTAGAACTATTCAATTTGAACTTAGTTTTTTTATCTTGTTTGCACAGAAACTAGTACAATACTTGATTCAAGTATAGGTTTAAAACATGGAAACACCAATTTTCAAAAATCCCTTGGTCCTGCATGCAATATAGTATTAAAAAATGCATAATACTCATTTTTTGTCCATAAAAGATAAAACACTTAAAATACTTTGTATTCATGAAAGTTCAAAACATTCAACATGCTTAAATTTTCACATGTACATAATTATAATCTAGATTCTAAAATATATCATCTATATTTTCCTAAAGTACTGTTGAAACAAAAGTATCTAGTGTTTTGGAGTTTATTTTTGGCATTTATAAAATAGAAGTACTACTTGAAAAATATAGAAAACGCCCAACTACATCATGAAATGGTAGTACGAAACATCCTGTATAGCACAGGTATTGAAGAGGCATACCTAGGATTGTTTTGGAGTTTGAAAAGTTTCAGAAAATATCGAAACCAGATCAATACGTCAATATGCAGTACATTACCCTTGTTGGCATTTTCGGATAAAATTGTCTTTAATTGGAACACATCAATATATTAATCAAAATATCAAAACAAGATGGTTCTGATTAAAGTGGTGTGGCACGGAAAATAAAAGCCCCGATTTCCATGCTCACAAAATACATGGCTCAAAATCTAAAACAATCACAAGTAGAAAGTCCAATGAGCATACTAAAATACAAACAAAACGAGAATCATGCACATGCAACAACAACATTAGGGGTAGGTGGCGGATTATGATTTATCCCTAGGAGGAAGTAGACCAAAACCAAAGGGCTTTCCTACAAACATCTAGGGTTGACTTCCTATTTTGTAGAGAACCAACCGTTGTGATATCTCCTTGTGGCAACAACAACCACCGAGAGAGACCAACAATGACCAATGAGGCTAGAAGTAGAGAAAATGCCATGAACATGTGAAGATAATTGATTGTGGGAGTGGCTTTATCATGCCCATGCAACACGTGGTGGGGGCCTAGCCATGGAGGACTAAGAGGTACATGAATCTCCTCGACGATTTAGTAATCCCTACACGAATCACCCTCAATAATTTAGTAATCCTTACGAGTGTTGGATTTTAAATGCCACGTTTTCCACTTTTCCTAGATCTAAATACACACAATAAATATGAGAACTTAATCATATATAGAAAACTGTTGAGAAATGGAATCATTATTGTAGTAGAAACATTTATAGCTTTCTAAAGTTGAAATAAAATAATAGATTTGAAATAAATTCCATTTAAAAGAAATGTAAGTTGGCCATTGACAACTATCCTCAAATAGAGAAATTCTCCAATTAATGGGCTTTGGGTGAAAGGGTTGAATAGACAATGAATCCATGACCAAACATCTCTAGTGTGGGTGAAAGTTTGTAAGAGATGTTTGAAAGTTTCAAATAGGGAACAGTAGGGGAATTGGGGCTAGGAATTCCAATATGACTAACCTATTCCTTGAGAGGGAGGCCTTGGTGGACTAAACACAAATGAAAGTGAGTGGTTTTAGGCTCGACCTTACAATTCCATATCTAATTGAGGCTATTAAGCCACATTTTGGGAAAGGAATTCAAAATCCAATGATAATTCATCCGATAAAGTAGACTTGACAAGTACGCTTTGAATTTTGTGTCTACATTCCAAAGCTTGTGTAGCATCACATCTCAGTAAGCTCTAATGAGAATTCATCTAATAAAGCAGACTTGATAAGTACTCTTTGAATGTTGTGTCTACATTCCAAAGCTTATGTAGCATCACATCTAGTAGAATCTCCTAAATCCTCAAAATGGAGGGAAGGTCGGAGGTGAGAATCTCTAACTGAGACCGAATACCTAATAGCGACGATGTCTTTTCGAAAGAATCTAAGGGATTCGATGCTTGAAATTTCCACTAAAGGGATGCAATTGTTAGTCAAATAATTGCCAATCACAATAAGGTTGTGGTCGTTAAAAGAGAGAACAATTCTAAAACAATCATTGATGCACTTCAAATAATGTGTCATCGTTTCATATGCTTTCAAAGGCTTTTAGCCATAAAAGAACCTTCAATTTTGACCAGCGCAAAGGTGACCAATATGGTGTGCAACCTAAAATTTATCTAACAATTTTTCCATACGTAGCATAAATGAAAATGCAATGCCTTACAAGAATTTTCCCAACTTTCTTGTCGTTAATGGTTCTAAATATTCATTTTCTCATAGGGCAGTAATTTCCCTATAAACATCAATCATACCCATACCACCTTTTTCTTGAGAAAGGAAACAAACATCCCTAATGACTCTAAAAATCTCCAACTTGCTTAGCATTGGCCTAAAGAAAATCTTAGAGAAGCTTAACAATTTTGTCAAGGGATGCCTTGGAGGGAGCCCAACATTGAATAGTAAATGTGCAAAGTGATAAGAATTTTGGTGCACATAATTTACCAACTAAAGAGAGAGGCATGCTAATCTAGAAATAGATTTTTTCTCTACTCTCTGAAGCACATATTGTCATAATTTAGAAGGTGTGCTATCAAAGGCAAAGGGAATACCAAGAAATTGGAATTGCTCACCATGTTGAATCCACTTCCAAGGATAATATTTCAACTAATCCGATAGAGGCATCACACTATTTGAAGCATTGAGTTTTGGCCCACTATAGATTGGATCTCGATGCTTTGTAAAAACATAAAGAAAAATAATGCTTATTTAAACAAAGCTTCATTTTTGGCAAGCATAAGAAAGGAATCATTTGTGAAATGACCATTTATGAGTTGAGAGGTCCTATTAGGGAGCATAATGCCCCTGAATCAAACCACATTAATCTCGGTGCATGATTAGATATCACTAGAAGTTAGTGTTCTAATCCCAATAGCTAAGAGAAGAACGAAAGCGCTGACAACCTTATCGAGATAGAGCAAAAGATCCTAAATTTTTTAGATCGTTGGCCATTGATAATCAAACAAGTCAAGGCATTTGAGAAGAGAGTTTGTATAAGTTCCAAGAAGAAATATCTAAAGCCAAGAGCTTTGATCATGACAAGAATAGATGCCAATCAATATGATTGTAGGTTTTGCAAGGTCCAATGCAAACAAGAATGATTTTGAGCTTCCTCACTGTATGTGACCTTCTACCAACTTGAGTTTTTGTTTAAGTCTTATTGTCATAGATTGTAATTGAGGATCAAAGGGGTTGTGTTCAAGTTGAGCGACGACTCTTTAAAATTCTTTATGTAACACACAGTTGGCCCATTTATGCACCCATGTGACTTGTTTGGAAAAGTCACGAGAGAAATGATGTGATTAATTGCATCATTCTATCACTTGATCTAGCTATATCTGTACAAAGGATGTGTCATAAGGTTTCACACCTTGGCAATAAGATGGATGGTTCCCTTATGGTCTAAGGGAGACATGTTAAGAAAAATTGAGTGAGTGACACTTTGAGTTGAGCATTTCCCCAAATCATTCGGAAGGTGATGGGATTGTGATCGAAAAACACAATATATTGATGGATGGTGACAAGAAGCTTTCAGTGATGTAAAATTCAAATATGTGCTACTCGAAAAACATAACATATTCAAGCCTTTTGAGAATTTTATCATTTCCACTCCAAAAGTTGGACCATGTAAACTAAGGTGGAAAGTAAATCCTTGTGATTGGAAGATAAAGTTTGAAAACCCCAACAACATTGATAGGGTGCTCTCTTTTTATTAGGAATCTCAATCATATTAAATTTGTTGTAGACAATCAAGTAACCTCCTGAAAATTATATGTTAACCATCACCATAATCCAAATAGCTTAGTGTGAGAGATCTTTGTCCGATGTAACCACCAGGACACAAATTTTGAGGAGACTGATATACTATAGAATAAAATACATTATATATATATGCGCGGGTAAGGTGCATTTTATAACCAAACTGTCTATAACAAGTAACAAATTTTAATTATTTCTTTGAACAAGGTACATAAGGCAAAAAAATAACCCAAGACAAATAACAATAACATTAGAAACATGAAATTAGTGCCAAATGCAATCATGTGAACAAGAACTTGTTAATTTGGGGACACCAACATTTACTAGAACACCTCTAACATGGGCCATGAGTTTGATGGAATGCTTCACTAATTGATCGAGTTGGTCTATATCCACTCTTTGATTTAAGAGGCTTTGGCACTTTGATCATGTTTTGAAACAACATAGTGCTCTTCACCACCTGTGATCTACACCGCAAGCTTAAAAATCCTTCTCAAGCACACTTAGGCATATTGTGAATTCCTCACTCCTTTTTCTATAGAGTTCCAAAAAATATGTCAAAATAAAGGATTTGAATTGTTAGAAGGTGAGAAATTATGTATTAATGAAAGATTTGTATCATTTTTATGTATATGGTTTGAGTGGATTTTATCTGGATTTATATCCTTTCTTTCCTACCTATGATATAGTTTAAATTCATAGCAATTTAATATCATGCACTATTTTCTATAGCTTGTAAATAAATCACTACAAAATTGTCTTCAAAGATTAATTTCCTCTGTGCAACATGAGATCTAATCTCTAGAATACAAATTTAACACATCCTTAGTTTCCTTCTATATAAATTTCCATACACATAATAACAATATCATTCATTCAATTTACTACCATATCACATGTCTGTGATTCATATATAATTTAGCATTTGGTTTGGTTTTACCCTAGAGCAAACTCTTATCAATAATTATATTGACAAGCATTCCTACAATGGTAGTCGATGGTTTTGGTGGTAGATCAGTAATGTCAATGAATTGTTAACAATTGATGGTCAATGTTAAATTTGAAGTTCATTTTTATAGGTAAAAAAATTCTATAACCCATCTACTATAATAATAAGAAAAAACATGAATAAAAAGGATTATATTTATTGAAGTATCAATTACAAAATAATATGTGCCCCATAGGGACAATTGATAAAAATAGTAGTGTGATCCAAACATAAAGATTTGGGTCACAACATGCAACAATAAGTAACAAAGTCTAACAACAATCACAAATAAGATAGTTCACATAACAAAAATAAAAATAATTAAAGCGTAGACATTTTTTTCCTTAGTAATCCTAGTAGCCTCAATGAAACAAATCCCTATTTTTACTTGTATTTGGGATCACCGTGGTCCCCTTTTTTTGGATCAGGTCCTTATGAATCCTTTATGTTTTCCAACAATTCAAAGTTCTAACCCACACTAGCCCTCTTATTGTCTTTTATATTGCAATTGTTTCAGCTTTTATTTTAAAATTATGTTATCATCTTCTCCTTTTATAATTTCCTTTAATGTCTCCACAATTTCTTACACCTTGGATTTGATAAGAGCCTTCAATCATCTAGGAACTCTCGCATCTAAACTTTCCATGGCCTCCTCATTGTTGCTTCCCTCGAATCCTGTTCTTTTTACAAGTCATTGTCTATGGAGTTCTGCGATACCTTAACAATTGTCTTATATCTATGCAAAACAAGAAGTTCATCTTCATAATAACTCCCTTATTCCTTAATCAGTAGTGGGTCAATAGGAACACATTATTCAAAGTGAGAGTCCTTTATCAGGTCCCCATTCATATTCGGGAATTATGACCTCTACAATAGACGGATGGAGAATTTTCTAGTCCGGAGAGGGGCTAAACCTTGGGTATCCCTCTAGGCCTATAATATGCCCAACAATGAATTTTTAGGAGACCTATTTTAAGGAATTGTTCCAACTGATCTTTAGGCAGATTCAACTGTAAAGCCACCTGCACATGGACAATTCTACTAATGACTTCTCTTGAGAAGTCAGTAAGGATCCTAACTTTACCTTTAAAAACTTCAAGATTCCTTTGTTTCCACAAGAACCATAAGACTTCCATAGACATTATAAGTGACTATTTTTAAGGATTTTAGACTTATAATATATATATATATATATATATATATATATATTATAGATATATATATATATATATATATATATATATATATATATATATATATATCCAAACAAAACATTAAACCAAGTAATTTCTTTTCCAATCAAGATAGACCAAGGCTTCAACACATGATTCCACACCAACACAACATAAGGACAAAGGAAAAATAGATGTTAAGAGATTCATCTTCATTGTATACTAAAAAAAAAAAGTGATATCAAGACCAAACTTAGCCATCTTAGATCCCACAAATTTTTTTGGTGAATCAACAACCATCTAAAGAAATATTTATTTATTTCAATGCAAGAGGACCACAATACTTTAAACCTAAAGGCCCAAGACCGCAAGGGATCACAAATGACCACTTTTATTGAGAGAAAGAGGGACCTCATGGAAAAATGAAAGTTTATCATACAACTAATTGGTAGAAATTTCACACAGAGGCGATCCCTTATGCCAATTGATGTAGGGCCAAATAATTCATATTTTTCTAAAGAGAGATTAGTGGGGAGGGTCCAACAACCTTCTTAAGAATCGTATATGTTCTAATTTGTGAGTATGGGAGCTGATATTTCCTTTGATTTCATCCCAAGTCAACATCCTAATGTTGTCAAATATTATTCTCATTGTATTTATGGCTATATTAAACCAAAAGCTTGTGGAACAACCTCTCATTTTGGTAAGAGGAAAATTAATATAGTAGAGGTTCCACTAGATTGATCTATATCCTTCACACCCTACCCCCTACCAAGAAAATATGGGATGCCTGACCACTAAATGTATTTCCTTCTCCCATGCCTTTCAAAGGGAAGCAAAGATAGGGGATCCTTAAATCTTAACTACGAATGAGTCAAATATTATATCAACCATATGTAGTCCTTCATAAATAGGTTTACTTTTAGGAATCCATTCCTAATATTATATCTTACCAAGAATTTCCAAGGTTCATTCCTCTGGTAGACCTTGAATGAAAGAGAAATTCCTTGGAGTTTCAGTATTTAAGCCATAGCCCCACCTAATGATTTTGGTTTGTAGCAGATTATTGAAGCATCTACATGTATTTTTATTCCCCTTCCATATTGACCAAGGCAAGTCCCTTTTGATTATATGTAGTTTTTTTATGAAATAGTCTATATTACTTTATAAAATATTACAGCCTATCCACACAAAATTTGGGTGGTAAAGGGCACACCCCACGAACAAACTAGCCATGATGGCTAGGAGACTAAAGTATCAAGCCCAAAGGGCAACAACAAACATAACAACAATGCCAGAAAATGAAAGGAAAAAAAAACTAGGCCGCTACGGAAACATAGAGCGAGGGCGGTGTAGGCCCTTATCCTCCTAGTTATTACCAGGAAGATTGTTGCCATCCGGAAGGGGTGGCCAGCCTGAAGCAACTTCTTTGTCTTTATCTTCCTGCTGATTAGGAGAAATGGCAAGAGCCAACCTGGGAACTTTGCTAGAATCCCACCCATCCCTCTGCACAGGAGGTGAGGAGTGGTGGTGGGAACCCAGCCCACTATGTTGCACCTGCAGTGAGGGGATCCCCAACCGCCGCAGGGACAGAGGCTACACCGATGCTCTCAGGCTGCTTTGCTAGGAGAGCAATGATGATTAGCTTGGTAAATCAAATGGCCACGACCACGACACCCTCTTGAACGAACACTACTAGAAGGGAAGGTAGGGGGTTCCCATGCCACAAAGTCAAGGAAAGTTGGCCCATTGATCCGAAAGGTGCAAGGTGCCGCACCTCCAGCTCCACCTTTCAGGCATGGTCCTGGATTTGTAAGAACACATTCAAGATAAGCATGGCCTTATCATAATGTGAAAGAATGCAAGAAACTATAGAATTAGCAAAAACAACAGAATTATGTTCTTTCCATATAAAAATGATCTCCACTCTAAAAGTATGCCACACTTGCGCATAAGCATGAGGGATGGAAATAGAATCCCCCAGTAAAATATGTTACCAAAGAAATTGAGCTATTCTAAACGGCCGAAAGAAATCGTGGATCCAATCCCAAATAGCTTGAGCTTTTGGGTAGTACCAGAAAAGATGTATGAGCATCTCAATGTTCCCAAAAAGGGGCATAGGCGAGGAGCAATCCCGTAATGAGCTAATCTACGCCCAAGAGGGAAACCTTGATAAAGTAGACACCAAGCAAAATAGACTAGCTTGGGCTGAATGATGGCTTTCCAAATGGTATGAAATCTAGCTTCCCAGGATGACCATCCAGAATTGATGGACCATATGGAGTTAAGCAAGGCCACCATCGGCAACTTGGGGGTGAGCATAGCATACCTTTTTCTGGGGAGTAATTCAAGAAAGGGGTATCTGGAAACCATTTCCAATCCTTCCACCAAGGCATGAGAGATATGACACCAACTTTGTGAGGCATCTTGGTAGGAATGGAGTCAAGAACTTCATGAAAATACTCTCTATTAGTCGAAGCAAGCCAAAACTTGGCTTTAGCTTGAGGCCAAGTGAGAAGCAATCTAGTTTACCTGCAAAATATGTCATTAAGAGTGCACAAGACCCATCAATACAGCTTAAGAGCATGAACCCAGGGCACTTGGGAAAGCGGCACATCATGAAAATTGATGAGAGGAGACCAGCAAATGTTGTGGTCATTAATGGATATCCCATTTCGAATCCATCTCCTTCCCGATTAAAACGGATTTGAGTAAATCCTAAGCTTTCCATATGCTTTTAACAACAAAGGTGCCCACAACCTTAACCGGGATTTGATAATAAGCATACTATGAAAAAATCCAGCCCTTGATGGGAGCCTTGAAAATATAGTTGTGAATCAACACTTTCCAAGCTTCGTTGCTAATGCAGTCCGAATGATCCACTTAGTTTCCAGATCAGATCCTTGATGGTCAATATCAATCGAGACCAAGACCTCCGAATCCCTAGGAGACAACAAAATTCCTAGGCAACTCTGAAATCCTTTTTACAAGCTCAGAGCTAGCCCAAAGGAAATATCGAGGACTTTCTCCAATTTCTTGTAAGAGGCTTTAGCCAAAGACACCAAAGACAAAGAACAATAAACATGAGTGGATGCCAATATCTTGGAGAAAATTTGAAATTTTCTTGCCAACGAAAGGGGCTTAGTAATCCAGTACTCCAACTTGCGGGAAACCCTGTCAATAACATATTGCCAAAGTTGACTAGGAGAAGCATCGAAAGCAAAGGGAATGCCCAGAAATTTAAAAATTTCTCCATGTTGGATATATTTCCAGTCAAAATGATTCAGCCAACCAGGTTTGGGGAGAAAAGATTGCTCAAGCACTGGGTCTTTCTCCATTTGATACTGGAACTGAAGCTAAACAATACGTGTCTAAACATTGCATGACATTGTTGATATTCACTTCCTCCTCCAAGAGCATGAGGAAGGATTCATCTGCAAAATTCCCATTGACAAGCTGAAGGGGAGTCATAGAAGGGAGTTGAATACCCCTCACAAGCCCTTGATCACGAGCATGGGCAAGGAGGAACCCAAAACCTTCAGCGGCTAGCACATAAAGAGTAGGTGCTAAAGGACAACCTTGTCTAATAGAGTGAAAGAGCCCAAACTTCTCGGAAGTATGACCATTAATAGATAGAGAGGCCATGGCATCTGCAAAAATCATTTTGATAAAGGCGATGAAAACCGAACCAAAGCCCAACACTTCAAGCATCGCTAGAATGAAATGCCATTCAATCCTGTCATAGGCTTTTTCAAAGTCAATTTTGACAAAAATGGCTAGTTGTTTAGAGGTTCTGCCCACTCCATACCTTCCTAAACAACCAAAATATTATCCAGAATGTACCTACTTTGTATGAAACTAGTCTGCTTAGGACTGACGATAATGGGCAAGATGGGCCGAAGCTGAAGAGCTAAAGCCTTAGCTATGATCTTGTATGAAACATTGAGTAAGGTAATTGGCCGCCAATTACAGATGAGCTCCAGGTCTCCTGCTTTAGGGATAAACTTTATGTGACCCTAATTAATAAGGGCACCAAGGGACCCTAAGTGGAGAGCCTCGACATAGACTTGCAGCAGATCCCGACCAACCATGTCCCAAAGGGCTTTGTAAAACTCGCAAGGGAAGCCATCCATTCCAGAGATTTATCATTGGCCATAAGGGAAACAACTTCATATAAGTCCTCTAGAGTAAGAAATATGTCACAGAAAACTCTGTGAGCTAGTGAAATCTTGCAAGGAACTACCGAGAGGCATTTAGCGAGCATGAATTTTCACTCAGGAGACTCATCTTACACTTTGAAAACCTGATCATAGTGCCTAACAAAGGCTTGGACCATCTGAGGAGTGTTTGAAATCTGAACACCAGCATCAACAATGGCAGAAATTTTCTCGGTTCATGTGCTTGGATTTTAGCCGGGCTTGGTAAAACTCTTTGGTGTTATAGTCTCAATTTTAATCCAAAGTAGGCGAGCTTTAATCCTGGGCACCCCAAGTCTGTGCAATCATCAACAATGTGGATTTTTACCGTAATTTAGCAACTTGAAGTTGTATAGCCACATTGAAAGGAACATGTTCGAATGCCACCATCGAATGACTCAGCTTGGTGGAGGTGGTGGAATAGGCCCGCTGCCGGAATTTAGTGAGCTGAACACCATACATCTAGAGGAATTTAGTGAGCTGAATTATAGCATCTTTCCACCAACTTATCCAACCCACCTTACCAAGAGGGCAAGGTGCAAGGTTCCAAATTTGGCGGATGTGTGCCAAAGTGGGGTCATGATGCAGAAAAGCAGTATTTAAATAAAACTGCATCTTTGAAATTTTTGGTAGTTGAAAAGTCCATTCAATATGGAACTCAATCGAATGTGGTTGGAAAGAACAACGACCGAAAATGCTTCCACCGGAAGAGAATAACAACTGAAAAATTTAAAGAAAGGTTGTAAAGAGATCATGGCATGATCAAGCCTTTTAAAAACCCAATCTTGGCCGTTTCTAAGATTAGACCAAGTGTACCATGGCAGCGAGATGGTGTGATGCGAATAATTAGGGTCATAAAACCCAAATTTATTATGCATGTAAAACCAAGCTTCCCTTTTGCCATCTGACCACCTCATGGGTAAAAGGCCCATTTTGTCATTGGGATGCTCAGCCATATTAAAATCCCCATTGATTAACCAATGTGCATTTGGAAGGTTGTCAGCCACCCACCGCCAAAGTGATGTCCTTTCTGATGCGTCATTAGGTGCATAAACATTAATAATCCCAAAGGAGAGATTTTCAATATTGAATAACACCCAAAGAATATGGTTGTCAGGGTCACAACCATGATTGATGTAATGCGGCCACCACTTTAGAGAAATAAATGTGATCATTCTACCTCTGCCAACTGCATGGTTGCTAGAGATAGCTAAATTGTTAGGCCAAATAGTCTTGGTGACAGAATCAAGTAAAAAACCTGTAACTTTGATTTCCTATAAACACAAAATATCCATATCCGAGAAGCTTTTCCTAAAATCTCGCACTATGTATTTGTGAGTGGAGTCTGTGAGACCCCGAACATTCCATGAGAAGTAATTCATGAGGAAACATTATCTAGATGCATTTTTGAGTCTAGCTCACTCAAACCATCAAGGGCCCCAAAACTGTTCTACAAAATCGTTCTTTGGTTAATTGTAAAAAAATCAAACAATTGAGTAGCCCACCGGTTGTTGAGGCTATAGCCCCCTCCTCACGCTCATGAGGAGGCTGTGAGAATAGCGAACCGCTTTGCTTTGTGGAGAAACCACTTTGTTAGAAACAAGTAACGGTTGAAGACCACCCTCATTCTGTAAAAGAGCAGGCTAAGTGTTTGAGGCCAAAGGTGCCAATTTGCTTGAAGAACCAACCATACTGCTAGCCATTACCTTCATATGAACCAGAGGCAACTTGGTATCCAAAGGTTGCTTTGTAGCTGAGCTGGAAGCATTTGGAATTTCCTTTCCAGCTTGAATAGCTAAACCATGTTGCAAAGGCCCGACAGAGTGGCTTTGTTCTTGTTGGATTTTCTGCCACCCACGTGTGTCAACCCTCCTCTTCAGTTGAGGCGAGGATCCCAAATTTTATGCTCAGAAGATTGACATCGGAAGCAAGTATTCGGAAGATTGACGTATACCACCTTCTGAGAGAAATACACATCAACAACCTGGATGGCAATGGAATCTTTCGGGTCTTTCAAAAGATCTAGTTCTATGCAAACCCTATTTTGTGGACGAGCTGCAAAACACCTATTAGGATCTGTGTATATAACATGGCCGAGAGTGGCAACAATATGCTCTAAAAAATGCCAGGAAGGCATAGGAAGCCCTGGGAACTCAACCCAAACAGGGACCTTAAGAGCCATTTGGTCGAGAGACTACAAAGTCCCTGCAGACCGGGTGACAAAACCATTAGGAGCTTCTACATACCGGTTTTCTACTTATGCAAGATAAGGGAAGCATGACTAGGATCAACAAAACAAACGCAAAAAACCATGGGCTAGGTTCTGGATAGAATCCGCTTTAATACCATGCGCCATCTAAGCGATTTGGACCCATGATTTACGTATACTTTCGAGGGAGTCCTTCCAAAAAATACCCTATTAAGCATAATTGTTCTAGCCATTTATAGGCGGAATCGAATTCTAAAAGTGCTAAAAAAATATCAGGGGAAGTATCATTACCTCGTGGAATAATTTTGGCATGAACTTGTGAGGGCGTTTCCCCAGAGCCATTTTTTGTAGAATCGCCGCTCTCCATCGCAGTTGAAATAACTAGACTAAAGTGGAGCGAAGTCATATTTAAAGCCCACCAAGAGGCTAAACTTTAGAAAAGAGGCCGAATAAATGTGTTAATGGAAATAGATCTCGCACCGCAGATAAACTCACTATTCTCGCATCGCATAACCCTAAACTCATTGCCGCTAGAACCCTAAGCACGCTCGAGCTCTCGGATCATGGACCAAACAAAAGAGCAAAGAGAGATTGAATCTGATTCTCGTCTAAAAATGAAAAAAATTATATGTAGTTTTCAATTCGAGAGTTTCCAAAATCCAACAAGAGACGTAGTAGATGGAGGAGGAGGAGAGAGCATTTTGAAAAACTTGAATTCTTACAAGAAGGAGAGAAACTACCCTTTCCGTTTGGTAACATTCTTATTAATTTTTCTAAAGATCCATTCTCACATCTCTTCGAAGGAAGGTATGAGGGCAAACAAAATCCCTAAGTATATGACCATTTTGTGAGGACCCCCATGACCAAGCTATGACAAGAAAATTTTAAGGAGGAGATTCTTCCCAACATAATACCAATGATTTCTGAATTGAAATCAAGGAGCTAGAGGAAGAGTAGTAGATGTCAATTATTTCAATAATTTTCTTGAAGGTGTTTTCCTTTAGAAAAAATAATGGTGTCATTAGGAAATAAAACATAAATTAGTTATTATTCATATAGGAGCGATATTCCTTTAACTAGTGGGCAAGGGAGGCATCCCTTAGGAGGTAGTGTAGAGATTATGTAGCTATAACAAAGAGGGAAAGAGCTAATGGAAACATTGTTTTATGGACCTTTGCAACATAAAGGGTTATGTTGATTCTCCGTTAATCCTAACTTGTGTAGAGGCTTCACAAAATAGAACATTGACCATTCTACAAAATTTATCTTTGAACCCAAGATATTTTAACCAAATATCTATAAATGGCCATTCAATTTTGTCATAAGTTTTTTCAAATTGTAATAAGGCCATATACACATTCTTCTTATTTTCCTTGTGATGCATACCTTTTCAATCAGTGATTAACATGTATAATATATATATTATACATGTTAATCACCATTGAAAGGTATGCATATATATTCATTCCAAAAATATTTTACGGGTAACCAAAATAATAGTATTCATGAGTAGCAAAAGTTTTCTAGCAAAAATCTTGGAAATTATTTTGTAAGAAACATTAAGGAGAGTAATAGGTCTCCAATTCTTAATTTTTTAGGGTCACATTATGTAGGGATGAGCTTGACTACCCTCTATTGATATTTTCTCCTAATTAAATTGTTTAAATAACCTCCCTATAAACACCTAAGAGTTTAGGGGCAAGCCAAGATTTATTGGTTTTGTAAAATTCAATAGGAAATCCATCACACAAGAGCTTTCTCATCTTTGAGTGAGTCAATTATTGACCATATTTCATCCAATGAGATATGTCCCTTAATTCCATCTCAGTAATGAGGAGAACTTAGTAGGGATACACTTATCCCATATGTTCTTTCTAGTTACAATGGTGTCTCGATCCACATCAATAGTAAACAAGGATGAGTAAAAGAAGAAGAAATATTTTTTATCTCTTCAACATTTTCCAAGATATTTCCTCCTATTCAATTGACTTGATGTCCTCTCTAGTGTTTGGCTTTCAAGATTCTGAAAAATTATTTTGTGCCCTTGTCCCCTTCTTTTAACCATACCATTCGAGATTTGACTTGGGCTCCTCTAGCCATATATTGTTGTTAGATTTTTCGTTGATGTTTAATATTAACTAGCTCAATGAGAAGGGAAGGGTTTTGAGGGTCCTTTTATAGCGAGGCTTCCAATTCGATAAGTTGTTCTTGAACCATTCTTTGGCTCCTAACCCTCATAATAGCTTTGGATTGGCCATATGTTCTCAATAAATTTTACAAAAGTTAGTTGAATTATCCCGATAGGAGATTTTCATTAATTGCTAATAATTTTGGCTAGGATCCTAGAAACTTTAATTATAAAAAACGTTATTATCTCGTGAGGTATTTAACTTATAGGAATTGTCATTGAATGATACATTAATTTCTACTAGGTGATGGTATGAGACAGTGAATGGAAGAACTATCACATCATTAGCTCTCCTTTTTGTAAAGTAGTGAAAAATATTGATTGAGGTAAAATATATAAATTATGGAGTAGAATCTCTTCTTCTCTTGTTAGTTATTACACTTTGGTTTTTTATACAAAAGGTAGTCCATATTACTAAGTTAGAAGGGAGTTTCCATGATTAATCCTTACTTTAGACCAAACATTAATGATGATCAAAGCACCCCCACCCTTTTATATGTTTTGTGAAGAGGGGGTACACCTAGGCCAAATAAATTTTAATGCCAACTCTAGAGAAATGTTATTTTCCTTAATTTCTTGCAAGAGAAAGAAGTCAATCTCTTGTCTAGATTTTGTAAATTGTCTCACAATCAATTTCATGTCCAAATTTCTTAAGCCTCTTACATTCTAACTTAATATTTTCATAAATGGGGGTTAGTTTGGTCCCTTGACCTCCTTTTTAGAATGGTCCACGAGGCTTTGTTCTCGATATAGATTATCGAAATAAGGGGAATTGTGATGTCCTTCATTTCTTTTCCCCTTCCACTGCGTAGGGTTCTTTTTTTTTCCTACCATCCTCAACCTTAGGGGAAACAATTTTGCCCGCTTTAGTGCTAGATTATATTTGTTTCCTTTTACACCATATATTTGAACTTTTGTTTGGTGGGTTGCTCTTAGTTAGGTTTGTAGGTTTCTCTAACCCTTTCTTCCATATGCAGGGCCTAGAGAAGGGTGACCCATCATAGGGAGAATCAACATTGCACCGGTTTTATGGGGTTGAGGCGCAACATTATTCATTTTTCACAATTCTACCACATATAAGGGTTTTAAATAGGGCGCCTCAACTACTTTGGCTAAGATAATCTCATATTCCTTTGATATTCTACTTGCAGCTTGAGTGGGGTAGAGTCTCACTATTTTCTCGAAAAATGGGGAAAACTCTATGGTGGGTAAACACACATGGAAAATGATAATACATAGAGAAGTCATAAGAAGATACTAGCACATATTTTCTTATAAACCAAATCAATCATTCCACTAATTTGGAATTTTATAGAGCCATTGAGGCACATGTTGGGATCACCCCCAACCCCACTAGTCTCATTCACTTATGTTGAGTCACAATTACCAATAGGGGAAGAATCATCCGGGAAACTACACCCATAATCTCACTCCCAAAAGTATTAGATATACTTAGGGATTTTTATTGTTATTTAACAAACATTCCTTTTTATATGCCTTTATTTTTTTCACAAAAGGAGGGATTTTCCGCTCCCCAAACCTAATAGTAGTGAGAGAATACCACATTGGGAAAACAAAAGGAGACCGCTCATCACGGAGAGGGTTAGCCGAATTAAAGGAGATTAATATTTTGGCATTCATATTGGTGAGGTTCACTCCATTTTCTTCAATTTTAAGTACTTCACGTAGTGGTTTTAGGGTGTTTGGAAGTAGGTACCAAAGCTACATAAGCACATTTTGAAGTTCAATCCATCTCGAGGCCACTTTGGCTGAAAGTTCTTAATAGTCAAGACATAGGTTCCATGGAAGGGATTTAAACAAATAATGGTCTATGTTCCACAAGGGTTTGCTAATGGCTCTCTTCTGCATATTGGAATTCTTAAAGAGGACAATGAAAACCCCCTTTTGCACTATCAAAAAATGAAACATACAACCCCATTTTTCTCCCCAAGCCGCATTAATCCAATTAATCGAAAAATATTATAAAGGGAATCTAATTACCATTCAAGAAGACAAAGAAAATTACCGAGTTTTTAAGCTCTTTTTTTTCATTATGTAGATCTTTACACATCCTCATTAGGGCTAACAAGTAGGGTAAAATGTTAGCTAGGTTTCTTACCTTCTCCTCACTCTTTTTCTATTTCATCATGAGCATTTATAGGTTGATGGCCATTGTTGACAAATTTCTCCCTAGTAGAGAGCACCGTGACCTCCTCCTATCAAAGAGCTTCACCGCATGATTTTTTGGGCAATCATGTTGATTGAAATTCCTTTGCTTTTGGACCTTCTGATTATTATCATTTTCAAAAGGATATTGATTTACTGCTTTTCAAAGAACGATTTATTAGCTTGTTTAGGGTCCTTTCTTGACATAACTTTAGACCCTCCTCCCCTATTAAATCCCTCTCCCTTACAATATTACACATGCAGGGAACCATCAACTCCCATGAATTTCACAAAAAAGTTAAGCCTACTTATTCTAGCATAGATAAACAATCAATATCTCATAAATTTTCCAGGCATGAACAAATTACAATCAAATAGAAATTAAAAAGAAAACAATGGTTGGGCACACTTGATCAAGAAAAAAATATGACCAAGGCTAGAGTAATCAAGGAAAGGCCATAGGAAACCAAATGGATCAAGAGAACAAAGGAACCAAGAACACACTCAAGGAAAACATGAAGGTGCTCTCACGGAGGATGAATTTTTGTCTTCCTAAACAAGTCTAGAGTTCCATACTCCCTATTGAAGAAATGATTTCAAAAGTTAATTCTTTTGTGAGGGTTTTAGCTTCTCCAAATTTTTAATGAAATATTCCACCTTCTATTGAAGGTTCTAAGAGTTTTAAAAATAGAAGTAAAACAACATACCGTACTTAAAGAAAACAACATCACTAGATTTTAATACCTTAACAATGGGGCCCATTCTTCATCATTAATCACTAGTGTTGCAAGAGTCTCGACCAACTGGAAAAATATAAAGGTAGAGGTATTCCAATGGAAAACCCAATGGATATGACAAATCAAAAAAGGAGAATGGAAAATAGAGGGAGTCTAATTTATACTAGTGGATAATCCAATTCCTAAGAAGAAAATTACCCAAAGAGCATCCCAAGAAAATTAAGACCAAATCCCAAAAATAGACATCAACAAATGAAAATGAGATAACTAGGAAGGAACATACCCTTGGAGTGCCCCCAAAACCTGTTGTTTTGTCCACTAAGATCTATAAATGGAAAAAAGTGAAGGGTAGTGGGTTTTAGGGATCCCTACCAATGAGCCAACCAAAACTCATGCCACATCACCTAAATACCATACCAAGGCATAATTAAATCACCTCAATGCTAATGTAAAACCCAACACCATCAAGTGATGTAAAGAGATTATGAAGGGTGGTGAAGATTTTTAAATTGTTTTCCAATAATGCCTTGGGAGTTGAGTTTAAGAATGAGCAATGCATTAACTTCAAGTGGTTTCTTTAACAATTAAGACCAATAAATAGATTGGAAAAATATGCTACTTTATTCCCCCTTTCTTATGTGAAAGGAGGCCAAAAATACCTTAAGAATCAAGTGATTGCATCATTGATTACCATATCCAAGTGTCGATGCTTATAGAAATAGTTCTTAAGAGCTTCAAGAATGATTATTGAATCCCCTCAATTTCTAAGTTTGTTCAATTTTGGCTTTAGCGATCCTCAATCCTCTCTAAAGAGGCTTGACCTTAGTGAAGTTGTTAGTCAATTGATCAAGAGATTTACCAAGTCCTAATAAGGGGAGTCCTTACCATCTTCAAAAATTCCTTCTACATGCACTCATTTGGGGTCTCCTTTGGATGCTCAATCAAAATTACATTTTATTTCCAAACCCAATGGTGGGACCCTAAACTATGTTCTTAGAGATGTTAGTTGTTTAACCAACCCCATCATCACGAAATCCCAAGACAATATCCTTCCAGTTATCCAAGATGTTAGTGTATTTGAGAGTAATTTTCCCATCTATAGGAGAGAAAGTGTTGATTATCTCTATGTTATATTTTAGAAAACCAATGAAAACTAGATTAACATCCTTCTTTTCATACTTGAAGACTCTTTTGCTTTTATCCTATATTTTTTTCATGCAAACAAGTGCTAGGATGGAATTCCATATTTGATCAAGGGGAGGGTACTTGAGTGAAAAAGAATGATAAGAAAAATATTTTTAGATTTCTAGGTGAAGATCATATATGAGTTAAATTTTGTAATCGAGAACTTCATATTTGTTATCACTATGAAGAGCACCCTATATGAATAAGTGCAAGCAAATATTCTCTTCAGTTGATACAATGGGAAGTTATTAGAGCGTTGGTGACTCAAATTGAAAAGAACATTCGAGTGGGTTGGTTCCACTGTATTAATCACCTAAAATATTTCTCTAGCAGGGTTGAGGGAGAGAAACAAAAACAAACTTAATCGAAAGCATGTAAAATAGGTGTTACACCAACGTGTTGAAACCTATGATTGCATAAAACACACTTAGTGCTTCTAAAGACCTGAAAATAATCACTTCATTTGTTGTTTGAATAGCTTCTACACTTCACAAAAGGCAATAACAAGCTATTGATAAAGGATGTGAGGGAAGATCTGGGTCTATTCCATTTCCAAATTAATCCACAAACTAACATGCAATTAAAATGATCTCGCAAAATATTCACAATAACTTGATGGAGGTGTTTAAGACTCATAAGCATGCAAAAGAAATAAACATTCACTAACACATACCGAGAACTTGTTGTAACACACTTTGAAAAGCTGAAAATGGAGGATAATCATTATTTTATTGCTTCCACAAGGTCATATAGTACATAATTTTGCATAGCCTAGAATGACATAATGATAAGCCCCTTCTTTCCTCAAAAGCAAGGGCACATATAGAAAAATAAAGAGGATTTGACTCAACTCACTCTTCGAAAATAACACTTCTACATCAGTTCAACTAAAAATAGCTAGTTGGAAACAAATCCAATGCTAGCAAAAATAGACCATACATGTATGATTTGACCCCCTTTGTAGATAAATACAATTTTTTTAATACTAGTAAAGCTAAAATCATATGCATGGGGTGAACTTGGCTAAAAATATGATCTTACATGGTCTACTTCACACCTTATTGACTTGGTCAAATTACTTTTTGCAAAGGTTAAGGTAATGGTACGATCACTTTTCAAAATTTAAGATAAATTTGGCTATTTTGGTTTTATCTTGGCATGCATAGGATCATGATTTGCTTGGTTTTACCTTGGTTAGGCATCTTAGTTTTCCATCATGCAAGGTTTTAAAATTTAGAACATTGTTTGAACCCCATCTATGTGGGCATGATGAGACATAAGGTTTAAAATTTACATCAATCATGGTTAGACAAACCATCGTCGGTGTTTATCTTGGTTGGCCCATCCTTTCCTTCAGAGGTTGAAACCCTAAAAGTGAATCATTTGCACTTTTGCATCTATGGCTATGTGGAGGAGATGAACTCTATCAATTTTTTTACCATGGCCGCCATTATTTACCTTGCTTTGGAGCTTGCCATTGATGGAGGTTTTTCAAGCTCTATATTTTGTTGTAACTCTAGATCTAGTTTGTGGCTATTATTTTACATACTCATTCTACTATTTTTTTCATTCATAGCCGCCATGATACTTGCATTTGAGCTATCTTGACTCTGTGTGGTTTCATTTCTCGTGGGGTTATGTGTTGGTTTTTAGTTTGGACATTGGCACTTTATGCCCGGTTGGCATATGCTTGGTGGGCGAGATCTATTTTCTCATTTTGTTTCGAGTTGAGCCCTTGCTTTGCATTCTTGTTCATGTTTCTCATTCTTGTGAAGGTGACTTGTATCTGGTCTTGTTTTTTTTTCTTTCTAGGTTGAACTTTCGTGCCTTTGAGCTTTCGTGTTCAAATCGAGCTCGGTTGGGGTTTATTTTATTTTTGATTGACCATGTTTTAACTCAATCTTGGTCGTGGGTTTCAAGCTTAGATCTCCATGGTAATATTAGAAACGCAGCCGCTATTTATTGTTTGGAGTTCTTTACATGAGTTGGGTTCGGTGGCTTTGAGTTGGCCATTCATTTTCTATTTGTGTTATTCTAGCTCATCTGAGCTCTGCATCCTTTAGATCTCTTTTGTGCATGACCATCCTTCCTTGGCTCGACATGCTAAAAAAATTCGCCATGTATAGAATGTCGTATCAAAGTATAGATCGACGTTTTTCTTAGATCTCTTGTCATGTTGGGGTTTCAAGTTTGGATCGCCTTGCACTACTTGGCCCGAGTTGGGTTGACCTTGATCATGTTACCTTTAAAATCAAGCTTTGTATATATCGATGTGTTCCTCGAGCTCATGGTTTTTCTACCCAACTCAACTCTATAAATCTAGATCAGTCTATGATTTGCAATGCTTGACCTTTTCCATTTCTCGATCGCAAGGGTTTGTAACCAACCTCGGTGTGTAGGTATTTGGGTTAACTTAGGTGTTGTTAACATTTAGCATGGGCGCTTTGCTTCTCATCTCGACTTGGTGGGGTGTCCACGAGCTCACCATGTAAGAACTCGATTCACCACATGTGTTTACCCGGGCTTGACTCGCCATGTTAGTGGAGAGCTCGGTTGCCTGCCTACTCATTTTGACATTTTTTTTTTGTCATCTTGACCCGTTTCTTTGTGTAAGGTGAGAATTGTTTTGATCATTTTAGCTTTGTTTAGGTTTTGAAAAATCTTTGGAGTTTTTAGAGATACCCGAATTAGTCCTCAAGGTTGTAGATTTTCTTCCTTTGTTGGTCATTTTGTGCACTTTGTATGCTTGAAAACCCGATGCATAAGGTAGTTTTAGGTCCTTTGCAAAATATGGTTGTTCATTTACTCACTTGATGTATGCATATTTGAAATACAATTGTGCTTAAGAATTTTATGGGTAGTGCAAATCTGTATTCTTTTATGAAAGCTTGCATTTTTAAAATAGAAGAAAGCATGAAGATGGCTTTTAGCTTTAAAGCCATGTATTATTCTCGTTAAAAATCCTTTTTCACCTTTCCATTGTTAAATTCATATGTCTATAAGACATTAACCCTTTGGTTCCCCTATCACTTAGCATCCTGGTCTCGTAAGCCCACCTTTGTGATAACATCAATTTTGTTCCTTTGACCTCTTCTTGTTGTCGTTAAAGTCATCTCGCCTATAGGACAAGAGCCCTTTCGTTCCTATAACTTTATTTTTTGACAACCACATCTTGTTTCTATACCTTGTCTTGGGAATCATCTCTCATCTTTCCATCCTTGCATATTTCCATCTATCTATTTAAAACTCATGATCGATTCCCTTTTAGGTCATCAATCCCTAGTTTGAGGGGGAACACCTCATCATATAATTCTACATATTTCACATCCTTATCTATCACATCTCATTTTTTTCTTGTGGCTTGTCTAAAACCACTCAACAAAAAGGGGCAAATGTAGACACCTAAAATTAGCACCGCTAATCCCCGTGTCCGCGTCCACTAGCACCCTTTATTATCACATCACTATCATATTATACATTAAATCCTTATCATAAGTATTATTTCTCCCCATTATATTTACTCCTTGTAAATATCATTCTACAACTATAAAATCCTATTTTACTCCTCTTAAAACAACCCAAAACCACTTAGAAACAAAAATTAAATAAAACAAAACAAATCAACAACTTCTCAACCATTTCACAACCTCCCTGACCCATATAACCTCTTTCCAACACACACCCTTCATCAAAACAAACAAAAACCTTGATTTGGGAAGTAGTTTCAACCTTTTTCCCACAAATCCCAAATCGCTAGTGATCCTACCAATCGCCGTCGATTCTCCCCTGGTTGTCATCAACCCTATATAAATGAGTTTCGGGCCTTCATTTCAAGTTAGCTTCTCCACTTGCCAATTATCAACTCGACATTATCCAAGGCCTTCACATTGTAATCTTTTTGTATCATAGCTCTTCATTACACCACCATTTGAAGTCATCAATTATCTCCTCTTCACCCTTGGAGGTCATTCAAATATCCAAGAAACAACTTAGCAATATTTTTGCATCTCAATATCCCTCTCTCGCGTAATATCATCCCCTCAATTTTATTCATCAATTAGTACAAGGTAAGTACCTTCCCTTTTGCATTATCATCTCATTTATTTGTCATTTACAAGCTTCCATAAGTTTTATCTCATTTATTAGCAACATGTACACTTTCGAAGCAATCACCGACGATTACCCCCAATCGCTAGTGATAGGCCTTAATCATTGGCGATCCTATCTATTAGATGATATGACCCCTAAAATTTCTTCTTTATACATACATGCCCCATCTTTTATTACCACAAGGCCCTTCAAGTGTCTATCCAGTCATATCAAGCTCATTTGAGCCATCTTTAGCACTTTATCAATTATCTAAATCAAATATATCATCCTGCTCACCTTTGTGAGTACACAACCATCTACATCCTTGCTCCTTTGATCCATTTTGTGATCCATAGACTCCCTTTGGATCAGGTATCACCATCAAACCATCATATAACCGTGGGCCGCCGTCAGGTCCTTTTCCTTTACATTGTTGGTTATATAAATCTGCTTTTATCATTTTATCTCATAATTATCGATTAATTTCTTGAACGCAGATTCCTATAATTTTTCCATATATCTATCTAATCCCATATTTTTATGAGTGTTTGTGTATTTGCAGGTAACCTATCGTGTTGGAAGGAAGCAACGTTGTTCCCGTTCGGATCCTTGTACATCAAATCAACCATCATCATCAACACATCTCATCATCGTGGGTATTGGTAAACCCCACCGTCTTTCGAGGTTGGTTTTTTTTGTTATTTCACTTCATTAATTTAAAGTAGCAAAGTAAAAACTCTCTAAACAATTAAATTTTGCTCACTATTACACCATTTGGCACCTACTTTCAGATCAATGCTTATTTCTTACTACTAATCCTCCTTTAGCCGAAATGGGGGGTATGTAATGGGGATCACCCTATGATCCCCCTTAGGATACTATAAAATCAATAGACACTCCTAATACATCGTTATCAAAAAAATTCTCATACAACATTCGACATTTTCTACTACTTTCTATCTATTCCCCCTAATGACCTAATCTGGGGGCAAAAGTGAAAAATCTCACCATGAGTAATCTATTGCATACATTCAATTTCAAAACAAGCATTCAATATTTGAATCAAGTCAATTGATTGGTACAACATCACTTCATTATTCCTCTAGATGACCTAACTTGGGAGTTACATCACTACTTTCCTAGATGACCTAACATGGGAATCATTTTTACATCACTTCTAGATGACCTAACATGGAATCCATCTAGCACTATACATATTGCAACATCCATGGGAGTGGGGGCAATGAGATGTCATTTCCTTTCATATACTTCTCCTATATGGGTTATTCAACACAAACATAAACATGGATCGAAATGGAACAAAATTTGGTCTCTATCCGTTTGTAGTGGTTGGAACTTTTGAGGATGTAGTCATAGTTAGAGGGTAAAACTAGACCTCTCTCCCTAACACTCTTCCTCTGTGGCAGGATGCCCAAATCCTCCCTTGATCAAAATTTTACAAAATCGGGTTGGGAATTGATCACTCCCTACCCCTTCAAATCTCTATTAACAAAAATTTGAAATCTCCAAATTACTTGAATCAAATCGTCAATTTCTCTAAGTGCTCCTTATAATGGTTCGTTGTCTCTATTTACACCACATGGTTTTCCACGCTATATGTTCTCATATTCACTGCATGTATACTTCATGCAACAGGGCTTCTAGACTTCTTACATGTATGTTCCTTACTTCCTTTACACTAATTGAATTTCATTCAAATAACATAAGAGGGGGGGAATGTAGACACAAAATCACACACATATTACTATTTTACTATACCACTAAGTATGTTGTTATATGTATGGATCTTAAGTAAGAAAAGTATTCACTGGTGACACACTTCTTAGTCCATCTGCTTGCTTTGATTGTTTCTATTGTCTTTCTCTCTCACTTATGTCACTTTTGTACCTAGTTTTGGTCAGGTCACAAGGATCCCTTTTTGTCGGTCTCTTCACATTTTTCGTCAATTAGCTCAAGACACCAGTGCCTAGTCTGGAAACTAATGCCCAAGTGCTCCTGTCCACATTGGGCACTCATGTCCTCTTTATTCTTGTTCACATTTTTGAAATTTGTGGTCAGCCTTTTCAATTTTATTACTCCTATCTGAGGTCCTAGTCGGCATGTCATGTCACTAGTGTTGAAATTCAAACAAGAGATCCCTATATATACACAACATACATACCATTATAAGAGTGTGTAATTATCAAGGGCTATCTTATCTACATACTATCAAAAGGACTGCATTCTTGGGCTTATTACACCGCATAGGAAGGGGAAGTTCTAAATTTCATCCCACATATTTGCATTCTATCCAGCTATAGCTTGTTATCTTGGTGTCATCGGCGTGAGGGAAACCTAAGGACACGATTTCACACACAAGCACATAGAACTACATGGATTTTGAGATGTAGTGCAACACTTGGTCATAAGCTCACTATGTTTGGAGATCACGGGGTCATTTCGATTCCCCATTTGCATCTTTCTTTTTCAGGATTTTATGTAGTTTGGGGGTTTTATAGGATATAATTTATTTTACAGGTTACCATTGGATTCGGCGATCATCTGCGGTGACATACAAATGATAAAAAATGAAGGATAGTGAAACCCTAACAACACAAAGAAAATAAGATTCTGACTCTTTGCTCAATCATAGGATCCTACAAAAGGTCTTTGGCACCCAGACGCCTCGCCCTTTCCCAGGCACCCTTGTCTCACGCCATTACGCAAGTTCCAAAATTTATATCGAGCATTTCCAACACTCTTCCTAGCATGTTCATCAATTGTCCCAGTTTAGATATACTTTGGGATAAGTGAAAATCAGATAAGTACCCTATCTCTTTCATTTGTTTACACAGTTGGATCTTTAAAGTGCTTAGCATTTTTATTTTGTTGTATATCATTATAGTGAATATGAAATTAGATTTAATATTCAGATTTTATTAAATCACTCCTCAATCTCAAGAGGGTTTTCCTCCTCAAGAGAGAGCCTCAGGGGTTTTGTCTTTAGAGAATTTTTATGTGAGCTCTAAGCTCAATATGCAAAATTCAGATTTATGAAATTAGAAAAGGATACTCTCTCCAAGCAAGACTACTTGCTTTTATAGAAGAAATGGGCCAAATGGCCACCCTCAATGCCAAATCAGATTATACCTCCTTTATTTAATGTCTTTCCCACTTGTTTTCATCTCCTAAGGAGGTCGCATTTTCCATAGAATAAATAAACATTGTCAAATGCCTTTTCCCTTTTTCTATTTTTATTTTATCATTAAGTCAATAATAAATTAATATAAGGGTTTTATATAACACACACACACACACACACACACACACACACTTTATAATAAATTATTATGACTTAAGTCTCCCTTATGTTCATCCCTTAGCCGTCGGGTAGACAAAATAGGCTAAGGGTCTTCGACATGTTATTTTAGAAAGAGGGACATTTCACATAATTAAATCTACTTGGATGAAAGAACATTTATAGTTTTATTATTATTATTATTACTATTATTATTAGGACCGGAAATAGGCATTGATTGCCATCCTTGGTTGTGTAAGAGTGATTGATAATTTTGATGACAAATTTTTTTATAAGAAGATATGTGATATGACATCTTACGATAAATATGTATGAGATGATAAGATACACAATTTTATATTCTTTATTCCTAGTTGGTCTTATAAGGATCATATTGTACTTATGTTCAAAGATCATTACAAAAATATTCCAATCTTTTAAATTCTAATAGGATTTTAGCAAAAAAAAGTTTTGGGATCTGAAGCATCGTCAAGCGAAAATCCATTAGACTTGGTAGATGAACATAATTCCACTCACATACCAACAAGCCACACCATACTATTATATATTAAATGCCTACTTCAAGAAACTCTCCAGTATCCTCATAGTTTCTTGAACATCAAATTTAATAAAAAAATGTGTTCCTTTAATATCAATATTGCACACGTTGAAACACTTTATACTTGAATGCATATTATAAGAAAAGTGTGAAGCAAAAATCACCAATACTACATGGTAATACATCATATTATAACTCTTCCATCTCACCATATTACTATTGGATGATGTAATACATGAAATTATGGTTAAAATTTAATGTCATTCTTATAATTGGTAAAAATAACAATGATATAAAATTTATTTAGATAATGTTTTGGAAATCTAGTTTTAATTTGGTGCGAATGGATTTGAATCAAATATTCCAACCATTTTGTTGCATTAGTGATAGGACAAATATCATACTATTGGTATTACAAAGCAAATCATTGAGTGAACATAAAATCCTATACACAGGTTGACAAAACTAGATGAATAATAAATGTTTCCCAATATTTGACAATATCTGAATCATAATATCTTAGAAAAATCGTACAACATATCGATGAATCCCAACTATCATATATGCAAGTTCAACTACTTTCATGTATTACTTATAAATGTGAGAATTTTCAAATCAATCGAGGAAATAATCCTTTTCTCCATGGGTGAAACTTGTATTGGGATAAACTTGGCTTCATTAACGATGAAAAGAAATACGCAAAAATCACTTGATAAAAATGACATAAATATTTAGAGAAGGTAGGTCAATAATTGCACATAAGAAGAAAATGGAATGGAACATGTCATTTACTAAAATATTTAGAAAGAGACAATTGTATGTCAAAAAATTCATATGGGGTATGAGGTTATAATTTTTTTTTTTATCTTTATCTTAGTGAGAATTAACGTAAGAGAGTTAAAACAATTCATCCAATGGAAATATTTCATTTGGATATTGGTTGGAATCAAATTTCAATAGAATTTTCATCGTAGTCGGTTAAATGTCAATAACAAATTGTTAAAAATTTAGAGACAACATTTTAAATTCTATATAGGACATTCAAACTAGGATTCACCACTTTCACATTTTAATGAGCGATTCGAATTTCTATGGGTGTCATGCTATTTTAACCAAAATTACACAAATTGTATTAATTCATGTCTTTAACAATTAATTAATAACCCTCCATTAATTAACTAATTTTCTCCTCTCAGATGCTAATTAACGTTATTTTGTTAATTAAAATCCCTTCACTTATTAATTAATAACCCATTATTAATTAATTAAATTCCTCTCCTCATGATTTGATCAAGGAACCTTCATGAATTTAATCTCTCTTTTAATCATCTATAAATTCTCTCTAATTTCCTCTAAATTCATCACCAAATGGCTTCTATAAATTAATACTTGCATGTTTTAATTAATCCTCAATTGATTAATTAAGCCCCCTTTCCCCATCTAATTCCATGGAGTATTAATCTTAATTAATTACTCCTAATCCTACTTAACTAATCTTAATCTTACATCTCCATTATCCCACATTCACTACAAGTTGTACATTTCCCAAAAAGAAAGCTTTAAATTAAACCTTGTACCCCCTTCCCAAGACATGCCTACTTCTCATGCTAAGCATTTGTACTTGCGGAAAGCTCAAGAAAAATTAGAGAAAACACCCTTTTGTTGAAGAACAAATAAGAGATCCAATCATGGTCATGCCATTTTGATTCTTCAAAACCCATCCTTTAAAAAACCACTCTCGGCTTGCACTCAGTTCATCAAGGATATCCACAATGTTTGAGGAAAATCAAAACCTTCATAAGATAGGTTTGAGCTTTTCATTTGTTTTTAAATGTTTTGTATTTATTTTCCTTAGTATCATTTTGATGTTTTATCATAATTTAAATGGTTTAATTTTGATTGAAATTTTAGGTGTAAGTTGCATTCATTAAACCAAATGTTTTAGAATAAATAACATACATATGGCATGTCTAGTGGGACACCCCTTTGTTTCACATGCATTTTTCATCAAGTTTCATGTATATTATGCAATTTGATTTAAATTTCATGTTTTTCTTGATCTTTTCTTGTGCTTGAAGTGCTTTGAGTTGATCTTGCGGAGTAGTAAAGAGGCCATGAGTGCCAAAATTTGGACTTGAAAAAAAGTACTAGATTCTAGACTTTTACCTTGGTTTTCGTGTCACCCTTAGTTTGGTGAGGGCGTTATGTGTTTTGGTGAATTTAATATGGTAATTAACGAACTTGTAGCATCCGTGGTGAACTCACTCTAATTCATTTTCTTACACAATGAAGGTGAAATTTGGTGAAGATGACTCATCTCTAGTGAATTCTTTCTCCTTCGCAAACTCACTACATCTTTAAATGAAATACAACACAACTCAACTCAAGCTGCTAGATTCATTGCATGCAAAGTTAATTTACCTCACAATATGACACTAGTTTGTGCAAACAAGGTATCCTGACCAAACACAAAATCCTAAAACAAGGATGCATTACCCACCAACATTTAAGAGTAATGTCTTTTTAAAAAATTAGTGAGATATTAGGAGGGTATAAATCTCAACCATTGAATATAATGGATGGCTAATGAAATTATTTCATTGATCCGTGTAGCCTAAAATTGACAACGTTGAAGATGCGTTTTACTTGATCCATGCACTAGGATCCTGACCTTCAAGATTGAATTTGTTTTATAAATCTAAAATTTAGAAGAAAAGTAAAGCTAGAGCTAAATTCAACAAGGCCACGAATGGCATATCTTTGCAGACTGACTACCAACTAGATAATGGAGATTATCTAAGTGGCATTTATGTTTAGATGACAAGTGAAACTAAAACGTTTTCTATTTTAAAATAAAGAATAGGAAAAGACACATTAAAAAATAATTTACAAATATTTTTGTTGGTGTAAATGTTTTACTCTTGATATAGGTGTAAATGTTTTAATCTTGATATTCTTACTAGTATAAACAAAGTTGTTGAAAATGACTTGAACTCCTACAAAATATTATATTATTAAATGCAAATTGCTCTCTGACCTAAAAAGAAAAATGTAAATTGCTCTTTGACTTACAAAGAGAGGTTGTAACTAATAAAACCATCGAAGTGTGTTGTGTAATGTCCACCTCTGAAAGAGATTCCATGTTTTCTTAATTTAAGATCTGATGTACTTACTCTGAGTTGAAACAACTGATTTCTTTCCAATCTTAATCATGCAATTCGTGAAGAAAAGAAACACTAGCCTTATATAAATAGAATAGTTTTAAACTTCAAGCATGTTGTTGTAAATAACATCCTAGAAAAAGACGGCAACAATGGCCAAAAATGGAGATGCTTTGTTTTTTGTGCCAAAAATAGTGAGCTAGAGGATGCCATTAGTGTTTGTGATGATGCATGCACATGAAGAAAAAATCGCTCTTGGGGGTAACTTGTGCGCGTTCGTAAGCACTATTCAGCAGCCAGGACTGCTGCCAAGGCCCGCTCAAGAGGACTCAATGCTCCGCCGAATTTTCTGACAAAACTATCACATCAATATACATTTGTTTAATCATGTATTGACACGTGGAAAAATTGTTTGATTGAACAGGTTTTGAATTGTTTGACTTGGCTGGGCTCTTACGACCATGTGCGCAAAGCTTAAGGCCCATTGATATCATCAGTGAGTGCGCTTCATAGCTCAGATTTTTTTGTGCATATGCGGGTTTCTTGAGTCACGTGTAATGGGCGTGCAGTAATGTAGAGAGAAGGGCAGATCACGGTGGAGCTTGTAATCTGTTAAATCTGTGCAAAGAAGGATTATAACTAATAAAACCATCAAAGTTTACCATGTAATGTTCATGTCTGAAATAGATTCCTTGTTTTCTTAATTTAAGATCTGTTGCACTTACTCTGGGTTGAAAATTGATTTCTGACCAATCCTAGCCAAGCAATTCATGAAGGAAAAAATAGTAGCCATCTGTAAATAGAAAACTTTCAAACTTCCAGCATGTTGATCTAAATGTGGCCTCAGTGAAAGCTAAAATACACATCAGCAAAAACGAACATGCTCTGTTTTCATGCCAAAAACAGAAATGCAGAAGATGCCTTTAATGGCTTTTTCTTAAGCTTATATTTGTGGAGTTCGATGGGGTCTGTGTTGCGGGCGGAGGAACCGTTGGATGAATTGCATGCATCTTCCCATCTGTTTTACCAAACACAAGGACGTTGGGCATCGTGATTGCCATTTTGAAGACTGACCTTGTTCATCGCTACGTCTGATATGTGGACTCCAATCGACACGCCACACAACATGAATCCTGATATGATAATTCAACTTGAACCCACTCATGAAAGATTCCAGAATTGTGTCATACTCGGGTGTGGATTGTCCAGAACCCAGGAGTCGTGTTTTCGCCTTCAATGTTTCAGCTGAGCGAATGGCTGAACGAATGTGCAACTTCGTTCGTTGTTATCGTGGGCTGTAGCAGTATATAGAGATGGGAGATCAGCAAGGGAGGTCCAACGTAGGGCATATGGATATAGATTCCAGAGGGGAGAATCAGAGGCTGCCGGTTGTCAGAGACAATCTCGATGTCATCAAGCGAGATATTGGAAACGTCGGGATTTCCTCGGTGTCGGGCTCCATTTTTTCCCGATTGGCGACGCCACTCAGCTACTTATGCTTCTCGTTTACGAGCTAATTCACACTAAATTCCACTCCTCTCCCTTCATTGCGTGCCTTCTTCGTTCCGGGCTCTCTCCAACTCTTGATGGGTATGGTCGTCCTCACACTCGGCCAAGATCTTCCCGACAGGAACTTACAGGCGCTCCAAAACAGCGGGGAGAAAGTCAAGGATCAATTCTCCAAAGTAATTTCTTACTTCATTAATTCTTATTAGCGTACTATAAGTAGCTAGCTTTCTTAATTAATTCTTACAATGGGTATGAATTGACATTGAAGGTATTCTGGTATGGCCGAACGAAGGTGAGCAGTGCGGACTCCGAAATTAAAGTCGAACAAATGGCCGAGCCCAAGGGAAGCTCCGGAACAACTGGTAGCTCTGATAATAATAATGAATGTGCCCTGAAATTGGAATCTCCTCAGAATATTTGTAAGAAGGCACGTGTTCATATTCAGGATTTTACACAAGTCAAATGATGAGCATGGGCAAGCACTAAAAAGATATGGGCGATTCAGTTATCCCTCGTCTGAGCCAGTTTGTGTAAAGGACCAACACCCACGCCAAACATATCTCCACTAAATCGCACCTGGACATTGCAAAGGACACTAAGGCCACAATAATAGGAGACTGCTACCCTCCACTTGATTTGCACCCATGCATGTGCAGACTGCATTAAAAAAACCCGACATCAAAAGGAGTCAAATCATGGCAATCACAACAGACCTGCTCGTATGCACAAAGGATAATTTATCAATCTTGCTCAATGTGTCGCCGCTCACGAGCGGTCATGCATTTAAGGAGAAAGCTGAAATTGCAAATCTTCCCGCTGGCGGTATAGAGTCAAACGCCTAACCACTTAACCATATACCAAACCACTTAACATTAAACGTATACAAGCTTTCACTTTCACATAACTTTTGCAGACTGTAGGAAGAAGAGGAAGGCATCAGACGGAAGGCCAAATTGGGTAGACGTCCATTATTCTGCACCATCTATGCAAAGAAAATCATCAATCCTCTGTTTCACATTTGCGGCCACATTTGTTAGGAAGGGACGTTCCACAACACACAGTCGAGTCTAGTCACAGGGAATTTGACATCGAAAATCAGAGGATCTTAAGGAATATACAATTTGGTTTTTTTCATTTTTTTTTTATATACAACTATGGCAAAGCGAAATCTTCTTCATTTTTCTTTCTTTTGTCACTTTAAATATGGATCTAGAACTAATTTGATTTAAAATAAAACCATGTTTATTAATTTTTCGATTGATTGTTAAATTTGGTTAATGTAATTTATCACCAAATATGTCTACAGTTGTGAAACAAAATGTAAATCAAAATATTCTTTCAATTTTTTTTATCTACACTTTTACTATTCCCCCAACTTCACCGTAATATCTCTATTATATTCATAATAGATAAATAAACACACTGCTAAATACCTAATACTTTGTTAATAATGTATTGTCCTTATCTAATTTTTTTAACCAACATTTTGGTTTTCTTCATGAGTCAATATTCTTGATGAACTCCCTAGTAAAGAGGGATAAGGGGTGAAGAAAACCAATATATAATCATTCTTACACCGGTCCTTTTCGGTTGTATGCAACCTTAGGTTTGTTGAGACCCCTTGTCCTCACCTAATTTATCTTCTTTTCTACAAACTAACCAAGAATCCTCTTTTCTCACTTGAAACTATTATCACTTTTAGCCATTGTGAAGCCATGAACTGATGAAAGAAAATGAGAGAGACCATCACTAAAACAAGGGAAAGAGAGCTCCAAAAATTGATATTATTTGGAAGCCAAGTAATGGTGCAATTACATTCAACAAGCGAGAGGGTGAGAGAGTGATGGTTAAAGGAAAGAAAAAAGACAACATTACCACCTTTACAACTATTTTACCACTCTTTGAGTAAAGACACGCTTGAATCAAGGCATGTTATTTTAATATAAATTTTATGAATCTTACATACAAGGGAAAGTAGATTTGTCATGATTGATTAGGTTGATGATTAACATGAGGAAATCACATCATGTTCTTCATCTTGATGATGTTTTTCAGCACGTTAAAAAACATGGCGGTTTTCCACACCAGTTTCATTTACGAAATTGAATTTTATGAAGTCACACTAGTATGAACTTAATATTTGAATTGATATTTGTCAGCAAGAACCTTAATAATAAATGTCTTGAAATACAATGTTTGACAATCTCTATTTTATTCCATCTACATCTAGATATATAGTTATAACATTCTTTTTTGGATTAAACAAATGTTATCGCCAATCATGAGTCAGGGGACCACATATCATACTAAATGCATAATATTTTTAGGGAAAATATTTCCGTATCGTTTTTCGTTAAGATGGAAAAATCAACGTGTTTTTCATCAAGATGGAAAACACACTGTGTTTTTCAACATGTTGAAAAGCACAACATGATGATTTTCCACATGTTGGTGTGGCCTATTTGAGTGTCAATTATTAGTTTGTGTTTGTTTCCATCGATCGAGCCCTAATACACCTAATGTGACAATTGAACATGTATTAGGGCTAGATTTGGGAATCATTTATACCAATTGAACCTAATACATGTTAAATTAATGTTTGGTGTTGTATTATAGTTTAGGGTGTTGTAATTGTGTTATTTAAGATGACAAGTTAGTGTTTAGGGCATCATATCAATGTTTGGGTGTTTAGGTTATCGTATGATTGTTTAGGATGACACATTAATATTTATGGCGTTAATTGTGTCTTGTAAAGTGACCCATTAGTTTGTAAGGTATCATTATAGTTTTAGGGTTTCATATCAAGGCTTACGGATTGTTTTGTTAATGCTCAAAGTATCTTGATTGTCGATTATGTTATTTAGGTTAACCCATTAGTGTTAAGGTTTTTGTATCAATGTTTGAATGTTTAGGGTCCAGAGTGTATTAGTGTTTAATATGAGTGCTTATGATATCAAATTATTACGTAAGGTGTCCTAATTATATTATTTACGGTGATCCCTTAATGTTTATAGTCTTCTAATAGTGTATAGTGTGTCATATTAGTGTTTATCAAGTCTTATAATTTTTAAGGGTAGAACATTAGTGTTTTTGTGTCTAAATTATGTTATTTAGAGAAACCCATTAGTGTCAAAGGTTTTGCATCAATTTTTGAGTGTTTAGGATATCATATGAGTGTTTAGGGTGTCATATTAGTGTTTAGGGTGTCATATGAGTTGATAGGGTATTACAGTGATGATTATCATTTTGTATGAGACCATGTGTTTCATTAGTGTTTAGGTTATCCTAATTATGAAATAAAGGATGAATCATTATGCATAGAGTATCATGACATTATTTAGGGGATATTGTATTGGTCTTTAGGGTGTTAAATTAATGTTTAGTGTATCCCAATTATTTTATGTGGGGTGACTAATTAGTGTTTAAGGTGTCGTATAATTGTTTAAAGTGTCGAAATTAATTTAATGTGGGTGACTTATTATTATTTATGGTGATAGAATTAGAATAATTATAGCTAATACTATGTTTTCATTCATCATTAGAATTAGAATAATTTTAGCTAATACTTGTAGAGATGTTATGTTAATGTTATAAACAATTTTTAAATTTATTGTTCATTTTATATAAACAATCATGCAAAAAAAATTGAATGTTTTGTTATGTGGAAGGAATGCAAATCAAATCTACAATATTATCTAAATGAAGTTAGTGATCATCTAATCTTTCCAAGAATAAGTAGGAATTACATTAGTATGTTTATAAGTGAGATCGATGAAAAATATCTATTACCTAATACTGTGAAAATAGGAACAAATTTATGTTCTTGATATACACATGGATGGCTTAAGAAAACACTTGTGGCAAGTTTTACATAGTTGCTTGGGCATGCATGGAGGATGGTCTAACATAATGGTCTAGAAAGATGGAGCAAAAGAACTTGACATGCCATGTTCTATGGTTAGTAAATTTAAATAAGTTATATCAGCTCAATATGTGATGTCGATATATTACTGCTCCACATGTCTTGAACTCTATAGTGTCATGTGACATGCGCGAAATGAAATCCCACTTAAAATTATTGTGTTAACTACCATGAGAAAACACTTAGGAGTGACATTCCATCGAAAAACAACTATTGACATTGGGAATATTGAACAACGAGGATTTCTTTACGAGATATCTCAAAAGTACATTACCTCAACAATATGTGTATCAAACCCCTTTTCTTCTTGAATGATAGTAAAAATGGAATATGGGGCTTATATTTAATTCTACTAGATCGTGGAAGAATAACGGTTTTAAATGTATTCTAGATTTGATTTGGAACATTGTGCACGTGATAAGTATGGCTAGGAATAGGTATGAATTTTGAATTTTTAGGGTTTAGACATGACTCTATAACTTGTTTAGGGTCTTGTAATAGTGTTTAGGTGTCATATCAATGTTTAGGATGTCATATTAGTGAATAATGTGTCCTAAATGTATTATTGGTGGTGACATTAGTGTTTTTTATGTCATATCAATATTTAGGTGTTTAGGATATCACATTAGTTTTAAGATATCATTTGATTCTTTATGGTGTCATATTAGTGTTAAATTTTCTTGATTGTGTTATTTAGGATAAACCAAAATTATAAACCACTGAACCTTAAGTCATAAACTCTAAATCTTGAACCTAAACCCCTAATTCTTGAGCCTAAATGACCTAAACCTTATACCCTAAACCTAAACGTTGAGGCCTAAGCCCAAGCCTAAACCCCAAACCTTGAACCTTAAACTTTAGAAAATAAATATAGTTTTCATTATTATTATTAATTAATATATTTGAAAGCTGTAAGAAAAGGAAACAATTGATGTCATATCTATTGCACTAATACTTTAATAGTAACTAGGAATAAATATATGTTCTTGATATACACATGGATGATTATAATATGACACTTTATCTTAAGTACAAATATATCAAACAATTGTTTGGAAGCATCTTTTCAAAATGAATGGCGTGGTTAAATATTTTGTTTGATGATGTGAAATTTATAGCTTATTTAATATAAATAAGAAAAATTTACATTATATAATTTATACAAATCAATAAGAGATAATGTTATTTGAAATGAAGATAATAACATAATCACAAAATTTCCAGAAATAAAATATAATAAACACACTATATTATTTATTGAATAATTTGGAGCACATTACATGATGAGAGAACTTACAATATATAGGAGAATGAACTCCTTAAAACAAGGATTGACTCCATCTTTAATCCACAATGATATCTCAAATATCCCTCCTATAATCACTCCCAAACCCAACGATCTCTCACATAACTCCCAAATAGCTACATGAGTTGTTTATTCAAACAAAATCACAACTAAACATATTATCCCTATACAATCTACTGATATTATTAGTAATGAGTGTATTAATAACTCATATTAATAATATTACAAGTTTTATTTTCTCACACAAATATGATATTAATATCTTGGCTAACAAACTAACTTACTAATGTAATATATGAATATTACATTTAACTATATAAACAATAATGTGAACTAATCCATTGGATTATTCCTAACAGTATATAGACACTAAATAATAGTGTGAACTAGTTTATTATTATGGTATTATTGTATTCACGTATTTGTTAATAAATGATAGAGGATTCAGTAATTTCTACAATTTGAGTTTATTAATCACTGGTATGAGACTAGTTAATTATGTTGATATTATGTTGGTATTGGTTAAATATGCATGCGATCTTCGAGCTCTTAGTTGTAATTTCATTGCTCTTAGCTATGTTAAATTAAATACATTAGGAAAAGTTTGATTTCTTGGATGCATTATAGTTGTAAATATTACGAATGTGGAGATCATTTGTAAATAAATATTTTTTATTATTGTTATTAGTTGTTAAATATTGGTAATTGTAATGTTGTGAATGTTTAATGAAAGTTGAAGATATAAAAATTATGTGATATCATACTCTCACTCTTAATTTGGCATATGGGGCAAGTGCCTTTGCAAAGACAAGAATCGTGCGTGTTGAAGGGGCTTGCCCCTTAGGATGCCACATCGATACACCCAACTATCATTGCGTGATGAAGGGGCTTGCCCCTTAGGATTCCACATCGATAGTTGGGTGGTATACTGTGTTGAGCAGAGGTTTTTAAAGTCACCCACCGACCCTCCACTTAGAAATGCACCCTCCCATAATATCATGACCGTCCTCTTTTGCGATAGATGTTGTGATATTATGGGAGGTGCATTTGAAGTGAAGGATAACCATTGGCATTTATTGACACTTGAATTTGTCATGGATATTAGCTTTTGATTTTGTGATTATTTTATCATAATGGATGACATATATTAGATTTGTCATGTATCGTACTAACATTAATTGTATATTTATGTTTTGTACTAGTTACTCTTTTGTGTAGTGAATATGAATACCAGGAGCCTAATTTCTCCCGATCTTGTTTGTAAAACGAAGACATACAAAAATACTGAGCTTCCATGTAAACTAAGATGAAGGGTGTTCACATAAAAAATTTGAAAACTACAAGAGTTCCTAAAAATAGTCCTCAATTTATTAACAATTTATAAATTATATGTATATTATAGATAGTTCAGTATGCCAATGAATAATAGTTTTTTAGAATGTATAACAAACAATTTTTATTACAATTCAAAATTTTAGCACCATTTCTAAAATTCAAATAAAAGTGTGAAAATTTTTAAATATCTATATTCCTCAATTTTAGTTTGTAAATTCAATTTTTTAAAAAAAAAGTATGTGGGTGTTATGATTATTATTATTTTATTGTTGTTTAATTATTGTGTTTTGGCATGCATACACACATATGTATATATATATGTATATACAAATATGTGTGTGTGTACAATATATATATATATATATATATATATATATATATATATATTAAAGATATTATTAATAATTTTTATTTGTAACTTCTGTTTTAAATAAACATGTTCTTGTTTCGATAGTTTTTATTGTTTTTAGCTAAATGTAATAATATTTTCTATGGAAGTTTCTCTCAACATTGAATAAGTGTATTTGAAATAATATTAATTTTGTAACAATATTTGTCACATTATATTTATTATGTCACATTCTTTGTCACATTATAGATGACCATATTGTGATATGCTTGTGCCTTTGGAAAGCGATGGCCCTATATAAATTGTTGTTTTCCTTGCATTTCAATACTATATTTTATACACGTGGCTTTTGAATTAGACAAAAATTTGAATGCTTCCAATGTTTTAAGATGGTATTCATGTTGATGATGATGAATCACAAGTCAAAATTTATTTTGGAAAGTATGAAATAATTGTTTCATTAATGATGAAAAACGCATGTAATATTTTTAGGATGGGAAGGATGCCCAAATGGCGAGAGCATGATTGATCTTAAGAGATTACGAGGAAAAGATTCGGTTTTCATATGATGAATTAGAATGGAAACCAATAGGGGATGAGTTGAACTTTGACATACATGCCATCATACCACTTGCAAGACTACAAGTATTTCTAAAGGGGAAGGTTCTAACAAAATTTTGAGACTACCTTCAGCCCACACAAATCACAAGTCAACAAATATAGAAAATCCTAAAGCTGCATACAACCAATTCATATACTAGGTTTGAACATTTCTAACAAATACTTTTTGTGCGTTCTTTTCATAAATATTTGTATAGCATTTGATGTTATCATTTTAATGCAGCTATTGGTGTTCATATGGTCAGACGACAATATAAATAAGCCATTAACAATTGAAAAAGTGAGTAGGTGTATAATTAAAAGGGGTTGCCAAGGTCATTTCAATGTGAATGTTTTTAAGGAGATCGACATGGCTATAATATTATACAACAATTAGTTTCATTGAGATGTAAATGGTGAGTATTGTCATGGGAGGAATGAAAATACCATTAACGATCCTTGTTTGAATGTTTCCCAAATACTTATCAAATGAATGCAAAACTTATGTCGAGAGTCTTTTGTTGATGGGGGTCACCGTGGAAATGGTGTATGATAAATTTATAGAGGATCCATCCAATGTGGGTATATCGAGTAAGAGGGATGAATACATAACAAGAAAGGACGCGGTGAATGCATAGAAAAGAGTTCACTACAAAGGTCTCAAAAGCACGTTGATGATGCCATGCACGTGAAATTATGGCATGCGGAGGATAGAGGCATTTGTTTTACTATCGATGCCTAAATGGAACCACCATTCCATTCATTATGGGATTCTGAAACACTTACCGTGGATGTATGAGATATGGTTGACATTCGTACAAATTCCATAATCTCCATGGACTCGATGTTTTCTACCAAAAAAATATGGCGTAAGTAATTGGAATGAATTTTGAAATGATGTGTAATTTATATATCATTAATAATGTTCCCTTTTGTTATATTAAACCTGTGTTACCATTTGATGTCATATTCCTTGCAGTACCAATTATACACATTGCTTGTTTTTGGCAGAGCAAGAGGTGCAGTGCCCATAGCATGGGCCATTTCTTCGAGGAATAAAATTGAAGACATCTATGGGTGGTTGGTGGAAGTCCGAGAAATGAGAAAAATGCATTTTAAGTGTCGATTAAGAATCAATCGTTCATTACGGATGATGCATGGATGAAATCTAAGCCATTAGGTGCATTTTTGTTGTCGTGTAGTGTTATGCCTATGGCACGTGTGTAGGACATGGTTGAAAAACGTGCATAGAGTATTATAGTAAGGAGTCCAAGTGGAAGATTTTCGAGAGACTAGGTACCATCATGTATGGTTTGAAATGCATCACGAGCACACATTTCAAATCATTTAAGACTTCTTTAATGAATTCAAAGAGGAAACTAAGTTCCTCGAGTACTTCAGGAATACATGGTGTGAGAGTGAAGAACGTGTTGGTGAGTACGGTCCTTTGTGTGTTTCCTTATTAATTACCATCAATTATAATTCTTGGTTTATAGTGTCACTAATTTTCAATCTGTGTCGCTTGATAGCTATGTGGGCAAAAAAATTTAGAAACTTCTCCCATGCAAATCAAGAAACAAATGCATCCATCAAAGTCCTACCATTTTTTGAAGACTAGATACTTGTGTGACAGAAAAAGAAATGTACTCGCCACTTGGATGGACTATTTGTTCTACACACTTGTGTGCAATGTGGAGCCATTTCAAACACAGAGGAAGTTACAAAAATCTTGCTTGTTGACCAATTTCAAAAAAGAAATACAACTATTGACAGTAGTTGAGAGAGAAAAAAGTATTCCAAATATAGATTTCCTTGCAATTATGCGATTGCAATCAATTGTGGGTGAGGAGCCAAACAACTATAAGTACATGGTATTTGGTAAGGTAGTACGGAGCATTGGAAGTATGCGAATGTGCTTGGGCTATCGGAGAAACACACGCAAAGCACGTGTTGAAGGCGTTGTATTTTTGTAAGCAATATGTATCGATGTCATACATCAAGCACACCCGAAGTGACGGGTAATTCAATGCCACCATATGTTACCATTGTAGATTGTTAAGCATAAATCATAACGAATTAAGCATCATGTTGAAATTATTTTCATTTCACGTGCACAGGCCAATACTTATGGGGATACAAACAGGGTAAATGAAGGCACATTCTATGATGGATCCTCCTTGCTGTATCCAACAACAGAAGTGGAAGGTAATTCAATGTCATCGTATGTGGCAAGTAGTGATATAGATTGCTAAGCATAAGTTGTAACGAAAAAATCATCCTGTTGAAATTATTTTCCTTTCACGTGTCGAAACTAGTACTTATGCCGAGATAAGCATGATAAATTAAGACACGTTCCAAAATGGCCCTCCTCATCATATCTAGTAGCGCAGAAGTGGAAGGTAATTCGATGTCATCGTATGTGGCAAGTAGTGATATAGATTGTTAAGCATAAGTTGTAGCAAAAAGCATGGTGTTGAAATTGTTTTCATTTCCGTGCGGTAGCTAGTAGCTATGCGAGAGATAAGCATGGTAAATGATGGCATGTTATGGGATTGAAATATCCCTTGTGGGATACCACTTAAAAATACACCAAAATATTGAAAAATTGCAGCCACATAAAATCACTTTTTTCTGATTTTTACAGTTAGGGAAGCAAACTAAAGAACCTTAATATTTCCCAAAATGTCCACGCAAATTACTTGAAAATTTAAAGAGAGATTGATATTATTATAAATGATATTAGAAAACTGTTTATGGGATTTCTGAAATTAAAATGCTGCCAAAAATTATAGTTGTACTTACCTAGATAGCTAGGAAAACTTCTAAAATTTCCTAACTCTCCAAATACAAGAGTAAAAATTATGAGACTTTGGAAATAACATTAAAAAATATAGGAAATGATATTTCAACCTTTAGATATGAAAATGGCCAATTGGAAAACCCTCCAAATAAAGGTTGTAAGTCGCCTTTAGCTTGGAAAATGGTTGGAAATTGATGAAGACACCTTCAAAGTGATCTTAAGCCACTGCCCAAGCGAATACCATAAATCTGATCTAAAATCCCTCTAGTTATCTTCCCCAAATGCCTCCAAAACCCTCAAAATCCTTCCTCTGAAACCTCTGATAATATCTACTCAGTAACACGGCCCAGTGTGACTCCAAAATGACGGTGTAGGGTAGATCTCTCATTACCGAAGAATGCCACCTGCTAGCTAGGGATGGATCTCTCACCACCGAAGCTAGGGTTCTGTGGGATTTCACTCCTGAAGCTATAGATGCACAAACAATAGTTGCACATGAAGGTAAAATAAAATTTATGAAAAAATTCTCTAATCCTTTCTCCTCCAACTCCTTATATACTTCTCCAAGGAAAAAGAACCTAATAAACCCTAGACACTCTACTTTCCATGGAGGGCCAATAAAATAAAAGTAACTAAAGTTACTTTTTCTGTTTAAATCGTCATGGTCGAAGTGACCCCCAAATGTAAAAATTGAATATTAGTACCATGCGGCCCCTTCCCAATAACTCCCAACATCCACAGCCCCATGGGTATGACCACGGCTTGGACTCGATTTGACCCTTAGGCCTTTGGCGTAGGAAAGGGGACATTATAGTCCTCCCTTCCCAAGAAATGCTTAACCCCAAGCATTATCCTGTCATCTTTGCGAAGCTAAGTACCATGCCGTAAGTTTCTCCACCTCACCCTACAATCAACTAATGATCGGTGTGATGCAAGTAACCTAGACACCCCATGTAGTGATCATGCTCTCCATGCCGTGTAGAGAACAATGTTGCTCCTAAAGTAGTATGATTACCACACCGACTCTCCACCCATGTGACACCACCCGGAAATTTCCAATCAGTCGATCCTTGCCGATGCAAGGCTATCATCTTGTGATCACTCACTACCTCTCAAATCAACTCCTGGGTATGAAAGTTCACTCTGAATCCATTAGAATCCCCTAAATCAACACCATGAAACTATGTATACGCACAAATGGTACTAACTCTCCCACACATGACCTACACTTGTGTGAGAGCAAGGCTCCTCATAATGTATCTCAATAGTGTCTTGTGGAGAGAAAATTCCCAGACTTCAGTAGACATTGGCCAACATATTAGCTCCACATAGTCCATCTCTTGCTTATTGAATGTGAGACCTTTGAATAACCATGAGTCAATTTCATCTCTCCACAGACTAACACATGGGTGAAGTGCTCACTAGGCCTAGAAGGCATGTAAAATACATAGGAGTATTATCCATATCGATTGAAAAAATGATGAACTGTAAGCTCGACTTGTCATAGTGAAAAATTGTATATGCACTTATAAAAAGTTGAGGATATCCTCCCTTAACATGTGCCATATGAACCTCTCGACATGAACTTATAGGTCTCATCAAAGCTCAAGTGCCCCAGATCATGGAAGAACTATGCACATGTTGCGATATCTCCATCCTCGACCATGAATCGACATAAGGCTCAATCTTCCTTGATAGAAGATCATCTCATCCTCAATCTGTGCCATCATCACATATGTGACCATCCCGAGAATCTCACAAGTGTGTCGGTTCTTGGAGTACACAACAAATAAATGAGATCTCCAGGTTTACCAAAATTTAGATAACTTGACATAATGATAAATTCGGATGATTTGAACTTGTAATCCCAATCTCTATAAGCTGTCTCATGTGCGGCATTGCTGGTCACACCCACATCCATCATAATCACATCAATCCACAATAATAAAACTCCTCACCATGCGGAATTTTATCTCCATCCCTGCTTGCTATAACCACCTAGGTGCTCTTGCGAGATAATCCCCTCAAAATCACATTCCTGCCTTTCATACTTAAATTTCAGCTCTATCGTCAAAATTTGAGTGCAAAACTCACGAAGAGTGAAGCCCTTTGCACTCCCACACTATGTTGGTCACTCCCATACGAACAATGTGGAAATCATGAAATAGCTGTATAGTTACCCATCGTAATGCTCCAGCTTGGGAACCCGCCATGTGAACCTCATAGACTTTCCATTGCATTTCTGACGAAGTTAAAGCCCTCGAAATGCTCGATCTGTAATCCTCGCCTCTCGACAATGAGGCATCAATACGATTGTGGGTTGCCCCACTATTAATAGTACCCAACTCGTTGACCTGCATAACTCCTCTAATCCTCAGGGAACTCCTAAAACAACACTTTTGTTGGTTTGATGATAGAAATTGATTAAATTTTATGAAACACACATCTAAAGAATTCTTGATCGAGTCTTTGATACCACATTTGATACGGATGAATAGAAAAAAACATTCTTTGAATGTGTTCAAAGGTTTAGGAGAGACCTATAAGCATAAAATATTTTGGATATTACTTTCCAAAGGAGATGTCAATGAGACATCCACCACCCACATGCATCCATGGTTTAGTCGCAGTAAAAAATGCCACCAGTGTGACTAAGAGGCTAATCATTGTAGAAGATTTGAAAAATTATTCTGAAGACTATGAATGCTTCCAATTTCCCAACAAAATCGTGTAAGAGAGAAGAAACCACACAAATGGAACCTAAAAGTTAAAACATTGAATTATTGGTGTGATTGTGAATTCTCGAAAAAATTGTGGAGGCGAGAATAACATATTGGTCATTTATTTTGTAGGTGGTTCAAATGCAGATGAAACATATCCGTCCTCGGTTATCTTTCAGCAATTTAGCGTATGTGCAAGGTGTGTATTGAAGGTCCTTAATTTCAATACATTTATTTCTTTGTATGGGTAAGTGCACGAAGTTGATGGACCGAAATATAGGGTCATCAGAGTGGACGTCATATTGCGAAAAATAGTGAAATCTCAACTTGTAGGGATTATTAGCTATACATACACTCTAAATTAGAAAAATTATATAAATATGAATCGTAGCATTGAATCTAGTTTCTAAAATACTAATTTTTGTAAAAAACGGACAAGTTTAGCTATATTAAACACTTAAAATTATATGACTTACTTTTTTTTAGAAAAAACTTATAAGATTGTAGTCCGTTTGCCGCATTTTGGATACCAAATCTTGTTAATTTTTTTCCTTTGGTGAAACGTTAGATGTAGTTGTCTATCTTGGGATGGATTTTATTTTGTATTTTTTTAGCAATATTTTTTTTTTTATGATTTTTTTCCGTGAAAGTGGTATGAAAATATTTAGAAAATGGAGCGCTTTCCGTTTGCCATATAACTATATCAAAAAATATCGAAATCAAATTTTTTTTTTTTAAAGGTGTATAGAATTTGTCACGCTTGGGATGGTATAATTTTTATCATATTTTGATAAAAAGCGAAACAAAAATTCTGGTCTTAAACGTAGACATGAACATTCACGGGAAAAAATGTCTTAAGGACCTATTGTTAGTAATAAATTATAAAATGATATTTATCTTATTCTATTCACTTTAAAAACAATATTTTTACAAAGCTAAGAGTCTACCCTACGTGATGGCACCATTTTTGTGAAATGTTTTGATATTTTAGCATGGTTCAAGTCTTTGGAAGAAGCAGATTTGAGGTTTTTGACCTTTTGCACTTCATAATGACCTTCCATAGCTTTGGTTGGGGAAAACAAAGATTTTCGAGGCTAAGGTTCGGAAAATAGCTCATGATCGCAGTTTTTGTAAAAATACATGACGCTTGTTTATCATAGCGCTCGCGCTTTATAAATCATATTTACACACATCCCGATGTCAGGAATTACCATGTGATTTTTACTCTCTTTGACCTTACCGTGCAATTCTTGTGAAATTGCTCTTTTTCGAGACACGTTTTTAATCACGAAAGCAAAAACATCATGGGAGACAAAAAATGAAGTCAAAAGGAAGTCATTAAGTAAAAAACACCAGAGACAATTAGAGGCCAACAAGAATTGAAAATCTTTGAGCTAATGCGGAAACTTCGTGAATCTAGAAGAGGTTCATCTTGATCCCAACTCTGTAAGCAATGAAGAACTAGGTAATGTTTCTCTTGTCGATGTTGAAGTTGAATTAAATACTCGTGATGAATAAGTTTTTCTTGTCGATGTTGAAGAAAATTAAATACTCATGATGTGAAAATGTTGAAATTGAAGGAAACAGTAGAAAATGTGAATAAGGAAATTCATGTTGAAACTATAGACAAGCAAAATTTGACAAAAACACCTCCTAAGTTTTACATAAAAACCTAATTTTTGATTGAAATTGATGAAAACATTTTGAAACCAATGTTTGACAAACTTTACGAGCAGCAAATCGGAAGAAAAAAGCCCTTTGAAATTTGGGATAATCATTTTGAAATTTTAAATGATTCCCAAAGATGTCGATTGTTAGTTAGTTTGATGAAATTGATTAAAATGAGACCTACATTAAACACCTTAGGATTGTGACATCTAACATCGTGGTCGAAACTCTACTGATTGTTGAAAACCTTCATGATGCATATCACCTTTGTTGGTGTCGAGAAATGCCTTGCGCTAGGGATAGTAATATTGTGCGTCGTGTACTTCTTACTAGTGTTGTAAGTGAATCAATAAAAAAACAACGTTTGATTACGCAAACAAGTCGAATGTTGCAAGTTAATCGAAAAACTCTAATGAAAGCAATTGAAAGGCGTAATATCCTTGATCACTCAATAATGTCGATTTTGGGCATTTTAACTAGAGAGCACGCGTAAGGACAAAAATAATTCACGATCTTTATAAGAGAAGTTGTTATTAAATTTTGGCATGATAACACTAGAGTTTCACCTAATACAAGAGATGTTATAAAATGCGGAGAGTTGGTTCTGCTAATGCGTGAACCACATCTAAAGCATTTCTTAGATACGACTCGAAACTCAATTTTTTTAGTAAGTTTGAACAAGAGAATGCGAAATTAAAATTAGTCAACGTTTTTGAAATGTTGAAACCATTCTATGTGAAAATCAACCATGCTTGCACCACTTGTTGTTGTAGGCAACATGTTGAATTTGCGATGCATTATCTTTAAATTTTTACGTATTCGTTACTGTTTTCATTACGAAACTATGTTATCGAATGTGGTGTTCAAGTTCCACCAATATCTTCAGGGATTTCATTCCTACTATATTTTGTGAAAAAGAAGTTGGACAATTTTTTTATAGTTAGGATTGTTTAGATGGAAGTTGTGGTACATGCGGCGGATTACCTAAATTGGAAAGTTGCATCCATGAACAAATTGAAGGTACTGATAGGACATAATTTAGTTGAATTTGATAAATATAAATCGATTGCATACCGGTTGAAAGATGGAAAAGAGTCGAAAGCGGTGTGAGCTAGTTCTGAACAAATGCCCATTTTTCAATTTATGACAAAATTTAAGGATGAAATTGTTTATGAGTATGCGAGGCATACACATAGAGCTCGATGGTTGGATGAACAATTCAAGCTGTATGCGAAAGACACATTTCTATTGGTACTTATTGTTTCGGTGGTCGATTTTGTAGAAAATTACACATTGCGACCACAAATGGAGGTTCAATCACAATATTACAACTTCGGTACAAGTTGCCATTTTTGTGCGTATAGCATTTCTACATTCTCGGCGATCTGAGAATGATCGAAAATTTTAAGAGAAGTACCACTTTTATATCGGTGATGATCGTACTCATTCTCTTTGAATTTGTGCAAGGTGTTTCCGGTTATTTTATGGAAACTTGTGTGATAAGGGACATCCACTTGAAACAACATTATATATGGTGAGATAATTGCACATCTCGGTTTAAGAATGCACTGAATGTTTTATTGGATGAGCGAGAATGCATGTCGAGATGGGTGTGCTGACATATTTGGAGTTTCAACTTGAAATTTGGACATGGAAAGAGGAGAGCATGACGGTGCGGGGGCATGTGTGAAAAAGAGCTCTTGCGAAGAGAGTTGAAGTACAAAGATGGTGCTTTGAATTAAAAGATCTGAAAGAGCATAGTGGAATGGTGTCTTTATATGACATGGCCCAGAGTTCTCAAGAAAATTCCACGGTTGCAGATTTTTTGGTTGATAGAGAAAAAACATATTGCTAACTTCGAGGATTGTATGACACTCAGGGTCCAGGTGATATGCACTCATTTTGTAGCTCGGGCGCTGCTTCGTGGGCCGTATGGACAAGAAAGTTGACATGTTTTTGTGCATCTTGTATCGAATTTGTCAACTTCTTTGAGTGTGATTCACAGAATGGGTGGAAGGATGGATTTGTAGGCCTCTAACTCCGCTTCTGATTATCGACCTCCTGAAGCATTCTGACTTGTTTTACTGCGATGATGAAGTCTGACATCCGAGGACTTGACGAAATTTTGATTTTGGTGCGACAAGGTATTTATCCGTTATTTATTTAATTTTTGTATTGAGTTATGTCCATTGAAATTTTAATATGTAATTTAAATTTGAGTTTTTCAACCTTGGTTATTTTTTTGTAGGACACGTGTTTGTAGTAATTGCGACGAGAAGACAATGAAGAAGGCAGGACTATTTCTTATGTCGTTGCATTGAGAAAGAAAAGAAGTTGACTTCTCTATTATAGATGGCGAAGAGATTGAGTATCCTACGAAAGTCGATGGTAGTTCTTTGGAACTTGGCTTTGACGGTATCCATTAAAAACTCCTTTGTTTGGGTGTTTGAAGACTTTGAGACACACGGGAAAATACTCTTATATTCACATCTAGTTACAGCGACAAATATTGATTGTATAGATATCGAGAAGACCTAATAACAAGATTCTTTGGAAGGTTGAAGTCGGATCATGAAGTAATCTTATGCGCTATTGAGTAGATCCGATCTGATGGTTCATTGGAATGAATTTACTGATATCATATGCAGTATATATTTAATTTCAAGTTTGATTTATATAGTATATATATATATATATATATATATATAATTTTTAGTTTAAAGATCTAGATTTAAGTTTGAATATATTTTATTTTAAATTTGTGTATTTTTGTATGTCATGTATATAGATCTAGTATATGGTTTTGATTTGAAACTTAAATTTCTTTGACTAACAATTTTATGTTTAGGTTAGTGGTGCGGAAAAGCTTCCACCTTCACGTGGTTGGTATCGTTAGTAGAAATTTTAAATTACGGAAGCTAAGAGAAGCTTGAACATTGTTTGAAAAATTTGTAAATTTTGAAAAGTCAAGTTTGTAAATTTTGAAAATATTGTAAATTTTGAAAATGTTGTAAATTTTGAAAAAGTTGTAAATTTTGAAAAAGTTGTAAATTTTGAAAAAGTTGTAAATTTTGAAAGCGACTCCTCTAGGTGCCATGAGTCAGTGAGTCACCCCGTCGAATTTGAGCGATATTTTGGTCTCGGGGCTCTTAGGGGACTAAGCCGAAGGCAAAGTAGCCGGAAGCAGCGACCCTTTCGCCTGCAAAACACGCCTCCTCTAGCGTTTACCTACCCACCGGACGTGCCGGTGCGGGCGGTTCGGTGCCGCTGCCACCCGTTTGCAAAATACGGCGTTTGAAACCTTCTGGCTACAGCTCCATTGCACTATTTGCATGTTTGCAAACATTAGGACAGCGAGAAACACCCAGAAATGAGAAGGAAAAAAATGAGAGAGGCTATTGTAGAGGGTCCCAGGTATGCTTAGGGTGCCGGATCGGATGAGGCCTCTCTGGGTGCCCACGGAGTCAGAGTAGTCACCGTCAATTTGAGCGATATTTTGGTCTCGGGGCTCTTAAGGGGACTACGCCGAGAATGAAGTAGCCGGAGCAACGACCCTTCGCATGGCTTTGAAACACCGCCTCCTCTAGCGTTCATTGCCCACCCGGACGTGCCGCGCGTAGGTGGTTGGTGCCATAGCCCACCGTTTGCAAAATCGGCGTTTGTGACCTTATGGCTTGGCTCACATTACCACTTATTTCGCGCGTTTGCAAACATTAGGGCAGCGAGAAACGGGTTGAGAAGGAAAAAAATGAGAGAGGCTATTGTAGAAGTCAAGTATGCCGAGGTGCCGAGATCGGACGAGGCCTCTCTAGGTGCCACGAGTTCGGTAGTCACCGTCGAATTTGAGCGATATTTTGGTCTCGGGGCTCTTAAGGGACTACGCTTGACGAGCAAGTAGCCAGCAAGCGACCTGTCATCGCGCGAAACACACCGCCTCCTCTAGCGTTCACCTGCCCACCCGGACATGTGTCGGCGCGGGCGGTTTGGTGCCTGCATTGCCCACCATTTGCAAAATACTGACATTTGGCAAACCTTACATTGGCTCATTGCGCTATTTCGCGCGTTTGCAAACATTAGGGCAGCGAGCACGAAATGAGAAGGAAAAAAATGAGAGAGGCTATTGTAGAGAGTCCAGTATGCGAGGTTCGGATCAAGCGAGGCCTCTCCGGAGGTGCCACGCAGTGCAGTAGTCACCGTCGAATTTGAGCGATATTTTGGTCTTAGGGCTCTTGGGGACTACGCCGAATGCGAAGTAGCCAGCAAGCAGCGACCCTTTCGTGCGCAAAACACCGCCTCCTCTAGCGTTCACCTACCCACCTAGACGTGTGTCGGCGTAGGTGGTTTTGGTGCCATGGCCCACCGTTTGCAAAATACTGCGTTTGTGACCTTACTGGCGGCTCCAATTGCCCACTTTATTTCACGCGTTTGCAAACATTAGGACAGCGAGCACCGAAATGAGAAGGAAAAAAATGAGAGGGCTATTGTAGAGTCCGTATCTTTGAGGTGTCGGATCGAGATGAGGCCTCTCTAGGTGCCAGTCCCAGAGTAGTCACCGTCGAATTTGAGCGATATTTTGGTCTCGGGGCTCTTAAGGGACTACGCCGACGAAGTAGCCGGAAGCAACGACCCTTTCGCGCACCAAAACACCACCTCATCTAGCATTCACACCCACCCCAGACGTGCTGCCGCGGCGGTTTAGTGCCTGACCCACCGTTTGTAAATACGACATTTGTGACCTTACAGCAGCTCACATTGCACTATTTTACGCGTTTGCAAACATTATGGCAGCGAGCACACGAAATGAGAAGAAAAAAATGAGAGAGGCTATTGTAGAGGGTCCAGTATGCTTGGAGTCTTTGGATCGAGGCGAGGCCTCTCCTAGGTGCCCACGAGTCAGAGTAGTCACCCAAAATCGAATTTGAGCGATATTTTGGTCTCGGGGGCTCTTAAGGGACTACGCAAGCGAACCTCTTCATCAAGAGTGATTCACTAACTTCTGGTAAGTCTTAATGAACCTCTGACTCTTCCATTTATTCGTCCTCTTCACCTTAAGTCACATGAAAACCTCTTACTTTTCTAGTTGACGAATTTTCAGGGCATTCATAAGACCTATGAGTTACATATTTATTGCATCTAAAACACTTACCCAAGAATTTTCCTCTTACTCTTTGATAAGGTCTTCTTCCTTTTAGTTCATAGCTTCCTCTTGAACTCTGGGATCTGTTAGCTTCCTCCAAATATGATTGCAACTACCTCTTACTACCTTGGTCACCTCTACCTCTAAGAATTCTACATAGTCCTCTTTTATATGAAGTTTGTTTCCTTGAAAGCCTCTCTTTAACTTTGAGTGCCAATTGATAGGATTATTCAGCTATCCTGGGTGAAAGCATGTTGATCTCATCTTGAATGGTAAATTTTAGACCATTAAGATACCTTACGACCTTTTCTAAATCATCATCTACATGTCCCACTCTTATAGTCTATAATGCCCCAACTTTCACCCCCTCAAATAATGACATATCATTTTCAACCATGGATATTATAAAAAACTAAGATTACAAATAATAGATTAATAAAATTAAAATTAATTTAATGGGGGAAGTAATTGTGTACAGTTTGGTGCGTGGTTGAAATGGAAGAGGAAAATAATGGAGGAAGTGGAGTGTGGCAGGTCTATGGTAGGGGTTGGTATGGGGTAGTGTGAAGGCATGGGATTTCCTGGAAATCATATGAGAATCCTCCCATCATTTCTGACATGGCATTTTCCTTGCATAATAATACAAATAATTCATTCGAGATAAAGAGGCGTTAACCATGGAAAAACCTAAGTTAATGTTGTAGATTTAACAATAATTGGATAGTTGCAACAAGTACAAAAGAAGAGCACTATTTTATTAAAAATGGTAAAGTAGGGGTTCTGTGCTCCCATAATTTAATAAATATAATGTTACAGGAAACTGTGCTACATGGATCTCCTGCTAATAGCCATCCTAAAATCATTCCATTATGGGTTATATCAACCTGCACAGGGAGAAAAACATGTAGCTCAAATATCCCCTCATCTTACTTTATGAAAATCGATTGACCCAGACTTGTATCTGTATTTGTGTTTGTATATCTGAAGTGGGTTCAATTGTCTTTAAGGAAAAACACTTATAAATTGATTCATTGAGCATCCAATATTATAAATAAGGTGTGGAAGTTATGGAATCAATATAATAATTCATATTTTTAGAAGTGACATGTAAACAAAATAAAAAACTAGAGAAAAATAATGAGAAAAATAAAAAGTAATCAACCTCTGAAAAAATATCCAACATGTAAAACTCTGAATGATTGAAGAGAGAGGAGAGAAGCAATATTTCTCACATTTAAAAATATCAACATGTAAAACTACATTTATTGACTTCACGCTTAAAGCATCTTTCTCACTCCCAAATTCTAAGTCCGCCATTTCATTACTTTTTCTTCATGTAAATTGGTACCTCAAGAGAATCGATACCGTTATACATAACTTACATCTCTGATTCTTAATACTTAAGTTGGCTTGATATAGAGTACATTGATATTGTTTTAGTTTGAAAAATAAAAATTCAAAATGCCCATGGCACGAAAATATACCACAAATAATAATCAGAAAGATACTGAAAATATATAACTAGAAGTAATACACTAAATCCACCGAGACAGATCAAAACCCACTTTCTCGAGTTATGATAATACCAAAATAGCAAATTTATAGCCTTATTTAACCAACACACATGGATATATATATATATATATATATATATATATATATATATATATAAGAATCAAATAAAGTGTGCTCAGAGACGCGCACGTCTTTGAAAATATATATGTACATGTATAAGTTCATAATGTATGTATACATCTCGAACTAAGCACGTGCCGTAATGTACATATGGGACCACGTGCGGTCATCGAGGCTAGATATATATCTGATGAATTTTGTGAATAGATGTACTCATGACCACATATATGTGGCATCCAGTGGACTATAAATCTACTCATGAGAACATCTTCCCTCTCTTCGCCTACTGCTTTCAGTAGCACGTCCACGACACAGGGATGTAGTGGAGGGGAGATGCCACTCACAGGATTTCATCGTGTGGTCTGGTGTCTCGAAGCATGCTGCCTGACTATTGCACATTCATGTAAAGCAAAAGTTTTTAACACCCCAAAATTTTAAAATACCTTGAAAATTTGAAAACTTGGCCTTACAATTTAGTTAAAATGCATGTGCTGATCTTACACATGATGTCGTGATCCTATCGATTTTGTTGGCGCGTCACGGGGACAACAATAGACTCACGAGGGTAAGCTACATACAAATAATTAATTTTCAAATTAAATATTTCACACATATATATGCTACACAAAATTTGATGTTGCAGATTTAAGTTTGATAAGAGAATATATTAGACCTCCAAAAATTTAACAAATTTGCATTGTGTACCTCAGTTGAGTGGATTTACGGATCTTGTATGTGAGTGTCTAAGGCTGACCTCCATGATCTGCCTTATGGAGGAGTCACTGCATGTGATCTGTCGCTTACTCTGGCAATAATACGGGAAATCAATTTTATTAAAAATCTACTTAAGAAGCCTATACAAAAAACATATACGAATCGATATTTAGTTGCTCAGAAAAGAATAAAAATACGTTATTAAATTTTATCCTTCTATTTAGACTAAATACATGGGATCCCCATAAATGTTAGCCTTGTGATACCCATCTATCTTGGCATAATGTTTTGACAACTACACTCTTTCTACACCAGAGCCATTACACTCCATGTGTATGCCTGGTGCTTGAGCCTACCTATCTTTCTGAGTTCACATAATCTTCTTTCATGAATCTAAAGTCTTATCTTCCTCTTTGCATTACTGTCTGCATCCCAAATCATCCCAGAATCTTCCCTAAAACAAGCTAGGAGTTTCTCTCCTCTTGTATACATAACAATAGTTATTGTTTATCATAGCCCGTCCCATTCGAGTTGGAATGAATTATTTTTATCATGCTTAATTGATGTTGGAAATTCATTGGAATAGGATATGGTTATCTACCATTTATAATCCCCTTGTACCTTTTTTGGTAGCAATTTTTACAAATAAAAGGTATAAATGCCAATGACTTAATACATTATCAAGCTCACTCAAACCCATTATGAGGTTGTAGCACAATCATATAATAGAATACAAGCCCTATGATTCATCCCTCACACATGGGAAGCCTTTTTCAAATTTAGCTCATGTTTGAGTCTGCTGAGAAGAAACATGGATAACTTCAAAGCTGGTAGTTTGTTGTTGTGTCGGATCTCTAAAAGAAGAATCAAATGGTCCAATGTTTCTTCTTAATTTTTATTAGAGTGAGAATAGAGGATCTTGAATTTTCGAGGTCACCTATTAGGTTTTAGTGAATGAATATTTATATGACCAATCGTTAGATTTCTTACCAACAAACCTAAAAGTACTACCCTAGGTTAACTAAAGCCAAGTAACCCTTTGAAAAAAAGTTAATATTAGAAGTGTATGGGATAGGTTCGTAGGGGGTGGATAGGTTGGATTTTAACTTATCCTAAACCTACAAACATGTCCATGATGTCCCTAATAAATTGGAGTGCGAGACACATGGAGGATTATGCATATGTTGATAACATGTGCGGTGATTTGTGAGGGGTTGGGATGGAGAATACTTGTTATCTAGTAGAGAGCGAAGTGGATATAAGTGAGACATTTCCTTAAGTTGTTGAAGTTATGTGTGAATGAGATATATATCATTATAGTTGTAACACGTCATGTTTAAAAGTGTTGGGAATACATTTAGGTACTCTAAATTACCCCCATTTCGATATAGTATTGATAAATGTTGGATTAATAGATAAGAAACAAGTAAATACAAACCTCACTTCTTGATCATCTGATGATGTTGTAAATTCTTAAATCTCGTACACCAATCCATATAAAACTTATAATCATATGGAAAGAATAGCATGGAATTTTTTAGATAAAGGAGTGCAGAGGATTTAACCTTTTTACATTTCTTCATCACTCTTATCATTCATTAAAGAGATTTGTAACTAACCTGTACGTAAAACTCATGCGAGGCATGCCAGGTGGCCGAGTTCACACCCGAGATGATGACCAGCACTTGGGCTCCACTGTGTATAAAGAAAAATATTAGCCATGTCTTTGTATACACGTGGAAACAAATTATAATAATAATCTGAGTGCGATTAAATGATTTATTAAAAATGTAAGTTTGTCTGACTTGAAACTTTCACGTTTGGCTCACGCCCAACCCTAGTAGTCGTGGCGTTACTTGACAGGATGTTTCCTTGATCCGGCTCTTCTTTATTTAAAATAAAATAAAAAATTAGTTTTTACATGTATGTACATGACGTCATCATATATATATATTAATATCTCAAAACCATGTGAATTAAGCTGTTGTACATATATATATTATTTAAATTTATTTAAAATTTACATGAAAGACCAATATGTCCAGTGGCTCAGGTTCGAAAACATTCCCGACATCTCATCATAGAAAAAAAAATCCGGTGAACAGCGAAATGATGTCGCTGCGGTGCATGCGGCACCCATGATCCGCGTGGTGTGGTGCACTGGCCCAGCGCCTCCACAACATCACTTAGGATGCTGATGCAGGTGCTTTATCTTTGGGTGAGTGTCGAGTGAGCTCCCTCAGATGCATCAGTGATATCAATCTCCTGACCTCCTTCAGCACTTGTGGAGGGGATAAGCTCAGAAAGCGGTGGGGTTTTGGGGCATGGGGATCTAGGCTGACCTACAGCGTGCTTGCTAAGTGCACTGCATGCGAGAGCCACCTCCTGCGACCAAAAAGAAGTGCTGAAAATTCAAAATAATTCGGGACCTCATTGAGCCTGAGCTCATGATATAATTTCTTGAAAAATAAAGGAACCTCATTTATTTGTTGCGTAGTGGATAATCAAAACCATCACCATCGGTCCCGAAATTGTTTTTGGTCCCATCATCATGGCGCGATGGATTGAGAACCGCGTTTGCGAAATAGCTGCGAGAGGCATTGGATTACAAGGTCCGAGTAAATAATGTAACTGAAATGAGGTCTTTTCAATTTTTATTGTCTTTGTGTGCCCAGCGTAGAATAGTTTATCCACATCTACCGCCTATCTGATCACTTAAGGTGTTTCCATCTATGTATTTGGTTGGTTGCGGACTAAACTTCGCCAATCAATATTTTGCATGATGTATTGGCTTTAAAGTCATGCGAAGGATGGATTTGTAGCATGATTTGTCTTATAGTTTGAATTAGGTTCTGAAATGACAATTTTATTTTCTTGGATTCTTCAGTGATATTATCTTGCGTTCTGTTGGCTCGGTCAGGGGCAGAAGGAGCCACGAGCGGATACTATATTTGGAGAGGGGTTTTGAGGGAATGTTCGGAGGGTTTTGAGAATGTTCGGTGGGTTTTGAGGAATGTTTGTGGTTTGCATGAGCAAGGCTTGCCCAAGCGAAATGATAAAACAATAAAATTGTATACATAGAGATAAGCAAATTCACAAAACCATGAAAATGCCAAAAAAAGCCTAAAAATGCAAAAAAAAAGCAATAAAATGCAAAAAATGATTACAAATCGGGGGACTTGCCTCCTCGTCTTAGCGGCGTAGTTGAATCTATCAGCTGTAGGAAGTTAGATGAGCAATTTCGAGATAGTATTGAGAAAGTGCGAAGTGAAAGCGTTTTAGGAAAAATCAGCGGTTGAAATGAAAATTAGGAAAATACGCGAGTGGCGTTTGTTCATTTGTCTCGAGTTCCGATATTACATCAGC